>SJYT01057305.1:61547-102708 GCA_006410635.1 Cephalophus harveyi
GACTCGATGGACATGAGTCTGAGTGAACTCCGGGAGCTGGTGATGGACAGGGAGGCCTGGTGTGCTGCGATTCATGGGGTCACAAAGAGTCGGACACAACTGAGTGACTGAACTGAACTGAACTGATTTTGTTCGCAGGGCTAGCACTATTGAGTAAGAGGAGGGCCACCCTTGTCAAAAGCTCAAACTTTAACAGAATGTCTTTCATGAATTTATTTAAAACATATTGCTTGAGTTTATAATATGTAATTCATATTTTTGATACACGTGGAGGACATTGTCCAAACTCGTCTCATGAGAAGAAAACTTCTCAGTCCAGTTATATCGTCAAAGGAGCATCCATTTAGGAGTTGGCTGCCAGCCCAGCACCACATCAAAACCTCTTGCCCTTTGCTCTCACTTGAGCATGCTTATATTAGGTGTATCTACAGTTCTAGTACACCAGAGTCATTGACACACACAGAACATGGCAGGACTAGGCCCTAACCTGACTCTCTTTGACCCGGAGGTCCTGAGGGCTCAGGCTTCCACTACTGTCAATGCTAGGGTGTTAGTGTCTTCTGGCTATCTAGCCAGCTGGCTGGACCTGCTTCCTGCTTCATCCCCGCCAGCCCCATTTCCAGGAGACTGAGTCTTGTTCTTTCTCTCTAGTTCTGAGATAATTCTGAGAACAACCTGGCTCTGTATCTGTACTCCCACTGTCCTTGTGCCAAAGCAAGCTTGTATCCTTGTCCTTTAGATCAGGTTCTCCTTGTTGATAAACTGGACTGAATATGTTCCCTTTTGCTAGTTTTGGTCTTTTATTGCTATAAAAATTCTCAGTGGTAAAGAATCCGCCTGCCAATGCAGGAGACTCAGGTTCGACCCCTGGGTTGGAAAGACCCCCTGAAGAAGGAATTGGCAATGCACTCCAGTATTCTAGCTTGAGAAATCCCGTGGACAGAGGAGTGTGGCAGCCTAGAGTCCATGAGGTCACAAACAGTTGGACACGACTTTGCAACTAAACAACAACAATTTTAATAGGACTATCTATAGAGTTTTACCTACTATTTGTTATTCATCATAGTTTATCAAGGCGATGTAGTAATAGATTTTATTATATTATTCTACGCCATGGTAAATGTTGACTGATTTTGGTAAATTATTCCTCTATATATTTCTGTTCAGTTATATTTTCTGGCACTTCATCTGCAAGTTTTCACATATAAACAAGTGAGACTGATTTATCTTTTCCTGTAAGTCACTTTCACTTAGAGATGAAGGAGCACACACATTGTCCTAAGATAATCATAGATATATCAATAGCACACATACAGACAATTCTTTGTGGCAGATTTATCGTGGTAGACATATGCTGTTTCTTACTACCCCTAAACTATTTCCCCTTCTTCTTGTTAGCACTCTCCTAATTTCCTCCAGAAAGTTGTTGTTTAGTTGATAAGTCATGTCTGACTCTTTTGCAAGCCCATGGACTATAACCTGCCAGGCTCCTCTGTCCAAAGGATTTCCCAGGCCAAGAATACTGGAGTGGGTTTCCATTTCCTTCTCCAGGAGATATTTACAATCCAGGGATTGAACCTGCGTCTCCTGCATTGGCAGGTGGATTCTTTACCACTGAGTTACCAGAGAAGCTCAAACTCTAGTGAAGTGCTTCCCTTAATGTCATTTGGGAAAAGCTGATCTCCGTATCACCAGTTCTAGGAGAAGGCAGACAACCAAAGCTGAGCTAATCAGGTCACTCCCCTAGTCAAAGTGAGTTAGTTCATGGCCAGACAGGATTCAATGGGATGAAATTCTAGGACTCTTACTGAAATTTTCAGAAGAGAAAAATCCATTCTACAAAAGATGCTGAAAGGTTAGGACACGGGGGTGCAGCTACTGGGAGCTTGAATAAGGAATATGGAATTTGAATAAAAAATAGAACCCAGAAGAAGAAAGCAGAACCAAGATATGGAAACAAAAAGCTCCTGATCAAGCTGATTGAGCCAATTACTCACAGATCTTTCTGTTACGTAAGCCAGTGAAGGTCGCTCAGTGGTGTCTGTGTCTGACCCCTGGCGACGCCATGGACTATACATTCTGTGGCATTCTCCAGGCCAGAATACTAGAGTGGGTAGCATTTTCCTTCTCCAGGGGATCTTCCCAACCCAGGGATCCAACCCAGGTCTCCTGCATTGCAGGTGGACTATTTACCAGTTGAGCCACCAGGGAAGCCCAAGAATACTGGAGTGGGTAGCCTATCCCTTCTCCAGTGGATCTTCCTGACCCAGGAGTTGACCAAGGGTCGATTACAGGTGAATTCTTTACCAACTGAGCTGTCAGGGAAACCATGTAAGCCAATAGTTTCTCTTAAAGAAAGTCATGAACTACTTTAAACATATAGATATGAGTAGAGAATTGTATGATGAAAGCCAGCTTAATCAAATCTGTTGAGCACCCATACTTTAGATGTCTTAAAGGATTCAAGACAAATTTGAGACATTCTGATCCCACCTCTCAGCCCAGAGGCAGTTTCTGTCATAAATTCAGGCTTCATCATGCCCATACATGACTTATATATTTTTTTACTACTTATCTATCCTTAAGCTTCTTTGTTTTAATGTATTTTTAAACTTTCTAATTTTATCAAATTGTATAGACAGTTCTTCATCTTGACCTTGTCAAGTTATATTTATGTTCAGCAGATGTTCAAGCTGGTTTTAGAAAAGGCAGAGGAACCAGAGATCAAATTGCCAACATCCGCTGGATCATTGAAAAAGCACGAAAGTTCCAGAAAAACATCTATTTCTGCTTTATTGACTATGCCAAAGCTTTTGGCTGTGTGGATTACAATAAACTGTGGAAAATTCTGAAAGAGATGGGAATACCAGACCACCTGACCTGCCTCTTGAGAAACCTATATGCAGGTCAAGAAGCAACAGTTAGAACTGGACTTGGAACAACAGACTGGTTCCAAATAGGAAAAAGAGTACATCAAGGCTGTATATTGTCACCCTGCTAATTTAACTTATATGCAGAGTACATCATGAGAAACGCTGGACTGGAAGAAGCACAAGCTGGAATCAAGATTGCCGGGAGAAATATCAATAACCTCAGATATGCAGATGACACCACCCTTATGGCAGAGAGTGAAGAGGAACTAATGTTCAGTGTTATGTTTTGGAGATTTAACTACATGGTGAGGTGAGCTGTAGTTCACTTCAAATACTGTAGTCATCGTTCTTGCTCTGGTGTTTCTGGTATTTTGCTAACGTGTGTTTTTTCTCTCAAGTCAGAGTGAGTTTGAGTTTCCCTTGCTTGTCAACCAGAAAGTCTTTAATTGACCCATTCAGGAAACAAGTGGCTCTCTTTTGTCTCTGAAGGCGGTTTTACTGTCAACAAGTATCAGTCACTCACCAGCTTCATTTTGGTAGCGTGTGAGCAGCCAGTGGTGATGAGAGGGGGAGAGTGAAGTGAGGCGACTGGGTTAGCTGCAGGTGGCTGGCCGGAAAGAGCTTGTCCCGGAAGTTCAGCTCAGAGCGTCCAGAGAGAGGTGTGAGCACTGACAGGGTCATGGAGGACATCATTCACAGAAAACAATCAGCCCTTGTTTCGTTTGATGTCATCATGTGCCTGCGTTCTCTGGAGGCGTTCTCTACCATAGGACGTGTTGGGTCCAGAGCTGTTCTTGGAACTGTATCCTGCCTCCACCACTTGAGTGACGCAGTAACTGAAGGAGGGGCAGTGGTGGGAAAGCATCTCAGAGGTGTTTGTCACTTTGTCCTGGGGCTCATATGCAAATAAGAACTTAGCCCCAAATATCTCTGACCCCTGTTACATCTTTCTTCACCAGTTTCAAAGAAAGGAATTGGAAATCCCACCTTCTCTTTCTGTCCTCGTCTCCACATGCTGCTTTTCTTTTCCCCCTCATTTCAGTTGCTCTTCATGTTCCTTTTAACCTAATATTTTCCTCTGTTGAACGCTAGGAGAATACATTGAGTGATCTGCTCAGAATGATCAAAGAGATGTTTTTGCTGGAAGTAAATGTATACCACTTGATGAATTTACCTTTAAGCCCCAGCGTTGAAACTGGGCCCAAGGCAAACAGTTTTAAGTTCATCCTTCCATAGTAAAACTCCTAGGGAGTCACCAACATTGGGGGCAGTCCTGCCAGATGGAACTTGCTGAAATACTACTACTAGTATATTGTTAACATGACTCTGTTTAGGCAGACCTTAGAACTGAATGGACCAGACAGAGGCACATGTTGGTGCTACAGAAGACAAAGCACCCCCAGGCAGTGGATCCTGCTGAGTAGACCTTCATCATGGGGATCCCAGGTGGCCTGACCATTCCTGTCCAATGCTCAATGGAAGAAAATTGGGAGATAATGGAGGTATTTTGCCAATTTCTGATAACTTAAGTATTAAACCCTTGCTTTCAAAAAAAAAAAAAAAATGCCCTACCCTATGTTTGAAAGGTGGCTAGGGAATCAAGTTTAGTCTGCATGTTTGGTCATCTTCAGAATTAGTGTAGTTTCTGAGATGCCTAAAACTGAAATGGAAGGGAGCTCCAGCTTCTCCAGTAGAGAAGCTGCAATGCTTTCCAACCCTCCAGAAACCTGGAACTTTTAAACTATCGATGCTGGACCCTATCCCTCAAGAGATGCTGATATCATTGGTTTGGGGTGGCCATGATTTTTGTTTGTTTTGGGGGTTGGGAAAAGTGATGGTCGCTCAGTCATGTCTGACTCTTTGTGACCCCATGGACTATACAGTCCATGGAATTCTCCTGGCCAGAATACTGGAATGGGTAGCCTTTCCCTTCTCCAGGGGATCTTCCCAACCCAGGGATCGAACCCAGGTCTCCTGCATTGCAAGCAGATTCTTTACCAGCTGGGCCACAAAGGAAGCTGGGAGAGGGTAGTAATTCTTCAAATATTTCTCATAGACTTCCAGGGATGAGATTCATGTGGGGGAGAGAATTCTATGAGTTCAGGGTCTCATGTGCATTGAGACAGTGTAAAGTGGTGGTGCTGGTGATTCTGGGAGCAATAGTTTCACATGGAATTAGTGTGAGCACTGCTGAAGAGCTGTAATCACTTATCAGAAGAGATAACACTCATAGAACTCAAAGACACTGGGGAGTTCTTGGGTGACTAGGAGAGAACCCCACCAAAGGCAGACTGAGGCTCTAGGAGACCCCAGAAAGAAGACCTAGGAGGTCTTTCTGTCCTCTTGAACCCCTAAACCACAATATTAACACAGTCACTACATGCTCAGTAACTTGTGTACAAATAATGTGAACCTTTCTGCTTCATATGGTAAACTTCTGATCAAATGCAACACAGCAATAGAACCAAGTTCCTCACTACAGTGCTCTTGGTTAGAAAGCACATGCTGGCATATAAAAACCCTGTCACTTAGAAAAATTGGTAGAGGGAACAAAGAGGTTCTGGAAAGCTTGTGATGTTCTGTTTCTTGTTCTAGATGTTGATTACACAAGTTTGTTCAGCTTATAAAAATTAATTGGGATATATATGTGTAAGTGTGCACTGTTTTCAGTTTGTATTTTATACTTCAAAACAAAGTATTAAAAAAAATTATAACCAACTAACCGCTGCTTCCTTTCATTATGTGCATGGGGGTGGCTAGATAATTCTTACCGATGGGAAAACAAATATCTGTATTGAACTCTCCTACTCACAGAGCTTGGGAGGAGGAAAATGGGGGTGGTTTGGGGACACAGGACACACAGACAGTGCAAGGACTGCCAATCCTTCAGAGCTGCACAGGGTGAGCTCCTGAGGAGACGGGTTTCCATTTGGCAGAGTGACAGATGCATCTCTGAATATGCAGAAAAGTAAAAAAGTGAAAGTATTAGTCACTCAGTCTTGTACAACTCTTTGCGACCCCTACAGACTGTAGCCTGCCAGTCTTCTCTGTCCCTGGGACTCTCCAGGCAAGAATACTCGGGTAGGTAGCCATTCCCTTCTCCAGGGGATCTTCCCAACCCAGAGATCGAACCTGGATATCCTGCACTGCAGGCGGATACTTTACCATCTGAGCCACCAGGAAGGTGGACCCCAACCTGAGAAGGAAGTGGAGAGCTAATTGCTCTGCAAATGAAGGAAATCTAATTTAGGAGAGAGCCAAAGGTGAAAGGATCTGGAGAATCGGAGAATAAGAGGGGATACCCAAGGGACAGGACTGATTAACCTGTGTGATGGCAGATTGAAGACTGGGGAAAGGATGACCAGGAAGAATGGGATGAACTCTGAGATGCAGCAGCCAAAGGAATTTTGAGAAAAGAGGCATCTAGTATTTAACGCTCAATTGTTCATGTGGCTGCAATGAAAACCCCTTCCATTGTTGCAAATCCCCAGTAACATCTGCTACCCTAGTTACACTTGCCCTCTAGTGTTACAAACCATCCAGATGGAAGGGTATTGTAACTCACTGATCCAGGAGTGTGGGATGATTTGGTTAATTGGCCTGTTGCAGGACACTGAATTGAATTTTCTTTTAATGATGCTACATGCCTGCAACTTGGTGATTTGAGGCCGGACTCTTACGCTGTAAAAGTGTGACACCACCATAAAAAAATGAAGTGGGCCCTTAAGGTGCCAGTTAATTCTAACACATGGATTATAACTGCTATTTTCACCCTCAAGTATAAGAGATCAGTGTCTCACTGGCAGCTGTTATGTGGGATAAGTAAAAGATGAAGTCAAGATGCTAAGTTAGAGTTCTGGGGAAAGATTAACATCTGTAAGCTTGTTTCCTCATCTACAAATGTAGGGAAATAACTCTCCTGTAGAAATTATCCAAGATCTGGATCATCGAAAAAGCAAGAGAATTCCAGAAAAACATTTATTCCTGCTTTATTGTCTATGCCAAAGCCTTTGACTGTGTGGATCACAATAAACTGTGGAAAATTCTGAAAGAGATGGGAATACCAGACCACCTGACCTGCCTCTTGAGAAACCTATATGCAGGTCAGGAAGCAACAGTTAGAACTGAACATGGAACAATGGACTGGTTCCAAATAGGAAAAGGAGTACGACAAGGCTGTATACTGTCACTCTGCTTATTTAATTTATATGCAGAGTACATCATGAGAAACGCTGGGCTGGAAGAAACACAAACTGGAATCAAGTTTGCCGAGAAAAATATCAATAACCTCAAATATGCAGATGACACCACCCTTATGGCAGAAAGTGAAAAGGAACTAAAAAGCCTCTTGATGAAAGTGAAAGAAGAGAGTGAAAAAGTTGGCTTAAAGCTCAACATTCAGAAAACTAAGGTCATGGCATCTGGTCCCATCACTTCATGGGAAATAGATGGGGAAACAGTGGAAACAGTGTCAGACTTTATTTTGGGGGGCCCCCAAATCACTGCAGATGGTGATTGCAGCCATGAAATTAGAAGAAGCTTACTCCTTGGAAAGAAAGTTATGACTAATCTAGATAGCATATTAAAAAGCAGAGATATTACTTTGCCAACAAAGGTCCATCTAGTCAAGGCTGTGGTTTTACCAGTGGTGATGTATGGATGTGAGAGCTGGACTGTGAAGAAGGCTGAGCCCGAAGAATTGATGCTTTTGAACTGTGGTGTTGGAGAAGACTCTAGAGAGTCCCTTGGACTGCAAGGAGATCCAACCAGTCCATCCTAAAGGAGATCAGTCCTGGGTGTTCATTGGAAGGACTGATGCTGAAGCTGAAACTCCAATACTTTGGCCACTTCATGCGAAGAGTTGACTCATTGGAAAAGACTTTGATGCTGGGAGGAATTGGGGGCAGGAGGAGAAGGAGACGACAGAAGATTAAATGGCTGGAGGGCATCACAGACTCGATGGACATGAGTTTGGGTAAACTCTGGGAGTTGCTGATGGACAGGGAGGCCTGGTGTGGTGCAGTTCATGGGGTCGCAAAGAGTCGGACACGATTGAGCGACTGAGCGACTGAGCTGACTGAACTGAAGTAGAAGAATGTATTTGAAACAATAGTAAATTGCACATGTATTTGTAGCAAACAGCACATAGTAAATACCCAGTAAACATTACCTCCTTTCCTTCTTTTACTTTATAATATTGTATGTAGAAGTATTTTTTACAAGTATTTTGTAACTTGTAAAGTCATAAAGGTGGCTCAGACAGTAAAGAATCTGCCTGCCCTGCAAAAGACCTGGGTTTGATCCCTGGGTCAGGAAGATCCCCTGAAGGAGGAAATGACTACCCATTCCAGTATTCTTGCCTGGAGAATTTCACAGACAGAGGAGCCTGGTAGGCTGCAGTTGATGGGGTTACAAAGAGTCAGACACCATTGAGCAATTACAGAGAGAGAAAGTCATAAACATTGTTGGTTAAACTAGTGAGAACTAACATTTGCTGATTATTTGTAAAGTATATTACTTTAGGAAAGAAAACTTCCAGAAGTAAAAACAGTGTTTTTATGCACTAAGTGAAATGAATGGTCTAGTGGTTTTCTACCAGGATTGATTTTGCTTCCCAGTGGACTTTGCAATGTCTGGAGGCATTTCTGGTTGTCACGAGTAGGAGATGCTTTTGGCATCTAGTGAGCAGAGGCTAGGGATGCTGCTGAACATCCTACAACACACAGGACACAGACCTACAGCAAATAATTATTCAGCTCAAAATGTGGACAGCACCATTGTTGAGAAATCTTGTTTTAACAGTAAGGCAAGTTAGTCTGGTTAGTCTTGATTTCAACTTTGTTGACGCCCAAGTACCTATTAACATTCCTGAACCTTAATGTATTCCTTCCTAGGCCTGTGAACTCTCATAATGAATGGGAAAATTCCTTTTTAAATTGACCCCTATAATTATATATTTAGGCATATAAATTCTTTACCTGTAATAGCAATACAAAGCTTGTGTTCTGCCCAGAAAAGTCTAGAAAACACTGCCACTAGACATTCTTCCACAACCCACTAGAGGATATATTTTATTTTGTAATGTCACCATTTCATAGGCCTGAACAGTGCTGCCTATCTCTAGCAATACTCAGTAGACCAAATTCTACCATCCCCTACTCATTTCATGATTCAACTATGAAGATGGAGCTATTTCTGGTAGAGAAGGTGATGGCTTCTCTACCAGAGTGAGGAGTCATCCTTGATAACAAAAATCTTCATTTTTAGAGATCAGAATGAGAGGACTCCAAGCTAGGGAAAAAAATCTTCAAAAACATTTCTACTATTAGAGAATAATTGTCAGGAATGTTCTTTCTGGTTGTGAATCTAACAGGGTATAGCTGGTAAGCGGTGGTAACTAAGCCATTCAGTAATGTTGTGTTAGTTGCTCAGTCATGTCTGACTCTTTGTGACCCACGGACTGTAGCCTGCCAGGCTCCTTTGTCCATGGGATTCTCCAGGCAAGAATAATGGAGTGGGCCATTTCCTTCTCCAGAGGATCTTCTCAACCCAGGGATCAAACCGGGGTCTCCTGCATTGCAGGCGGATTCTTTACTGTCTGAGCTACAAAGAACTAAGCCATTAGGACTACTCTGTTCAGCTTCTTCATCTCCAATTGTCCAGACTGATAGGGACAGATTAAATGGACAAAGAAGGTGGTTAAATAGTTAATCCCACTAAGAAATCACAAGTAGAGAGAAAAGTATGGGAGAATCTGTATAATGATCACTCAAGAAAGCAGGCTTGCTTAGCAACAAAATCATGCAGCAGAAGCAGGAGACATGCCCCCAAACAATAAAACAATGATGGAATGAGACTTACATCTAGCCCATTGAAGTCTGCATGCTAATGATCCTTGGGAATACGCTTCTTTTGCATGTATTAAGAGAAGAAACATAGGGCAAAGGTGCTATTATACCTGAACCCTGAGATAACTTATCATGTTTTAGTATATGTTACCGCCCTTTTGCTCATTTCCAGAGCCCTGAAACAGTCCTGGTTGGGCCAAACAGGGTCAAAAACTCCCTTGCCCAATGTGTAGGAGGAGTTAATGATGAAAGACTCCAAGAATGAGGAACGAGTTAATGATGAAAGACTCCAAAAATGATGAAAGACTCTCACCCTCCCCACTTTTCCTTGATTAAAAAATTATAGTCTACTCAGCTGTTGGTGCATTACCCTCTTGCCTGCCCTCTTGTATCTCTCACAAGCATCTTATACTGTTAGTTCAGTTCAGTTCAGTTCAGTCACTCAGTTGTGTCCGACTTTTTGCGACCCCATGAATCGCAGCATGCCAGGCCTCCCTGTTCATCACCAGCTCCCGGAGTTCACTGACTCTCATCCATCGAGTCAGTGATGCCATCCAGCCATCTCATCCTCTGTTGTCCCCTTCTCCTCCTGCCCCCAATCCCTCCCAGCATCAGAGTCTTTTCCAATGAGTCAACTCTTCGCATGAGGTGGCCAAAGTACTGGAGTTTCAGCTTTAGCATCTTTCCTACTTTAAGCCAACTTTTTCACTCTCCACTTTCACTTTCATCAAGAGGCTCTTTAGTTCTTCTTCACTTTCTGCCATAAAGGTGGTGTTATCTGCATATCTGAGGTTATTGATATTTCTCCTGGCCATCTGGATTCCAGCTTGTGCTTCATCCAGCCCAGTGTTTCTCATGATGTACTCTGCATATAAGTTAAATAAGCAGGGTGACAATATACAGCCTTGAGGTACTCCTTTTCCTATTTGGAACCAGTCTGTTGTTCCATGTCCAGTTCTAACTGTTGTTTCCTGACCTGCATACAGATTTCTCAAGAGGCAGGTCAGGTGGTCTGGTATTCCCGTCTCTTTCAGAATTTTCCACAGTTCATCGTGATCCACACAGTCAAAGGCTTTGGCATGTCAATAAAGCAGAAATAAATGTTTTTTTGGGGCTCTCTTGCTTTTTCCATGATCCAGCAGATGTTGGCAATTTGATCTCTGGTTCCTCTGCCTTTTCTAAAACTAGCTTGAACATCAGGAAGTTCACAGTTCATGTATTGCTGAAGCCTGGCTTTGAGAATTTTGAGTATTACTTTACTAGCATGTGAGATGAGTGCAATTGTGTGGTATTTTGAGCATTCTTTGGCATTGTGTGGTATTTTGAACATTCTTTGGCATTGCCTTTCACTGGAATGAAAACTGACCTTTTCCTGTCCTGTGGCCACTGCTGAATTTTCCAAATTTGCTGGCATATTGAATGCAGCACTTTCATAGCATCATCTTTCAGGATTTGAAATAGCTCAACTGGAATTCCATCACACCCACTAGCTTTGTTCATAGTGATGCTTTCTAAGGCCCACTTGACTTCACATTCCAGGATGTCTGGCTCTAGATGAGTGATCACACCATCATGATTATCTGGGTCATGAAGATCTTTTTTGTACAGTTCTCCTGTGTATTCTTGCTAACTCTTCTTAATATCTTCTGCTTCTGTTAGGTCCGTACCATTTCTGTCCTTTATCGAGCCCATCTTTGCATGAAATGTTCCCTTGGTATACTGTTAAGTGTACTTCTTACCTGTCACTTTGCCTCTGAATGAATTCTTTCTTTGCAGAAACATAAAGAATCTGAGCTTCAGTAAGTCCTGAGACCAGGTATGCAGTTTCAATCAGAAGACTGTTGGTTCAAGTGCCCTCTTAAGCCCAGGGATTGTGAGTTCCAGTCTCATCTGAGGTGCAGCAGGTTTGAATCCCATCCAAGGAGTGTGGCTTCAAGACTACTACTGCTGCCGTCCTATGACTGGCTCAAGAGACAGAGCTTGGACCTCCAACAGCAAGACCAGAGCTGGGTCAGGACAAAGGATGCTGAGAAAGTGGGGTGGAACAGGCAGTCTGGAGTTGTCCTGAAGTAACAATGATCCTCTCCTTAGCTTTGTATTTTCACAGCACTTTATTTATTGGATCCTTTTAACAACTCAATGATGTAGGCAAGATAAGTAATTTTATCCCTAGCTTACAGATCAAAGCAACAGACCAATAAAGTTTGAGTGTCTTGTTCTAAATTATGTGGCTATTAAGAGCTTAGGATCCAGATTGATGTTCTTGGAGTTCTGCACACAAGCGCGTAAAGTTTACCTTATGGTCCTTTCCTTCCAGTTCTCTTGATTTGAGTTCTTTGTCTCAGTGGCGAAGAACTGGAGGTACCAGCCTGGCATAGTACCGATGCAAAAAAGGGGAAAAAATCCTTCACCAGAACAAACAGACCTTAATTCATTGGTGTTCTCCATGCTGAAAAAGGAGAAGTCTTATAAAAATCTTTGAGAAAATTATTTGTTTCCTAAAAAGTCATTTTCATACTGTAATCAATCATCCTGGAAAGATTTTTTTCAATTAGCCTTTAAGTAAAATAATATATAATTTTGTTTTTGCCTAATTTTACTCTACTACTCTAATTTAAACCATATAACAGTGATTTAATTTATTTTTTCCAGGATGATTATTTTAAACATTTGAAGACAGCTTGTTCTAAGTTAGCAATATCATGGCCTGAATGCATAAACTTACCCTTCATTAACTCTCTTAGCTATTCATTCTCCCCTGAAAGGATTTATAGTTCCCTTAACTTCCTCTTACTCAAATGTTCAATGTGATTATTTTCAACAGAACATACAGATCTTTTTTACTTTCTTAGAATGTGGAGTCATACTTGTTCCAGTTACAGGAAGTCATTTTGATGAGTGTTTTATTGTGTTTATGTGTTTGAAGGTAGTTTTAGTTTTATTTTTGTTTGTTTTCCTGGGAGTTAAAAGTTTCACAGTGAGCTCTTAGTGCTATTTAAAGTTACAGTTTTTTTTTTTTTTTAATATATAGTTACAAAATTACAGTTTATAACTGTGAAGAACAAAACCAAGAATGTAGTATTCCCATAGCAGTGGAGAGCTACTGAAATAAAAATATGCACCATCTAACTTCTGGAAATGGGCTTCCCTGGTAGCTCAGTGGTAAAGAATCTGCCTGCCAATCCAAGTGACACAAGAGACACAGGTTCCATCCCTGGTTTGGGAAGAGCCCCTGGACACGGAAATGGCAGCCCACTCTAGTATTCTTGCCTGGAAAATTCCATGGGAAAAGGAGCCTGGTGGCTATATTCCATAGGGTGGCAAAGAATTGGACATGACTTAGCAACTAAACAATAGCAACTTCTAGAAACACAACTCGAGAGTTATCCTGTTACTCCTTTTTGCTACCATACTTTGTAAACTCATAGCTTCAAAGGCATAGGATTCATTCACTACCTCCTGTAGTAGGAGAGCTTCAGCTGGGGAAAAAATAAAACTATTTTGTTCTAATTTCATCTACTTTGCCCATGGAAAAAATGTCGCCTGCCGTATCAGTGAACAAAGGATACTAAAGCCATCAAGTCATCATAATACAGCCAATGACAATGAACCCTGAGGGAACTCAATTGGAAAAAAGATGCCTGCCAACTAGTGGTCAACTGCTGCAGCCACCCTCTGTCCCCCACCTCAACAATGTATCCCAAGGAGACTCAGGATGAGAAAGCATAGGATATTGATCCCATTAGCTAAGGTGCAGATCAAAGCAATGATTTCAGCAAGCCCAAACTCTTGCATCTTCCCATACACACACAAAAAAAGCTAAATTATTTAGCTTGAGATGTCTGTTTTTCTTTAGTTACCAGTAATCTCTTGAAGTTTCAACTACCTGGTCTTTGTTGCAAAAACTGCTATCTATCCTGTCTCCTCACCTCCTCAGAGTGTTCACCAAGTGATCTGAGAGTCCTGTCTCCCAGGCTTGAAGTCCTTAGAGTATCTGCTGAATAAAACATAACTCTCAATTTTTATGTTGTGCTTTTTTTTTTTCCCAGTCGACAACTTCTAAGAGAAAACAGGGAAGCAGATATTTGAGAAGCCCCTATGAACTTAGAAAAAATCAGCACAGGTTAAACACAGGGGCAAGAATATCACTGAATGAAACTGATTTGCTGAAGTTCACAGGCTCTTTAGCATTTCAACCCTTGTCTATGTTTGAACTACGCACTGCTTTTCTTATAACTCAATGTTTCTTTGTTGTTGTGTAGTCTCTAAGTTATGTCTGACTCTTTGCAACCCCAAGGTCTGTAGTCCGCCAGGCTCCTCTGCCCATGGGATTTTTCAGGCAAGTATACTGGAGTGGGTTGCCATTTTCTTCTTCATTTCCTTCCTGATACAGCAGTCAAACCCACATCTTCTGCTTGGAAGGTGGATTCTTTACCACTGCACTATCTGGGAAGGCTGAATGTTTCTGTTCTCATCTTCAATCCATTTTGTAAGACAGCAAAACTTTTTATTATTGCTGGAAAATGCCTGCTTCAATGATCAGTAAGTTTCTTGGGGCCATATAAACCAAACCAAGAATCAATCAATCTCTCTCTCTCACACAAACACATACACATATTTTTATTGTGAAATATTCCTATGTCTAAAATGTACATGAGGCAATGGCATCCGACTCGAGTACTCTTGCCTGGAAAATTCCATGGACGGAGGAGCCTGGCAAGCTGCAGTCCATGGGGTCGCAAAGAGATGGACATGACTGAGCAACTTCCCTTTCACTTTTCACTTTCATGCATTGGAGAAGAAAATGGCAACCCACTCCAGTGTTCTTGCCTGGAGAATCCCAAGGACGGGGGAATCTGGTAGGCTTCCGTCTATGGGGTCGCACAGAGTCGGACATGACTGACGCGACTTAGCAGCAGTAGCGGCATAGTTTAACAAATAGTTTAAAACCATGTGTCAGTACAACCACCACCCTGGTCAAAAAATGGGAATTATCTAACACAGAAGTGACTCATCTGTGCTATCTTTCCTACTCCCAACTCACCTCCCATCCATGAGAGGATACCACTTATCCAGACTTTTATGCTAATCATTTCCTGCTTTACATTATATTATCATCATACACGCATGTATCCATAGATAATGTGTTTAGTTTTGCTTGTTTTCAAATTTCTTGTGGGATGATAAATTTTCTCTTGCTCTTAATTTTTTAAATAAGATGTATCTATTTTGTGTGCAGCTATAATTTATCCAGTTTTATTGCTATAAAAATTGTACTTTATAAAAAAATCCCACAATATCTTTATCCTGTCTGCCAGTGATGACAGTTTGAATTGTTTACAGTTTGGGGTAATTTTATCAAAAACACTGCTGTGAACCTTCTTGTGTATGTATCAGGGTATAGCTAGGAGTGAAATTTCTGTTTCATACCTGGTAAGCATATCCTGAACGTTTATACCATGTAGTGTGAAACCACCTCCCCAAGTTGTTCACGAAGTCACATCTGACTCTTAAGCGACCCCATGGACTGGAGTCCTCCAGGCTCCTCTGTCCATAGAATTCTCCAGGTAAGAATACTAGAGTGGATAGCTAATTCCTCCTCCAGGGGATCTTCCCAACCCAGGAATTGAACCCAAGTCTCCTGCATCTCCTGTATTGGCAGGCAGATTCTTTACCACTGTGCCACCTAGGAAGCCCATTTAAATCGGTAAATGTCTCTGAAATTTTTTATTTTTTTTTTCTCTAAAGGTTTTGTATATCTGACGTATTGATAGATAATTGATTTTGTTTGATGCTGTTGTAAATCATAATTTTAAGAATTTGCTGCTTTACAGAAATACAATTGGAATTTGTGTACCGATTTTATATGGAGCTACCTTGCTAAACTCTCTTACTGACTCTAATGTTTTATTTGTGAATTACATTGTTTCATCTACAAACACAACCATGTCATACCTGAATTATGCCAGTTTTATTTCTTTCTTTCCAATCATCAAACTTTTGTGCCTTCCTCTTGCTTTATTGCTCTGCCTAGGAGCACTACTAAAATGCTGAACTGAAAACGTAGTAATGAACATTCTTGTCTTTTCTTGAACTCAAAGGGGAGCTTCCAATGATTCATCATTATATCTAAAATTTATGGAAGGTTTCTGGGTTGTTTACAAATAATTTATTTTCTATTCACAATTTCTGGGAATTTTTAATCATAAGTGGAAATGAATTTTATCAAATACATTTTTCTGGATCTGTTGAGGTAATTATAGGATTTATTTCATTTGTTAATTACATTTATTGTTTTCCTAATGTTAATCTGCATCTTTAGGCTTCCCTGCTGGCTCAGTGGGAAAGAATCCATCTGCCAATGCAGAAGACATGGGTTTGATTCCTAGTCTGGGAAGATTCCACATGCTGCAGAGCAACTAAGCCCATGTGTTGCAACTATTGAGCCTGTGCTCGAGAGTCCGGGAACCACAACTGCTAAGCCCAGGAGCCACAGCTACTGAAACCCAGGCATCCTAGAGTCCATGCTCTGCAACAAGAGAAGCCACTGCAATGAGAAGCCCCTGCACTGCAAGAAGAGTAGCCCCTGCTCGCCGCAACTAGAGAAGGCCTGCATGCAGTAATGAAGACCCAGCACAGCCAAAAATAAATGCATAACTAATTTTTTAAAATATCTTCATCTTTTATATAAACACTCTTTGGTGATGATGGATGATCCTTTTTACATGTTACTCACTTTGATTTGCATGTGAGTTTTCTTTCCTGTTTTCCCATGTCAGACTTTAGTATCAAAGTTAAGCTACTTTCACAAAATAAGTCTTCCCTCTTCTTACTCCTATTATCTCTTACTATCTGGAAGAGTCTGTGCAGTATTTTCTTGAAGGTAACTTTAGTTGTATCCCATTATATTAATACATCACATGGGGGTTGTCGTGACAGTGTGAAATCCCAAGGAGCCTTATCCACAGATCAAGTCTTCATAGCCCTGTCAATTCTATCCCATGGGCTTTTGCTGAATACACAATGGTGCTGATCCAAGGCCTGGGAGCAGGCAAGGAGAGCTGAGAGAAACTTCCAAAGGTTTCATTCAGTGCAAGGCATTGGCTGGCAGCGTTCTATGGCTAAGGGATGTCAGAGTGCTGAGACCAGTCCCTCACTGAGAGCACTGCATAGGCTTCCAAAGCCTGAGGGTAGGCTGCAGAGAGACCTCCTGAGGCCCTGATTGAGAACCATAGATGAAAAGCAAAGAGAACTTCCCATGGACCCCAAAAGCTAGCAGCTAGCCCGTAGAGCAGAGAGAGGGATCTCTCATGATTTAGCAAGATGGGTAACTTGGCTACAGAACAAGAGAACTGTAGGATCTCATGCCCTGCTGAAGGGAAAGTGCTAGCTCTTCTCTCTAAACATTTGAAGCTAGTAACCTGAATCTAGCAAACCTGAAACAAAGTCCATACTCAGCTCAACTACAGATTAGACAGTAGCACAGATGGTAAAGAATCTGCCTGCAATGCAAGAGACCCAGGTTCAATCCCTGAGTCAGGAAGATCCCCTGGAAAAGGGAATGGCAACCCACTCTAGTATTCTTGCCTGGAGAGTTCCATGGACAGAAAAGCCTGGTAGCTTATAGTCCATGGGATCACAAAGAGTCAGATACAACTAAGTAACTAACTCACACACAGATTAGATGAACTCAGGCCCTTAACCAGAGGGCCTTATTGAATAATTGAAATGCACTTCTCTGGAAATAAATATTATTAACTTCCCTCTCCATGTCTTGTCTAATATCAAAAGTTAAGACACATTCAAAGAAGCAAGAACATATGAGCAAGGGTTGAAAAAAGAAATGGTCACTAAAAGCAAACCCAGAGATGGCCCAGATGTTGGGCTTATCAGACAGGGACTTTCCATAACTACAATAAATAATAAATGTTAAGGGCTCTAGTGGGGAGAAAATGGACACTACTCAAGTAGATGGGCAAAATCCACAGAGAACTGGAAGTTATACAAATATTAGAAAATATATAACACATATAAGAATCATTCAATGAACTTAGCCGACTGGACACAACAGAGAAAAAAAAATTAGTGAAGCTTGTATACAAGTCAATTGAAATGATCCAAAATTAAACTAAATAGAGGGAGGGAAGGAAGTTAAAAAGGGACAGAATCTGACTTCTGCAAGATAATAACAACAATAGCCAAACCCTGTACATGTAATAAAAGTCCAAGGAGAAGAGAGTGAAGCACAGGAAAAATCTGAAGAAATAATGGTTGAGAAATTTCTTCAGTTGATTAGTGATACCAACCTACAGATTCGAGAATCTCAATGGACTCCAAGGAGGATAAACCCAAAGAAAACAGCTGGGGTGGGACTGTTGGACAGTCATATCCAACTCTTTGTGGCCTCATGGACTGTAGCCCACCAAGCTCCACTGTCCATGGAATTTTCCAGGCAAGAGTACTGGAGCAGATTGTCATTTCCTACTCCAGGGGATCTTCCCAACCCAGGGATTAACCCGCATCTCTTGGGGCTCCTGCAGGCAGATTCTTTACTGCTAACGCCACCTGGGAAGCCCTGACATACCAGAGTCAAACTGTACTAAAAAGCAAAGACAAAGAACAGATCGTAAAAGCATCCAGATAGTGAAAAATCTTCACTTTCAGGGAAATAATAGTAAGGATGATGGCTAAATTCTCTCAGAAATCATGAAGACTAGAGAACACTAGAACCGTATCTTTAAAGTCCTGAGAGGAGAATTGGGGGGTAAAAAGCTGGCAAGCTAAACTATTATATCCACTGAAAACCTCCTTTAAAAATTAAAGTAAAGACATTACAGAGTACCACTAGGAGAACTCTTTCCCAACAGATAGTCACTGCAAAAAAAGCTAACAAGTTTTAGGTTGAAGGAAAATGATACCAAGTAGAAGCAAGACTCTTAAGACAAAATGAAGGGATCAAAAGGATAATAAATACGTAACTTTAGACTTGCTTGGCATAAAAGCTTGGCTTTAAAACCCAAGTCGTGGTCACCAATCCTTTGCCCTAAGGGAACCAGAGCCTTTTCATCTCAGAGTGCAGGCTCTCCAGCTGCAACAGAGTTGGCCCCTGTCTCCAGCTCTCTGGTGACCTTGGGAAGGTGGCACAGTGGTAAAGAATCTGCTTGCAAAGCAGGAAGCACGGCTTCAATCCCTGGGTTAGGAAGATCCTCTGGAATCGAAAATGGCAACCTACTCCACTATCTTTGCCTGGAAAATTCCATGGACAGAGGAGCCTGGCTGGCTACAGTCCATGGGATCACAAAGAGTCAGGGCTGTGTCATCTGAGCACAGCCCCTACAGATGTTATCCTTGGGGCTCTTTCTTTCTTTCTTCCTGACTGTATTCTTTAAAAAATCATTTTACATGGAAACAGATTACTACCTGCCTGCATTGTGGCAGAAGTTTTACCATTTGGATAGATATAGAAAGAAAGGAACAGTTGGTGGGGCTGGGAGTGGATCAGTGGGAAAGCTCTGTCCAGCTCACAACAGAGCTCATACGCAGAAGTCAATGGCTGAATGCTTCTTTGGTGTTTTAGTCCAAGAGAGTCCCTTGTTCTGGGCAGGCAGATGAGGTGAATCTATGCCTTTTGCTTTGTTGCTGTTACTGCTGCTGCTTTAGTTTAGAATTCACGGCATGCAGAGCCCCAGAATGTGTCCCTCAGCCCACCCCCAGGGACACAACAGTGCACTTGTCTTTCAATGCTGCAAACAGTCTTTTCTTTCCCCTTAAAGGAGTACGTCAAGGCTGTATACTGTCACCCTGCTTATTTAACTTCTATGCAGAGTACATCAGGAGAAACGCTGGGCTGGAAGAAGCACAAGCTGGAATCAAGTTTGCCGAGAAAAATATCAATAACCAGATATGCAGATGACACCACCCTTATGGCAGAAAGTGAAGAGGAACTAAAAAGCCTCTTGATGAAAGTAAAAGAGGAGAGTGAAAAAGTTGGCTTAAAGCTCAACATTCAGAAAACTAGAATCATGGCATCTGGTCCCATCATTTCATGGGAAATAGATGGTGAAACTCCAGTACTTTGGCCACCTCATGCGAAGAGTTGACTCATTGGAAAAGACTCTGATGCTGGGAGGGATTGGGGGCAGGAGGAGAAAAGGATGACGGAGGATGAGATGGTTGGATGGCATCACGCGAGTCTGAGTGAACTCCATGACCAACCTAGACAGCATATTGAAAAGCAGAGACATTACTTTGCCAACAAAGGTCCATTTGGTCAGGGCTATGGTTTTTCCATTAGTCATGTATGGATGTGAGAGTTGGACTGTGAAGAAAGCTGAGAGCCGAAGAATTGATGCTTCTGAACTGTGGTGTTGCAGAAGACTCTTGTGAGTCCCTTGGACTGCAAGAAGATCCAAGCAGTCCATTCTAAAGGAGATCAGCCCTGAGTGTTCTTTGGAAGGAATGATGCTAAAGCTGAAACTCCAATACTTCACCTCATGCACAGAGTTGACTTATTGGAAAAGACTCTGATCCTGGGAGGGATTGGGGGCAGGAGGAAAAGGGGACGACCGAGGATGAGATGGCTGGATGGCATCACTGACTCGGTGGACGTGAGTCTGAGTGAACTCCGGGAGATGGTGATGGACAGGGAGGCCTGGCGTGCTGCGATTCATGGGGTCGCAAAGAGTCGGACACGACTGAATGACTGAACTGAACTGAGTTTCCAGTTGTTGGCCTTTTGTGTATCTTCTCAGGTATTTTAACAAAAAAGTTAGAGAGGTTACATCAGCTAAGTCTAGTTTGTTTTTTTGACTTGTGTTGTTGCTGTGTCACTTGTGTCTGACTCTGTGCGACCCCATACACGGCAGCCCACCAGGCTCCCCCGTCCCTGGGATTCTCCAGACAAGAATACTGGAATGGGTTGCCATTGCCTTCTCCAATGCATGAAAGTGAAAAGTGAAAGTGAAGTCGCTCAGCTGTGCCCGACTCTTAGCGACCCCATGGACTGCAGCCTGCCAGGCTCCTCCATCCATGGGATTTTCCAGGCAAGAGTACTGGAGTGGGGTGCCATTGCCTTCTCCTTTTATTACTTAAATTCATATATATAGGAAAGTTGAAAGAATTTTACAGGAAGTTTCCATACACCTTCCACCTGGATTCAATACCTGAGGTATTGATTTTGCTTATTAATGGTAAATTTTAAGACCCACAAAAAATAGTTTAAGCAGATTGTTATTATGCACATCCTCAGGACCTATGAACATTAAATATGCTTTGTAATGTTAATAGTAAAAATATTTAACCAGAGAAAACCTGGAGTATAAATAATTTTTCTATAAATGATATGTCAGCCTTACATTAATAAATGGGGAACTGAAGCAATCATTTTAACAACTCATGTTTTATAAAATTTTAATGAGACTTACTTGAATAATTTTTTATAATGATCCACCTCATTCTATAGATTAAAATTGGTTGAATGATGGGAAAGGAGAAATAAATGACCCAGATGTCAATTTGGGCCTATGTTGTCCCAAGTAAAAGTTTACCCAAACTGTGAATCAATTTGGGCTTTCCTGGTGGCTCAGAGAGTAAAGAATCCACCTGCAATGTGGGAGACCTGGGTTCAATCCCTGGGTTGGGACAATCCCCTGGAGGAGAGTGTGGCCACCCACTCTAGTATTCTTGCCTGGAGAATCTCCATGGACAGAGGAGCCTGGTGGGCTACAGTCCATGGTGTCGCAAAGCACTGGACATGATTGAACGACTAAGCACATAAATCAATTTCGAATTCAAGACATTTCTTTTTATAGCTAATTTCTTTTAAAGGACATTATATAGTCATATCGGAGAAGGCAATGGCACCCCACTCAAGTACTCCTGCCTGGAAAACCCATGGACGGAGGAGCCTAGTAGGCTGTAGTCCATGGGGTCGCTGAGGGTCAGACACGACTGAGTGACTTCACTTTCACTTTTCACTTTCATGCATTGGAGAAGGACATGGCAACCCACTCCAGTGTCCTTGCCTGGAGAATCCCAGGGACGGCAGAGCCTGGTGGGCTGCCATCTTTGGGGTCGCACAGAGTCGGACACGACTGAAGTGGCTTAGCAGTAGCATATAGTCATATGGGCTTCCCTGATTGCTCAGACGGTAAAGAGTCTGTCTGCCTGCAGTAGTTTCTTGCAAGAGAATGAGAACAAGAATGAGAAGATTCTTGACTTTGTAATTCATCACCTTCCAACATGCTCACAATTTGGGAGAAACTGACATCAGCCACTGGGCTGAATTCTTGAGAAGCTGAAGGATGATGGCCTCAAAGTTCTTTACAAGGAGCACTTCAACTCCAACTTCCTTTAAAGGGCTATGTTTTTATACCAAAACTTAGTTGTAATATTTCTCCACTTTACATTTTTCTCCTCTCAATACAGCATTTTAAACAGCCCAGCAAAGGGACCCTAAAGCAGTCTTAAGTCTTACATAACAATTCCCTGCATATTATTATTATTTTTTAAATTGCTTTTCCCTGGCACACATTACAAAGAAGCTTTCCTGTATATCAAAACTAAAGGCTTGGACCGAGCCCATGTTTGTTTCAACTTGAATCACCATCCACCTGGGTCTGAGTCAGGCTGGCAGTCCAAAGGGAAAATACTGCCTAAGTGTATTACAGCCTCTGGATCTGTCTCCCTGCTCAGGAGCACAGAAGCAGATCAACTGGGAGAGGCCACAAAGCAAATTTGCCTGGAGATGAATTCTGGGAGGCAGCAGGGTTGAGAGTAGCTCAGCCATTTGGCAGGGAGTAAATAGCAATGACTTCTGAGGGGAACCATTTGAGAAAGAGCAAGGTTGCTCATGTGTCCTAAGTCAGGGCTTGCTGAACCATTTTTTTAAAGCTAGAAATGCTTTCAAGGCAAGTCTTTTCCTTTTGGAGAAGTTTAAGACCTGAAAACCAGCCACCTTTCATTATTATAAAACTTCCAAATGTGTATAACATTTTAAAACAAAGACTCATGTTCGAGAACTCACTTAAAATAAAAAGCAACTAGAATTGATCCGTTCTTTGCTTCCAGAGGTCCTTTTTGATTCTAGATTTTACATATTCTAAAAGTAGAATCCTTTTCCAAAATAACTTTCAGGAAAAGGAAAGGTCATTTTATTCACTAACTGTGGCTCTCTGCTTTTTCCCATAGACCAGATTCTGCCAGGTGAGTAAACTGTCAGTTGGCTGAGTCCAACTGTCAAGTATCTTTCACTCTCTAAGCCTCTAGGACATTGCTCATCAAGGACAGGCATTAATTCCTCTCTGTCAAAGGGCCTAGTCACGTGCTGGGTCTCCTGAGAAGCTGGTGAGAAGGAGGTACTCTATGCCTTATTTGGGGTTAGTCAAAAGCCCGGAAGCCTGGGAGACCAGACCGGCTGCTCTAGGAGGTGTTATGGCTGTGACTGGAGAACATCATTTCCAGCTGCCACACTGAGTGGCGGGATAGCTTGGGACACGCTACTTCATCTCTAAGGCCTATTTCCTCATCTGTAAAATGCAGCTAATGGTAACAACCACATCAATGCGCTGTTTTGCATTTTATAATTTATTATACCTGATAATAGTAAATAAAATTAATAGATATTAGGAAATGGGCATCACTGAGAGATATTCAGATTCTTTCATATCTTCTACTTTCTAAATGAAATGTAATTAGCTTTTGGCTTCTATTGCCAGAGAAACACAGGAGAACTCGTCCTTTCATTTATTTCCATTTGAGAACCAAAAATCCAATTTCTTTTTCTGTGCCCAGTAGCAGACAATTGTTCAACTTGTCCTTTGTTAATGAATATTTCTATTAAACAATTTAATCCCATTTTACAGATGAAGACTAGAGAGATGTACAGGGAAATGAAGTAATTCACCTAATCTCATGCATGTATTAAGTGGAAAACGTAGTGTTCTGATCCAAAGCCTATCTCCTTTACTACTTCCATTGTCTTCCTGCCAACAAGGGGAACTATAGTAATACTTATCTACTGTATTAAGTAAGGTGTTGGAGGATTCCCTGGTGAAGAATCTGCCTGTAGTGCAGGAGATCTGGATTTGATCCCTGGGGGGGGAAGATCACCTGGAGAAGGGGATGGCTTCCACTCCAGCATCCTTGCCTGGAGAATCCCACGGACAGTGGAGACTTGAGGGCTACAGTCCATGGGGCTGCAAAGCGTCAGACACGATTGAGCAACTCACACTTTCCCTTCACTTTTTTGAGGAAGGCTACAGAATGTGCACACTGTGGGCTTTAGCAGTGTTTGTAATATGCTATTTCCTTAATTTAGGTCATGGATTCACAGGGATTTATTTTTTATGTTTCCTAATTTACATCAATGTCACTTATGAACTTTTATATGTATCATTTATTACACAATTAAAACTGTTAAAAAAAAAATCCCAGTTCTGGTATAAAGATGTATGGGTAAAATCTAAAGACTAATTCTTTAGGCTGCTTTAAAATTTGACTTGTTCCTGCACGGCTGGGGAAAGGAGAGATTGGAATGGTGATTTAGGAAAATGTGGAGAGCAAATCTCAAATCTGGTCACATAATGACTGGTAAGACAACTTGTTCCTCTGGAATCCACTTTTCTCAGAACTACTCTTTCTCCAGTAATTCATGGTTTTGGTGGGAGATGAATGATTCCACTTCTTGGATACCACTGATTGGAGCCAAGAGTGCTCCCTGGAGGCAAGATGCTGTAACTCTGGTAATTCATTTCCTGGCCTGAGTCAATCTGTCTATAAGCAGGCACGTCATTCAGGCTAAGCCAATCCGTGTCCTTTACCTAGAATTTTAGGACCAGAATTAGAATACTGTTTAGATTCAAACTCAAATCTGGTAGTATATTTTTGGAGAAAAATTCATTTGTATTCAAAAAGAAGGAAAGCAAGGCAGACAAAAAAAAAAAAAAAACAGGACAAGCCACTGGGAATCTTGATGGCATTCAAGGCTTGATTCCAAAAGTTCTCAAGGCCCAGCTACACCCAAGACCTTCCAAAGATAAATTGTTTTGTAAGAATCCACAATATACATTTAATAAAATACCTTTTAAAAGTACTTTTTAAAAAGAGTTTTTTTAATAACCTAAGAGCATTCTAATTTCCTTACATTAATTAATCAGCAGATGTTACTGCAAAGATATAAGAAGACACTTATCCAGATAATAAGGACTTTCTCTGCTAGTCACTGAGAGTTGAAGAGGTTATAGGCTCACAGCAACTATTTCTACTGAACAGCCAAAAGAAAATACAAATAGCAAACCAAGAAGTGTACCTGTGTGTGTGTGTATGTGTGTGTGTACACGCATGTGTGCTTGTGGTCAGTTGCATCCAACTTGACTCTGCGACCTTATGGTCTGTAGTCCATCAAGTTCCTTTGTCCATGGGATTCTCCAGGCAAGAATACTTGTGTGGGTTGCCATTCCTTCTGCAGGGGATCTTCCCATCTCAGGGATCGAACTCTGGCATCTCCTGGATCAGCAGGTGGATTCTTTACCACTGAGCCACCTGGAAAGCTATTGGTCATGTCAAAAAACAGACAAAAGAAAAATCACCAGAGTTGCAAAAAAGAGGATAAAAAAAATTGAGAGGCAAAGTAGGAATAACAGCTGCCAATAAACATGAATGAACTATTTAAATTCTGTGCAAATGCATCAGTTTGGTGTAAAATAAAAGGTGTGGACCAGATAACTACCTACCTCCTTACTAGCTCTAAAATTCTTTAGTTCTGATGTTAAAAACATCAATGATAATTTATAATGTTTTTAAAGTCCTCAAAATGTGACAAAGATTAAAAATGGAGGTCTTAGCTAACTTAGTACCAATGATAGACAAACTGGTTCAGAATCTGCTTTATTGGCTAGTTATCAAGTTTGCATCGGTGAAAAATTGTTACTAGCTCTCAGAGGTGATTTGTAAATAACATATAGCCCAGGCTCTGTAGATGCTAAAATTACATAGAAATGTTGTATAAGGACACAAGAAAGCAAAATCCAATCCCTATCATTTTATTTCTTGATGGTTTTTAATTTAAAATTACTACTCAATTTATTTTCCTTTTAAAGTCTAGTTTGTTTTTCCTTTCACACTAGTGGTCCACTTTATCATGAATATTTTCTCTATTGTAATTTAGTATAATATGTATATAGAGACAGTAATGATTACAAAATATTTTTGACAAGTATGGAAAATAGTAGTTAATGTTTTCCATCTGCTTGCTGTATGCTGTCATGAAAAGAACCACTGGTCCTATAGAATCAGGAAACACCTATGTAAGTACATGACAGAAATACAAATGTTTAATGAATTAATTTTGATCACTTACACATTTTGGTAAATGTTACCACATGTTGTTTAAATTACTCATTATCAAAACTAGTGCCCAAATGCTATCACTTCCTAGAGCTTCACTATGGAAAGTTTTAAAACTTGTAATCATTTAAATTTATTTGTGGAAAACGAACTGTTGTTTCTTTCTAGATATCTGATTTCTAAAGCTGAAGTTCAAGTTCTGAAATCTTCCTTCTAAGAACTTTTGTGACCCTGTCACAAAGTGTTTTGTTTAATAGACCTAAGTTCTCCAAAAAAAGTCAAAACCAAGAACTCTAACGACCTCAAGTTCAAACTATAGATTGCAAAAGGGAATGCAGAATGTTTCACAATTTTGATCTGCAGGCTTGGAAGGCATTGCAGATTGTCCGTGTTCTAGGAAGTCAAGTGGTGCTAGTGGTGAAGAATCCAGCTGCCAATGCAGGAGATGCAATAGATGTGGGTTTGATCCCTGGGTTGGAGAGATTCCCTGGAGAAGGAAATGACAACCCATTCCAGTATTCTTGCCTGGGAAATGCCATGGACAGAGGAGCCTTGTGGGCTATATAGTTCATGGGGTTGCAAAGAAACGGACATACCTGAGTGCACACACACAGGAAGTCACCAGAGCTCTGTTCCATGTAGGGATCCAGCTGTCCTCACCTCACCCCATGCTCCCGAGGGATCGTGCCAGAGGAAGAGAGCTCCGTCAAGACAACATGAAGGAGTCTAGGAACTCTTTCTAGACAAGTCTGTTTCACCAACTTGGCACAGAGATCAGAAAGGCTTCCCATAGCCAAAGTAATTGTTCTAAATATTGCAAATACCGGCATAGGAATTTGTTGTTTCTTGAATAATGATTGCATTCTTATAAAAGCAGCACTATCTCAAACTCCTTAAAGACAGGTGTTCTAATTATGCCCATTTAAAGAAAATGAAGATCATGGCATCCGGTCCCGTCACTTCATGGGAAATAGATGGGGAAACAATGGAAACCGTGGCAGACTTTATTTTTGGGGGCTCCAAAATCATTGCAGATGGTGATTGCAGCCATGAAATTAAAAGACGCTTACTCCTTGGAAGAAAAGTTATGACCAACCTAGATAGCATATTCAAAAGCAGAGACATTACTTTGCCAACCAAGGTCCATCTAGTCAAGGCTATGGTTTTTCCTGTGGTCATGTATGGCTGTGACAGTTGGACTGTGAAGAAGGCTGAGTGCCGAAGAATTGATGCTTTTGAACTGTGGTGTTGGAGAAGACTCTTGAGAGTCCCTTGGGCTGCAAGGAGATCCAACCAGTCCATTCTGAAGGAGATCAACCCTGGGATTTCTTTGGAAGGAATGATGCTAAAGCTGAAACTCCAGTACTTTGGCCACCTCATGCGCAGAGTTGACTCATTGGAAAAGACTCTGATGCTGGGAGGGATTGGGGGCAGGAAGAGAAGGGGACGACAGAGGATGAGATGGCTGGATGGCATCACGGACTCGATGGACGTGAGTCTGAGTGAACTCTGGGTGTTGGTGATGGACAGGGAGGCCTGGCGTGCTGCGATTCGTGGGGTTGCAAAGAGTCGGACATGACTGAGCGACTGAACTGAACTGAAATGCCCAAGGTGACACACCTAAGATATTGCCCAGCAGAGGGTGAACACAGGTGCCTGACTATGGAGCTGGTGTTCTGACCATTGCATAAGATAAAGGGCTAGATATTGCTTCAAATGACACAAGCAGAACTTCTTGTCTTAGGTGACATTATCAGGGATTGACTGAGCAGATTTACCAGGCTGAGTTTTTTAGTCTTATATTAATGTTTACAGAATGTGCTTTATCCCAATTCATATTGCACACACAAATTTCACACAGTGAAAATTAAAAAAAAAAAAAAGACATGAAATCACACAGGTCAGGGAGTCCTGGATCGCGTTGGCGAGCACATGGCCCAGGTGCAGGGAGCCTGTCACGTTGCAGGGTGGGATGCACATCATGAAGATGTGGAGTACTCCATCTGGAGTACTGGCAGAGTAGGTATCAAAGACTCTGCACTGCACTTCGTTCTCCAAATAATTAAGCCAATGTAAAGTCCACAGGGGCCAGGAGCTCTTGGAAACAGGAAAAACCCTGAATACACACATACACAGGTACATTTTGCCTGAGGAGAGGTGACATATCAGATATTCACATTCCAAAACATGAAGAACCATTGCACTAAAATCTTTTAAATTGTAGAACTGTGATTCGCCCCATAACTTTTATTATATAGGAAGAATGTTAATCCACACAAGAAACCTGCCCTGTTTGCTGTATTTCTCATGGTAAGGTAATAAATTAGTATTGTGATTTATTATAAAGCAAAGTAAGAGAAAAAATAAAAAGACACTAAGATTTACAATACGTATATAATACAACCATGTTAAAAGAAGCAACATTAAATTGGAATAAAGTGAATCATTTCGTCATTAATACAGGTATTAGAGTCTCTGAGAAATCTTTATTTTACTCAATCCTGAAGGGAAAGGAACAAATGGTTCCTTTCTGTTTGAAACACCTTACAAAGTCACTTCTCTGAGGTTACATCTTAGAGATTATCTGTCTTTAGGATTCATGTTGGAATTCAAATGCACTGTTACAACACAATGTAAAAACTTCAATTGTATGTGGGTTCAGTTCAGTTCAGTCGCTCAGTCGTGTCCGACTCTTTGCGACACCATGAATCGCAGCATGCCAGGCCTCCCTGTTCATTAGTGCAATCACTGAACGTCTTTGATAGAAAGCACATATTGTGCTGAGAAATGGCAAATTTTAGTGATTCAACAACTGACTTGAATCCTCAATACCGTGGTACAAAATGGAGCAGGGAGTGTGAGAAAGAAGGGTTTGCTGATGTAGATATTATCAGCTTGAGAAGACTGAAGATTTTCCACATAAGCATATTTCCCCTTAGGAAAAAACACATTACAGCACAGAAATATAAAAACCTTACCCAGTCCCAATCTCTCTTTTATGTAGCAAATGAGTACACATCATCTTTAGTATCTGCAAGGAAATTGCATTGGAACCATACAACCTCCTCTTATTGCGTTTTGTATTATAGAAGGTAAAAAATTTAATCCCTTTTGAGAGTTAACAAATATAAGGATTTCTCCTTTCAGGGTGTAGGAAACAAAACAGAGAATTTATATTCTTGTTATATACGATCAGTGTATGATAGTATACTGGTTGGAAGTGTTTGGATCTAGGCTTGTCAATATAAGTTGACAAGCTAACTTATTCAACAAGTTATAATTCAACAAGTAAGTTGAATAATATTCATGTGGTATCCAATAACTGTTGAGCTTGTTTCTATAAGTGTGCTTTGTTAATGTTGATAATGAATGGAAGATAATAAGAAAGGAATTGTATGGCAGTTTATACAAGAAAAGTTTTTTCCAAAGTGGATGATAATATTTGATCTCTGTGCTTCTTTTTTGAGGAAATTTAACTTTAAAAGTTCCTGGTCCTGTGGGGCTCAGGAAACACACTGGCAGTGGACATAGTGCTTGCTGAATAAAATGAAGTGCGCTCAGACCCAAGTGCTCAGGGACAGATTCTGCACTGGTGAAGCCATACTGGCAACTTGAATAAATAAATCCCAACATTCTGGTGACTTACCACAATAAAAGTGTAATTCTCATTCGTGTAACAGTCACTGTTGATGCTCCTAGTTAGTGAGTGGCTACCTTGACCCCAGTAATTCAGGGAGCCAGGTTCCTGCCAACTTCTGGTGTCATAATCCAATTGGCCTCTTCTGTTGCCTGTGTCTAGATGGCAGATGGGACAGAGAGCTTCTTAAAGGTCTTGGCCTACAGGTGACACACATCACTTCCATGTACATTTTGTAGTGACTACTGGTCACGTGGCCACACACTTAAGTCAAAGGAATTAGAAAATGTAGTCCTTGATTGAGCAGCCATGTTTCAGTTAAATTTCATATTATGGAAAAGTAGCAAACTTTCTCTTGAAGCAAGCATTCAATATCATTGACTCTTAACTGCTTTATATTACATTAAAATAAATTTCCAGATGGATCACTTTTAAATGCAAATTTTTCCCTCTTCAGCAAGTGGTGCTGGAAAAGCTGGACAGCTGCATGTAAATCAATGGAGTTAAAACACACCCTCTAACCATACACCGGAGAAGGCAATAGCAAGCCACTCCAGTACTCTTGCCTAGAAAATCCCATGGATGGAGGAGCCTGATAGGCTGCAGTCCATCGGGTCGCGAGTGAGCGACTTCACTTTCACTTTTCGCTTTCACACAATGGAGAAGGAAATGGCAACCCACTCCAGTGTTCTTGCCTGGAGAATCCCAGGGACGAGGGAGCCTGTTGGGCTGCCGTCTATGGGGTCGCACAGAGTCGGACACGACTGAAGCGACTTAGCAGCAGCAGCAGCAGCAACCATACACAAAAATAAACTCAAAATAGCTTAAAGATCTAAGTGTAACATGACACTGTAAAGCAATTTAAATGTAACCATGACACCATAGAACATAGACAAAACATTCTCTGACATAAATCACACTGCTGTTTCCTTAGGTCGGTCTCTCAAGGCAATCGAAATAAAAACAAAAATAAACAAATGGGACCTAATTAAACTTACAAGCTTCTGCATAGCAAAGGAAATCATAAACAAAATGAAAAGACAACCTATAAAATGTAAGAAAATATTTGCAAAAGATGTGACTGTCAAATGACTTTTTCAAAAAATACAAATAGCTCATATAATAACAAAGAAACCCAATCAAAAAATGGGCAGAAGACCTAAATAGACATTTCTCAAAAAAAAAAAAAAGGCACACAGATGGCCAATAGGCACATGAAAAGATGTTTTCAACATTGCTAATTATTTGTTTAGTTGCTAAGTCCTCTCCTACTCTTTCCTATCCCGTGGACTGCAGCCTTCCCGGCTTCCCCGTCCTTCACTATCTCCCAGAGTTTGTTCAAATTCACGTCCATCGAGACAGTGATGTTATCTAACCATCTCATCCCCTTTCACCCCCTTCTCCTTTCACCTTCAATCTTTCCCAGCATCAGAGTCTTTCCCATCAGGAGGCCAAAGCATTGGATCTTCAGCTTCAGCATCAATCCTTCCAATGAATATTCAGGGTTGATTTCCTTTAGGATTGATTGGTGTGATCTCCTTGCAGTCCAAGGGACTCTCAAGAGTCTTCTTTCAGCACCACAATTCTAAATCATCAATTAACCAGCACTCAGCCTTCTTTATGGTCCAACTCTCACATCTGTACATGACTACATGGACTTTTGTCAGCAAAGTGATGCCTCTGCTTTTTAATACACTGTCTAAGTTTGTCATAGCTTTCCTTCCAAGGAGCAAACGTCTATAACTTCATGGCTACAGTCACTGTCCTCAATGATTTTAGAGTCTAAGAAATAAAATCTGTCACCGTTTCCACTTTTTCCCCTTCTATTTGCCATGAAGTGATAACACCAGATGCCATGATCTTTGTTTTTTAAATGTTGAGTTTTAAACTAGCTTTTTCACTTTCCTCTTTCACCCTCATCAAGAGACTCTAGTTTCTTCCCACTTTCTGCCATTAGAATGGTATCATTTTCTACATTCACCCTTATGGCAGAAAGCAAAGTGGAACTAAAGAGCCTTTTGATGAAAGTGAAAGAGGAGAGCTGGCTTAAAACTCAACATTCAAAAACTAACATCATGGCATCCAGTCCCATCACCATGGCAAATAGATAGGGAAACAATGGAAAAAGTGACAGACTTTATTTCCTTGGGCTCCAAAATCACTGCAGATAGTGACTGCAGCCATGAAATTAAAAGACTCTTGCTCCTTGGAAGAAAGCAATGACCAACCTAGACAGCATATTAAAAAGCAGAGACTTTACTTTTCTGATAAAGGACCGTCTAATCAAAGCTATAGTTTTTTCAGTAGTCCAGTATGAATGTGAGAATTGGATCTTAAAGAAATCTGAGCACTGAAGAATTGATGCTTTTGAACTAAGGTGCCGGGAGCCAGCGTGAGGAATCCTGCCCGTGGCAAAGGTCATGAGGAAGGAAGCCCGACAAAACGCAAAGGCGTGATCAGGCTTCAGGGGTTCCCCCTGGAATTTCCTGAGCATCTAACCCCAAAATCAGTGTCTGCCTGCTTTACTATATTATGCTTTTCACCTACTTTTCTGACATTGACAGGGGGCTGTCCCCCCACCACCTTTTTTTTTAGGAAAAAGTTAATTTAGAGCTTTTAGATAATAAGTCTCCTGGGCATAATAAGTGTTTCAATCCAAAAACCCCTCTGATAGCTCTCTAACTTGCCTTACCCGGACTTTTACAACTACGCATGTGATTGTTTACAGCCCCCCCAACTGTGAGAGGCACGGGAAGCCTAAAACATAAAGCCTTTCAAAGAGTTAAAAGTTATTAGAGCAGGGCTGGTGTAGGATTTCATTATTGAGCCAATGCTTGTTGCTAAGTTCCCATATCTCTTATCCACTGTCCTGGGAGCACATTTGTTAACATAGTTAGAATTTAAGAAAAAACGAATGTAGCCTTGAAACTACATCAAACTTTTGAGCTAATTGGTTCTTTCTTTGTTGTAACTTACTGCACCTTTGCTTCATGAAAATGTAACTTTGTTTGATACTTTCTGAGGCTGACATAGATTAGAAATATAAAGAAAAAACATTTCAAGGGAAAATAAATTTTCTGATTGAGCAGCCTTTATCAAAAGAGGGTCTTAAAATGTTTCACAGGCCTCCAAGGCCAGAAGATAATGTATACAACCTCATTTGTGGGAAAGGTATAAAAGTCCTTTTAAAAAATAAAATTATTGGGGCCTCGCTCATGGAAGCAGCTTGGTCTCCCCGTGTCTTCTTTATTTTCTGGCTGAATTCCCATCTGGGGCATGGAGGCTCGCCATGTCTACTTACTTGCCCTGGCTTCTAAGACCCATGCGAGAGGGAGCCCAAGGCGGGGCACCCTCCACTATTCAAACGGGCGCCGGTGGCCTAACATAGATGGTGCAAACCTCTTGTCTCGAGGTTTTATTAGTTCTCCATGTAAACCAAGTTATTAAGCCTCTTTTCTCCACTAATTTTCCTACTACACTATTCTTTCCTAATCTAATCTTATATTTCTAATTAAATCTCGCCTCACTGACTCCGTCTACCCTTCGAATTCCCTGGATCCACCATGGCTGGACCCCAGCACTAAGGTATTGGAGAAGACTCTGGAGAGTCCCTTGGACTGCAAGGAGATCCAACCAGTCCATCCTAAAGGAAATCAGTCCTGAATATTCATTGGAAGGACTGATGTTGAAGCTGAAGCTCCAATACTTTGGCCACTTGATGCAAAGCATAGGCTCATTAGAAAAGACTCTGATGCTGGGGAAGACTGAAGGCAAGAGAACGGGATGACAGAGGATGAGATGGTTGGAAGGCATCACTATCTCAATGAACATGAGTTTGAGCAAGCTCTGGGTGATGGTGAAGGACAGGGAAGCCTGGAGTGCTGTAGTCGCAAAGAGTCACAAAGAATCAGATACAACTGAGTGACTGCTGCTGCTGCTGCTAAGTTGCTTCAGTCGTGTCCGATTCTGTGCAACCCCAGAGACAGCAGCCTACTAGGTTCCTCCATTCCTTGGATTCTCCAGGCAAGAACACTGGACTAGGTTGCCATTGCCTTCTTCAATGCATGAAAGTGAAAAGTGAAAGTGAAGTCACTCAGTCGTGTCCGACTCTTCACGACCCCAGGGACTGCAGCCTACCAGGCTCCTCCATCCATGGGATTTTCCAGGCAAGAGTACTGGAGTGGGTTGCCATTGCTTTCTCTGAACTGAGTGACTGAACAACAAGAAATCTGCATATTTGAGGTTGTTGATATTTCTCCTGGATTCCAGCTTGTGATTCATCCAGCCTGGCATTTCAGATGATGTACTCTACACATAAGTTAAATAAACAAGGTGACAATATATAGCCTTGTAGTACTCCTTTCCCAATTTTCAACCAATCTGTTGTTGCATGTCTGATTCTAACTGTTGCTTCTTGACCCACATACAGGTTTCTCAGGAGACAGAGGATTTATGATAATCATAATAAATTTGTTAATTATTAGAGAAATGCAAATAAAACTATAATGAGGTATCACCTCACACTGCTCAGAATGGCCATCATCAAAAAACCTACAAACAATACATGCTGGAGAGGATGTAGAGAACAGGGAAACCTCCTGCATGGTTGGTGGGAATGTAAATTGATACAGTCACCATGTAGAATAGTATGGAGATTCAGTACTGCGAATACACCCTGAGAAAAGCCACAATTCAAAGACACATGTACCCCAGTGCTTGTTCACTGTAGCACTATTTACAATAGCCTGGACATGGAAACGACCTTGATGTCCATGGACAGATGAATGGATAAAGAAGCTGTGGTATGTATATACAATGGAATACGATTCAGCCATAAAAGGGAATGGATTTGAGTCAGTTGTAGTGAGGTGGATGAACCTAGAACCTGTTATACAGAGCTAAATAAGTCCAAAAGAGAAAAATACTATATATTAACATGTTTGCCAACAAAGGTCCATTTAGTCAAGGCTATGGTTTTTCCAGTGGTCATGTATGGATGTGAGAGTTGGACTGTGAAGAAAGCTGAGCGCCAAAGAATTGATGCTTTTGAACTGTGGTATTGGAGAAGACTCTTGTGAGTCCCTTGGACTGCAAGGCAATCCAACCAGTCCATTTTAAAGGAGATCAGCACTGGGTGTTCTTTGGAAGGAATGATGCTAAAGCTGAAACTCCAGTAAAAAAAAAAAAAAAAAAAAAAGGCACACAGATGGCCAATAGGCACATGAAAAGATGTTTTCAACATTGCTAATTATTTGTTTAGTTGCTAAGTCCTCTCCTACTCTTTCCTATCCCGTGGACTGCAGCCTTCCCGGCTTCCCCGTCCTTCACTATCTCCCAGAGTTTGTTCAAATTCACGTCCATCGAGACAGTGATGTTATCTAACCATCTCATCCCCTTTCACCCCCTTCTCCTTTCACCTTCAATCTTTCCCAGCATCAGAGTCTTTCCCATCAGGAGGCCAAAGCATTGGATCTTCAGCTTCAGCATCAATCCTTCCAATGAATATTCAGGGTTGATTTCCTTTAGGATTGATTGGTGTGATCTCCTTGCAGTCCAAGGGACTCTCAAGAGTCTTCTTTCAGCACCACAATTCTAAATCATCAATTAACCAGCACTCAGCCTTCTTTATGGTCCAACTCTCACATCTGTACATGACTACATGGACTTTTGTCAGCAAAGTGATGCCTCTGCTTTTTAATACACTGTCTAAGTTTGTCATAGCTTTCCTTCCAAGGAGCAAACGTCTATAACTTCATGGCTACAGTCACTGTCCTCAATGATTTTAGAGTCTAAGAAATAAAATCTGTCACCGTTTCCACTTTTTCCCCTTCTATTTGCCATGAAGTGATAACACCAGATGCCATGATCTTTGTTTTTTAAATGTTGAGTTTTAAACTAGCTTTTTCACTTTCCTCTTTCACCCTCATCAAGAGACTCTAGTTTCTTCCCACTTTCTGCCATTAGAGTGGTATCATTTTCTACATTCACCCTTATGGCAGAAAGCAAAGTGGAACTAAAGAGCCTTTTGATGAAAGTGAAAGAGGAGAGCTGGCTTAAAACTCAACATTCAAAAACTAACATCATGGCATCCAGTCCCATCACCATGGCAGATAGATAGGGAAACAATGGAAAAAGTGACAGACTTTTATTTCCTTGGGCTCCAAAATTACTGCAGATGGTGACTGCAGCCATGAAATTAAAAGACTCTTGCTCCTTGGAAGAAAGCAATGACCAACCTAGACAGCATATTAAAAAGCAGAGACTTTACTTTTCTGATAAAGGACCGTCTAATCAAAGCTATAGTTTTTTCAGTAGTCCAGTATGAATGTGAGAATTGGATCTTAAAGAAATCTGAGCACTGAAGAATTGATGCTTTTGAACTAAGGTGCCGGGAGCCAGCGTGAGGAATCCTGCCCGTGGCAAAGGTCATGAGGAAGGAAGCCCGACAAAACGCAAAGGCGTGATCAGGCTTCAGGGGTTCCCCCTGGAATTTCCTGAGCATCTAACCCCAAAATCAGTGTCTGCCTGCTTTACTATATTATGCTTTTCACCTACTTTTCTGACATTGACAGGGGGCTGTCCCCCCACCACCTTTTTTTTTAGGAAAAAGTTAATTTAGAGCTTTTAGATAATAAGTCTCCTGGGCATAATAAGAGTGTTTCAATCCAAAAACCCCTCTGATAGCTCTCTAACTTGCCTTACCCGGACTTTTACAACTACGCATGTGATTGTTTACAGCCCCCCCAACTGTGAGAGGCACGGGAAGCCTAAAACATAAAGCCTTTCAAAGAGTTAAAAGTTATTAGAGCAGGGCTGGTGTAGGATTTCATTATTGAGCCAATGCTTGTTGCTAAGTTCCCATATCTCTTATCCACTGTCCTGGGAGCACATTTGTTAACATAGTTAGAATTTAAGAAAAAACGAATGTAGCCTTGAAACTACATCAAACTTTTGAGCTAATTGGTTCTTTCTTTGTTGTAACTTACTGCACCTTTGCTTCATGAAAATGTAACTTTGTTTGATACTTTCTGAGGCTGACATAGATTAGAAATATAAAGAAAAAACATTTCAAGGGAAAATAAATTTTCTGATTGAGCAGCCTTTATCAAAAGAGGGTCTTAAAATGTTTCACAGGCCTCCAAGGCCAGAAGATAATGTATACAACCTCATTTGTGGGAAAGGTATAAAAGTCCTTTTAAAAAATAAAATTATTGGGGCCTCGCTCATGGAAGCAGCTTGATCTCCCCGTGTCTTCTTTATTTTCTGGCTGAATTCCCATCTGGGGCATGGAGGCTCGCCATGTCTACTTACTTGCCCTGGCTTCTAAGACCCATGCGAGAGGGAGCCCAAGGCGGGGCACCCTCCACTATTCAAACGGGCGCCGGTGGCCTAACATAGATGGTGCAAACCTCTTGTCTCGAGGTTTTATTAGTTCTCCATGTAAACCAAGTTATTAAGCCTCTTTTCTCCACTAATTTTCCTACTACACTATTCTTTCCTAATCTAATCTTATATTTCTAATTAAATCTCGCCTCACTGACTCCGTCTACCCTTCGAATTCCCTGGATCCACCATGGCTGGACCCCAGCACTAAGGTATTGGAGAAGACTCTGGAGAGTCCCTTGGACTGCAAGGAGATCCAACCAGTCCATCCTAAAGGAAATCAGTCCTGAATATTCATTGGAAGGACTGATGTTGAAGCTGAAGCTCCAATACTTTGGCCACTTGATGCAAAGCATAGGCTCATTAGAAAAGACTCTGATGCTGGGGAAGACTGAAGGCAAGAGAACGGGATGACAGAGGATGAGATGGTTGGAAGGCATCACTATCTCAATGAACATGAGTTTGAGCAAGCTCTGGGTGATGGTGAAGGACAGGGAAGCCTGGAGTGCTGTAGTCGCAAAGAGTCACAAAGAATCAGATACAACTGAGTGACTGCTGCTGCTGCTGCTAAGTTGCTTCAGTCGTGTCCGATTCTGTGCAACCCCAGAGACAGCAGCCTACTAGGTTCCTCCATTCCTTGGATTCTCCAGGCAAGAACACTGGACTAGGTTGCCATTGCCTTCTTCAATGCATGAAAGTGAAAAGTGAAAGTGAAGTCACTCAGTCGTGTCCGACTCTTCACGACCCCAGGGACTGCAGCCTACCAGGCTCCTCCATCCATGGGATTTTCCAGGCAAGAGTACTGGAGTGGGTTGCCATTGCTTTCTCTGAACTGAGTGACTGAACAACAAGAAATCTGCATATTTGAGGTTGTTGATATTTCTCCTGGATTCCAGCTTGTGATTCATCCAGCCTGGCATTTCAGATGATGTACTCTACACATAAGTTAAATAAACAAGGTGACAATATATAGCCTTGTAGTACTCCTTTCCCAATTTTCAACCAATCTGTTGTTGCATGTCTGATTCTAACTGTTGCTTCTTGACCCACATACAGGTTTCTCAGGAGACAGAGGATTTATGATAATCATAATAAATTTGTTAATTATTAGAGAAATGCAAATAAAACTATAATGAGGTATCACCTCACACTGCTCAGAATGGCCATCATCAAAAAACCTACAAACAATACATGCTGGAGAGGATGTAGAGAACAGGGAAACCTCCTGCATGGTTGGTGGGAATGTAAATTGATACAGTCACCATGTAGAATAGTATGGAGATTCAGTACTGCGAATACACCCTGAGAAAAGCCACAATTCAAAGACACATGTACCCCAGTGCTTGTTCACTGTAGCACTATTTACAATAGCCTGGACATGGAAACGACCTTGATGTCCATGGACAGATGAATGGATAAAGAAGCTGTGGTATGTATATACAATGGAATACGATTCAGCCATAAAAGGGAATGGATTTGAGTCAGTTGTAGTGAGGTGGATGAACCTAGAACCTGTTATACAGAGCTAAATAAGTCCAAAAGAGAAAAATACTATATATTAACATGTTTGCCAACAAAGGTCCATTTAGTCAAGGCTATGGTTTTTCCAGTGGTCATGTATGGATGTGAGAGTTGGACTGTGAAGAAAGCTGAGCGCCAAAGAATTGATGCTTTTGAACTGTGGTATTGGAGAAGACTCTTGTGAGTCCCTTGGACTGCAAGGCAATCCAACCAGTCCATTTTAAAGGAGATCAGCACTGGGTGTTCTTTGGAAGGAATGATGCTAAAGCTGAAACTCCAGTACTTTGGCCACCTCATGCGAAAAGTTGACTCATTGGAAGACTCTGATGCTGGGAGGGATTGGGGGCAGGAGGAAAAGGGGACGACAGAGGATGAGATGGCTGGATGGCATCACCGACTCGATGGACGTGAATTTACGTGAACTCTGGGAGTTGGTGATGGACAGGGAGGCCTGGCATGCTGCGATTCATGGGGTCGCAAAGCGTCAGACACAACTGAGTGACTGAACTGAACTGAACATGTATATATGGAATTTAGAAAAATTGTACTGATAATCCTCTTTGTAGGGAAGGAATGGAGATGCAGACATAGAGGATTTATGAACACAGTAGAGGAAGAAGAGGTTGAGATAAATTGAGAAAATAACGTTGACCTATATGCGCTACCATGTATGAAACAGATAGCTAGTGAGAGGTTGCTGTATGACACAGGGAGATTAGCTTGGCACTTTGTGACAACCTAGAAGCATAGGATGGGGTGAGGTGGGAGAGAGGCTCAAGAGGGAGGAGATGTGTGTATATATATATACACACACATAATATATATAGTTATCCCTGATTCACATTGCTATATGGCAGAAAGTGTTGTGGAATCTGGAGTTCCAAGACACACCTTGGAGGACTCTCAAGACAGTGGAGTACAGTTTATTACACCAGCGAGTCCAAGGGGAATCAGTTCCCAACAAGGAACCCTGATGTTTCTGAGGCCCAGTTTTATACTCCCTGCTATGTGATTGGTTACATGTTAGCAACCTCTTTGTTGTATATGACTGAATTTTATAACAAGTAGGTGCTAGGAGAACAATTAAGGTAAAAGGGGGGGAATGCTGATTGTACATCAAGGGGGGATATCTCCACGGTTAATGTAGCAGGGGCAGCCTGACCTCAACTACAATCTCCACTTTCGATCTGTAGGGAGGGAAGTCTCCAGGAGACCTGGTTTTCATTATCAATGGTTTGTTTCCTCACTCTTGGGCAATGTTCAGGCCCAGTTTACATCCTGACTTTAAGATGGCTGACAGGCTTCAAGATGGAGTCTCTCCTGCTTTCCTCACACTGGCCCCAACAAACGTAGCACAACATTATAAAGCAATTATTCTCCAAGTAAATAAATAAATAGAAACCTCCTGAAAGGTTGTTGCTGAGCTGTGAAAGAGGCTGGGATTCTTGCCCTCCAGAGGAGAGGAATTCAATCCGGGGCCAGTGACGAGGCTTGATCGTTCAGAGCTTTTGTGTGATAAAGTTTTATTAAAGTATAAAAGAGATAGACAAAGCTTCTGACATAGAAATCAGAAGGGGGCAGAAAGAGTGCCCCCCTACTAGTCTTCAGCAGTATGTTATATTCCTATCAGCAGGTTGTTCATTAGAGAAAGGAAATGTCTCAAAACTCAGAGTGGTATCGGGACCCTCATCCACAACATATATTTTGAGATAACACTGGCACAAGGTGAGATGTCTCAGGCCATAAAATGACTGACATAAATTTTGAAGAAAGGCAGGTTTCCAAGCAAAGACATAGTCTCATTACCATAACTTAAGAGAACACTTGCAAGAGCAAAACATACTGGTTTGTCAAGTGGGTTCTGAGTCTTAGGTGGAACCAACTTAAAGAAAGAATGTTCAGTTCAGTTCAGTCGCTTAGTTGTGTCTGACTCCCTGTGACCCCATGGACTGTAGCATGCCAGGCCTGGACCAAACACCATCTCCTGGAGTTTACTCAAACTCATGTCCATTGAGTTGGTGATGCCTTCCAACCATGTCACCCTCTGTTGTCCCCTTCTCCTCCCCCCCCGCCAATCTTTCCCAGCACCAAGGTCTTTTCAAATGAGTCAGTTATTTGCATCAGGTGGCCCAAGTACAGCAGCTTTAGCTTCAGCATCAGTCCTTCCAATGAATATTCAGGACTGATTTCCTTTAGGATGGACTGGTTGGATCTCCTTGCAGTCCAAGGGACTCTCAAGAGTCTTCTCCAACACCACAGTTTCAAAAGCATCAATTCTTCGGTGCCCAACTTTCTTTATAGTCCAACTCTCACATCCATACATGACTACTGGAAAAACCATAGCTTCGACTAGACAGACATTTGATAGCAAAGTAGTGTCTCTTCTTTTTAATATGCTGTCTTGGTTGGTCATAACTTTTCTTCCAAGGAGTAAGCATCTTTTAATTTCATGGCTGCAGTCACCATCTGCAGTGATTTTGGAGCCCCCCAAAATAAAGTCTGTCACTGTTTCCATTGTTTCCCCATCTATTTGCCATGAAGTGATGGGACCAGAT
>SJYT01057305.1:107219-124634 GCA_006410635.1 Cephalophus harveyi
CCCCTCCCCACCTCCACTCTTGTTCGCCTGGAAAAGGAACAAGGGCCTCAACCTGAAAACCATCACCTTCCCCATCTATAGCCAAGCCGGTCAGATCATCTACCTGGCCAACATCCTGGGAGGAGCTGCGAGAGGATTGGACTGAGCCAGTCACTCCTCCAGGCCAAAGCCATGCGGCTGCAGTACTACCTGAAGACAGGTGAAGGAGAGGAAAACTAAGGTAGCAAGGTGTGGATGATCCATTTTCTGAGAAGGTTGGCAGCCTTGAAAAGAGTCTGGCCTTGAAGAAAATCAAGGTATCTAGCGGCTGGGGTTTATAGGGAGGCCAGGAGAAGGTGGGAGGGTTAAGAGGAGTTGTTCCAAGGACCATAGCCCCAGAACTCCCAGATTATCAGATAGAGTCCTTGACTGGAAGCTTGGTGTGCTCTGCTCTAATTGATCCTTAATGCAACGTTCTTAAAATAGCACACTAAAAGAGCCAGGAAAGAATTTAAAAAAAATAGTGGATATGTGTATAACTTATTAACTGTGTTATACACATGAAACTAACACAACATTGTAAAGCAACTATACTACAATAAATTTTTTTAAAAAATAAAGTAAAAGGAGATAGATCCTTAAAAAAAAAGAAGAAGAAGAATGCCTCAAATCTTAAATCCTTGATCACATTCTGGTTAAAAACACAAATTGTACATTCTCAGGGTCTGTTCAGTATAGATGTTGATCTTCAGGTTTAATTTGGTTTTCTGTTTAAATTACTCTGAAATTCTTACTTCCAGTTTAAGCCTTTGCTGTTTCTGGGAGCCCCCTAAACTTTGTTTGGAGTTCATTAGAATAAAAAGACAAAACTTTAAACAAAAGTTCCATGATGTTTTTGAGAAAGAAAGATGAGCATTTAAAAAGTAAATTATAGCGTATAGTGCCAGGCACATATTAGCTCTTCAGTAATTTTTGTGCTGGCAAACCTAGTACTCTGAATAAAACTGGTGAAAATGAGAAGACAGCTTCTGGAAAAACCTTTTAATACTCAGTTTCTGAAATAGTATTTGTGCAGTTAAAGTGGTAAAAGATAACAACCTAATAGAAATTTAGAAAAAGTCATAATGTCTATAGTAATTAATGCTTTCACAGTTTTGTATAAGATTCAGATTTTGTATATTCAGGTGTTTTAAACTTTAGACTTTTGAAAGAAACTATGAAAAGCATGCCAGAGATTTGTGGGAAGGAGCAAATCTTTATTATTTACTATATTCTAAAATCATAATCCATATATTTTGATTTTTTTACTGAATTTTAATGTTTAAATCAATATACTATAGTGTTGTAATATCATATGTAACTCACACACAATATCAGAATTGAAGGTTATTTACCTGAATATATTTTTGTGGCAGGTCCTCTACTTTACATCACTTTCTAGACAACTGGAATTTGAGGCAGCTTCTATGACGGTGGTCCCCTTGTTTCACTTGGTATACCTTCTGATTATATTAGTTGCAACTGTATCATGTTAAAGGTAAAGCAATTTTATTAGTAAACTCTAAAAAATATTTTGTCGTGTAATAAATATAATGTCTAGATATGTCAGGGTAGTATGTAATTTCCTTGGTTCTGTCTCTCCTCAGCAAAGATTTGAAACACAGTGGAACAGCGTTACAGCTCGATTACAGCTCGGAGTTTTATTCAGCAAGCAAAGGAAAGTACACCTTTGAGGCATGAGGGCAGGCTGACCCCAAAGGGGAGGCCTCACTCCATCTTGGCTTCCTGTTTTTATACGTTTGTCTCCTCCCCCTGAGTCTGCCCTGTGTAAACTGGGCTAGCCAGGAGGGCTGTTTGTTTCACCTGAGGTTCTAACTTCAGTCCTCAGGTTTTCTTTCGTTCCATTTTTGCGTGCTTTTTCCTTTCTTATCTTTTAGCCGCCACCATTTGGAACTCCTTTTTCCTATTCTAACTATCTAACATTCCCACCTCAAGAGATGGGAGGCCCAATTCTTTGGGAATTGGGGCGTCAAGCTCTCCCTGGCTACTTCCTGCTGAGGTGTGACGGTGAGGGGAAAAGGGCCTCCCCTTCTTGCTAGTCTGAAGCCTCTGAGTCCTTGTAGTGGTGTCCATCTAAGAGTGAGTGATATTTTCTGTGGTTGGGTGTAGTTTTATTTATCTTTGTTGAACTGGCACTGCATGTTGCAGCTTGTTAACCTGGGCAGAGACAAAATGAGTTAAACAATTGATCATACATGGAACAATCATATGCAGCATCAATATGGTGATAACAGGGATTAGTAGGGGCATTAGCCAACTCCAAATTCCCCATCACCAACAGAAGGAGCCCCCAAAGAAAGAGTGTAGCCACCCTGAGAACTCTGCAGCTCGTTCTTTGAGATCCTGTAGGATCTGAATGTTTTTCTTGAGGACTGTGAGACTTTCTTTAACTGAGCTGGAGGTATTTACCCAGAAACAACACATCTCATTCAAGATGGCTCAAGTCCCTCCTTGTTCAGGGATCAGGAGATCTATCTCTTGTCTATTTTGGAGTACAACCCCTGCCAAGCATTGTTGGTTCTTTAGGTCTATCCTGAGAAATCTTATCCCCAGAAACTTAATTTCAGGGGTGTTCATTAGAATGGCACTCATTTGTAGTCCTGAAGAGGTATCTGAGATCTCCCAGGGGCTCACAGGTGTATTGAGTGTCCTCTTCTCTTTCATTCCATGGCTTGACTCAAGAGTAGTGGATTCAGGAGTTGTGCCCTGGTACCTTGACTGCTGTGGGGGTAGAAAGTATTACAGGGTAGGTTGGAGCCCTTCCATGTGGGCTGGAGTTGAGCCTTTGGGGACCCATCTTTCCAGACTTTAAATAGGACTTGAGTCCCTGGAGCATACAGTGGTGGCTCTTTAGAATCTTTTGGGTCCTGACTGACACCCAACAAGTGTGTATCTTGTTGGAATTGCCCAATGAACCATGGTATAAGACCAGAGGGTCTGAGCCTCTGGATCTAGGAAGGGATCGTTGACATAAACAGAAGGTCTCCCATATAGCCTCTCATAAGGACTAAGACCAACCTTTTCCTTAGGGGCAATATGGGTGCAGAGGAGAGCTACTGGTAAAGCCTCCTTCCATCCCAGGGAGGTCTCCTGGGATTATCATTTTTATCGCTGATGCTAAGAATTGGTTGGCTCTTCCTACTTCTGAAGATTGAGGCCTCCAGAACAATGGAGATAATAAGTAATGCCCAATGCTTTAGAGACCCCTTGGGTGACCTTAGAAGTAAATGATTTCCCATTGTCACTTTGTAATGATCTGGGCAGACCAAATCTCAGAATGATTTCATGGAACAGATTTTTTTTTTTTTTTTACCATCTCCTCAGCCTTCTCAGTCTGGGTGGTAAGCCTTCAATCCATCCTGTGAATGTATCTATCATGACTAGTAGGTATTTATACCCTTGAGAAACTGGCATCTGGGTGAAGTCCATCTGCCAGTCCACTCCTAGGTAGGTCCCACACCATTGGATGGGCTGGGTCAGCTGGGGTCTTTGAGCTCCTTGGGGGTCATTTAATTGGCAAAGGGGGCAAGAGGAGACCACTTGCCTTATAGTCGTTTGGAGGCCTGTTTCTCTGAAGGATCTTTCTAGTAATCTTTGGAGGGCCTTCTCCCCTAAATGAGTGGTGTCATGTAAGGAGTTAGCCAACTTCCACTGGAGGTTCCCAGGCAGAAAAAGGAGTCCCTCCTTTTGGAATCACCCCATATGATCTTTTTGAAAGCACTTACTCTTAGCTTTAAGAGTCTCACCTTCAGTATATGAAGGAGTTTCCGGCAAATTAGTCTGCGGAACTAGGGTGGCAACCCCTATTAGGTCATGGTTCTGTAATGCTGCTTTCTTAGCTGCTTGATTGGCTGCTTGTTTTCCTTGTACCACGTCTGTGCTCCCTTTTTGGTGTCCTTTACAATGGGAGACTGAAACCTCAGCGGGCAGGTGTATGCCTCCAAAAGCCTAAGGATTTGATCACCATACTTGATTGGGGACCCTCGGGTGGTCAAGTGGCCTCTTTCTTTCCAAATAGCAGCATGTGCATATAGCACCAGAAAGGCATACTTGCGAGTCAGGGCTATGAGCTCAGTCAATTGGGCTGAAGTACTTGGTGGCAAAGGTTTAGCCTCTATGGTCTCAAAACTGGAGCTTACTCTGTATCCAGCTCTTCTTTTTCCACCCAAGACAAAGCTATTTCCATCAGTGTACCAGATTTCCTCAGGATTGGTCAGAGGATCTTCTGACAATCCTTCTCGGGGTTTTGGCCAGTGGTCCAAGGTTTCTAGGCAAGAGTGAAAGGGGAGAAAGCCCTTGGTGGTAGGCAGAAGGGTGGCAGGGTTAAGAACCTCACAAGGGGATATAGTCAGGCCTGGATTTTCCATCAGCACTACTTGATATCTGAGAATACTTTGATCAGACATCCATAAATGGCCTCTCCAATTCATGGTAAAAATAGTTTGCCCCCAAGAGAGAGTTTTAAAGCACGACCTTCCCGATCAAGACCGGGAACCGAGCTTGGCTGGGCAGCGGGGCAGAACTCAGAGCCCCCTCACGAGCTGCGGCCAAGGCTCCACCCCCTCCGGCCAGCATCGCGATCTGAGAACCAACTGATCCAGCGGCCCCGCTGCCACACCGACTGCCTGGAGGCGCCGCTGTCCCAGGCCTTCGGGCAGGTGGACTGGAAGGCGGGCTCGCATCCCTGGATCTGCTGCTGCCCATGGTGTTAAAGGCCTTTCTCGGCACTGACCTGATTTACCAGCCCCAGGATGAAGAAGACGACTTCGAGGAGCAGAACACCCTGATAGGGAGCCCCGCCAAGGCTGCGTGACGCTTTGTGCAGGACATTTCACCGCCAACGACTCTCTCTCATCTTCTCCGTCTCTAGGAAGAGCACTGAGGTCAATTATGCTTCCATCCTAGTAGTCTCCAACAATGAGACACTGATGGAGCTGGAAATCTTAGAAGAAACTTGCAAGATGGATGACCGGTGCAGGTTTTGATTGTGACACAGGACAGTGGAATCAGATCCCCTACAATTTTTTTTTTTTTTTACCATCTCCTCAGCCTTCTCAGTCTGGGTGGTAAGCCTTCAATCCATCCTGTGAATGTATCTATCATGACTAGTAGGTATTTATACCCTTGAGAAACTGGCATCTGGGTGAAGTCCATCTGCCAGTCCACTCCTAGGTAGGTCCCACACCATTGGATGGGCTGGGTCAGCTGGGGTCTTTGAGCTCCTTGGGGGTCATTTAATTGGCAAAGGGGGCAAGAGGAGACCACTTGCCTTATAGTCGTTTGGAGGCCTGTTTCTCTGAAGGATCTTTCTAGTAATCTTTGGAGGGCCTTCTCCCCTAAATGAGTGGTGTCATGTAAGGAGTTAGCCAACTTCCACTGGAGGTTCCCAGGCAGAAAAAGGAGTCCCTCCTTTTGGAATCACCCCATATGATCTTTTTGAAAGCACTTACTCTTAGCTTTAAGAGTCTCACCTTCAGTATATGAAGGAGTTTCCGGCAAATTAGTCTGCGGAACTAGGGTGGCAACCCCTATTAGGTCATGGTTCTGTAATGCTGCTTTCTTAGCTGCTTGATTGGCTGCTTGTTTTCCTTGTACCACGTCTGTGCTCCCTTTTTGGTGTCCTTTACAATGGGAGACTGAAACCTCAGCGGGCAGGTGTATGCCTCCAAAAGCCTAAGGATTTGATCACCATACTTGATTGGGGACCCTCGGGTGGTCAAGTGGCCTCTTTCTTTCCAAATAGCAGCATGTGCATATAGCACCAGAAAGGCATACTTGCGAGTCAGGGCTATGAGCTCAGTCAATTGGGCTGAAGTACTTGGTGGCAAAGGTTTAGCCTCTATGGTCTCAAAACTGGAGCTTACTCTGTATCCAGCTCTTCTTTTTCCACCCAAGACAAAGCTATTTCCATCAGTGTACCAGATTTCCTCAGGATTGGTCAGAGGATCTTCTGACAATCCTTCTCGGGGTTTTGGCCAGTGGTCCAAGGTTTCTAGGCAAGAGTGAAAGGGGAGAAAGCCCTTGGTGGTAGGCAGAAGGGTGGCAGGGTTAAGAACCTCACAAGGGGATATAGTCAGGCCTGGATTTTCCATCAGCACTACTTGATATCTGAGAATACTTTGATCAGACATCCATAAATGGCCTCTCCAATTCATGGTAAAAATAGTTTGCCCCCAAGAGAGAGTTTTAAAGCATCTTGTATCAGGACTGCAATAGCTGCAAGATTTTGAAGGTAGAGAAAGATCTCTTACCAATAATGGAGTAGGATACTCAGGGACCACCAGAAACTGGTGGGAAAATATTTGTCCATCCCAGCAACAAAGAAGTGGTCAGGTGAATCTTTTTATAGTTGTTTTTCTTATAGCACCAAAATGGTACAGGTTTGGGAGGAGAAGGCTCTGGAGTAGGAGGTCAGGAGAGAGTAGGTAGCCCCTGTGTCAACCAAGAAATTCTCGGCCTACATGCCACATCCTGTTGCACCCTTGGCTCCAGCCCCATGATGGTTGTCTGTGACAGGCGGGCTGGCTGGAGCGAGCCACTTCAGTCCTGTTGAACCATTGTGAGGGAAAGCTTGGCACTTGACCTTGAGGCTCTTGGGTCCTGAGGGCAGAGTGCTGCCCAATGTCCCAACTAATAGCATTTGTAGCAAGCAGTTTTAGGAGACTTGTCACAGTTTGTACACTCTTTGGCCCAATGTCCCGCCTGGGATTAGGCATTTGCCTCATACCTTGTCATTTAAGGACTCGAGGTTTGCCATAGGGCTCCTCTGGAGCAGGGCCAGCATCTGGGCATGGCTTGTCTCTTTCCTTTTCTCCTTTTCCTGGGCCTTGGTGTCCTTCTCCTGTTCTCTGTTATTAAAAGTATGGTGACTGTCTGGACCATCCCATTTAAAGAGTCAGCAGGGTCCTGCAGTTGGAGCTGTTGTAGCTTTATCTTGATGTCAGATGCACGTTGGAACAGTAATTTGTCCTTTAAATCACCCTTGTAAGAGTCTAAGTCCAGACTGGTAAACTTTTAGAGGGCCTCTTTTAGACTTTCCAGAAAGGCAATGGGGTTCTCTTTGGACTCCTGAGTTACTGCTGAGACTGGACACACTCCCACAACTAATAGGCTTCCTTTTATTTCCATGGGTGGACTTCCTTAGGGGTAAGTATTTTTGAAGCTTATCCTACCCAGTACTGTTGCAACCTGAGAGCCGGGCATCCCTGGGTCAGGGTTCAGATCCCCAGGCAGGTTGAGGAGTGACAGCCTCCTGGAGATGGAATCCTGGGACAGGTTCAGGCAGGTTTGCCTCTTGAGAATTGAGTCCCTGTGCAAGATGAGGCATGACAACCTCCCAGGGCCTGGATCCCTAGGCAGGTTGAGGCAGGTTGTCTTCCTGGGACTCCCAGGCTGGAGTTGGGTGTCCCCAAGGTCTCCAGCATGACTAGTGCTGGATAGGATTAAGGGGCTGTAATCTTAACTCATTGAGGCAGGTTGAGGCGTGTTGACCTCCTGGGATGGCTGGACTGGCAGGTCCCTGTGCAAGATGAGGCATGACAACCTCCCAGGGCCTGGATCCCTAGGCAGGTTGAGGCAGGTTGACTTCCTGGGACTCCCAGGCTGGAGTTGGGTGTCCCCAAGGTCTCCAGCATGACTAGTGCTGGATAGGATTAAGGGGCTGTAATCTTAACTCATTGCTGGTTTGTCCACTGAGGATGGAAATAAATACCATGAGGTAAAGCAATCCAAACCTGTGCCCTGAGATGGGGAATCTGGTGAAATAGCCATAAGCCTTTTTCTCTTATTGCTCTGAGGTAATATAAGTCTCTGATTTCCTCCCCTCGTCCTCCATAAGAGCAGTTTAGGGTGTTTCCAATGGTAAACATTTCATTGTCATAGACCCACTTTAGGAAATAGCAGAAGTAATGACAAAGGAGTGGGTTATCTGGTCCTGCTATGGGCATTAAGAGTATTTTAATAATAAGTGGGGTGGAGTGATGTTGCCTACAAGGAGGCAGGGTCGTGGTTGTAGGAATTAGTAAGTGGCTTAAGAACATATTGATAAGAGGCAACAAATCAGATGTTCCCTAAAAGTGGAGTGGAGATTTGATCTGGGGGTATATTTGTAACTTTAGGAGAAGAGTGGTAATGGTTTGGGCCCAAACAGCCTTCAGGGCTAACTCCCAAAGTGGCAAACATTATCCCTGGAAGCCTGCCCAATTGTTCTTGAAGGGATGCCACCAACAGATAGACTTCTAGGAGGCATTGTGTGTCTGTCACCCGCCCTAGCAGGTTCACTGAGAGATGCTGTTGTTGCACATGTTGTAGGAAATGTTCAAGATGAAGGCCTGAATATCTAGACGGATTGGATATTACACAGTGTTTCCCTACCAAAGGCCAGCTATCTTCTGGTTATCCTTCCAGAGGCAACATTGTGGGCCCAGACGGGGCTCAGGAAAAGAGCATGAAATAGGGACAAAGCGGGCAGGGCACAACTTCTGAAAAAATGACATAGCCCAAGGGCATATTATAAACTGATTAAGATGACAGACAAGTTAAATTCAACTAAACCTTGATTCTCAATCTGCAAGCTAAATGATACACACAGAGGTGACAGGATAATTCCAAGGCACTATCAAAAGACCAAGGAGTGGCTGGTTCCCCAGTTGTTGGAATGATCCTCCCACTCATTAGCATATGAAATCACCCAGCTTTTAAAAACTAACCACACCACATTCTCTGGCCACTGCCCTCTGTGATGGCCCATGCCCTGTGGAGTGTGCTTCTCTTTAAATCTGAACAAATCTACATCTTACCTATCACCGTGTCTCTCACTAAATTCTTTTTGCAATGAGACATCAAGAACCCTAGCTTCATTAGGTCCTGAAACCAGGCCCTGTGGATTTTTGCTGGGCACAAGTCCCAGTCAGTCACGACTGAGTGGCTAAGCATAGCACAGAGCCACATGGGTTTGAGTCCCTATCTTAGGGACTTTCAAACACAAAAATTTCAAACACAACTTTTCCCCTTCAGGAAAGATGATGACCTGCCCAATATTTAGTAAGCAGTGGCATAGATGGAGAGAGGAGCTGAAGGATGGGAGGAAAAAGCAGTGGGAAAAACATGCTGAGCAATCCCTTTTAAAACCTGCTGGAAAATCTGCTAAATACCTGACCTGTGCTCACAGTTTTCGTTGGTCTGATTCTCGGCACAAAGAGGATTAAGGACAGAAGAACCCTCACCCACTTGGGCAACAGCTACTAAGGCACAGCAGATGGTAGAGCCTTCAAGACACACCTGCCAGAGTCCCTCAGTGCACCCAGTGCTGCTTGCCTGTTTGCAGGGGGTTCAAGGAAACAAGAAATGAGAGATTGTAAAGGAATTAAGGTTTTGTGAGCCATATGTCCTTCCAGCCATAGGGGTGAGGACCTCCTACCTTAACCAGAGGTCTTCTGGAATCTGAGACTGAGCCACATGAGCTTTCTGCCACGTTTGTTTTTGCTGTCCTGGCTTCCAGCATGCTGGGCTTCTTGTCACTTGCATTGCACCGGGTTTTCTTCACATTCAGCTTCCACTGTGGGAGCTTTTGAAGAGTTGGTTTCTGCTGTGCTTGGCCTCCACCTCACAGGGGCCGAGCCAAAGTTGTTTCAGCCAGGTGAAATCCAACTCATGACACAAGATATGTCTGGGGAGTGTGTAATTTCCTTGGTTCGGTCTCTCTGCAGCAAAGATTTGAAATGGTGGGCCAGTGTTAGAGCTTGGTTACAGCTTAGAGTTTTATTCAGCAAGCAAAGGAGAGTACACCCTCAAGGCGTGAGGGCAGGCTGACCCCAAAGGAGAGACCTCAGTCCGTCTTGGCTTCCTCCTTTTATCCATTTGTCTCCTCCCTCTGAGTCTGCTCTATGTAAACTGGGCCAGCCAGGAGGGCAGTTTGTTTCACCTGAAATTCTCACTCTGGTCCTCAGATTTACTTTTGTTCCATTTTGGGGGGTGTTTTCCTTTCTTTGCCTTTTAGCCACCATCATTTTGGATTCACTTTTCCTCTTCTAACTACCTAACATATAATATTTCTAACATAAAATGTACCATTTCAAAAACCATTTTAAAGTAGACAGATCAGTGGCATTAACTACATTCACAGTGTTGTGCAACCATCACACTATCTATGAATATTTTCCATCCCTCTAAACAAATTCAGTAACCATTAAGTAATATTTCCCCATTGTTTTCCCCATGTCTTGGCTAATCTTTAATCTAGTTTCTGTTTCCATGAATTTGCCTATTCTAGAGATTTCATATAAGTGGAATCATTCAGTATTTGTCCTTTTGTGATTGACTCACTTTACTTATCATAATGTTTTCAAGGATTATCCATGTTGTAGCGTGAATTCCTTTACATGGCTGAATAATATTCTATTTTATGTAAATACCACATTGTTTATCTACCTATCTCTTGATGGGCATTTGAAATATTTCTACCTTTTGATGCCCATAATCACAGAAGCAATAGCAAAAGTTACCCACAAAGAACACAGGGGATGAAGAATTAACAATAAAGAAACAATGAATACAAATGTTGATGCAACAGTCACATTTTGAACAGTGTTTTCTAATATCGCAGAATATTGACCAAAATATATGAATGCCTGGTTGTATACCATTAGGGAGCTTCACACTTCTCAGCCATGTCTTGGAACTGGTGTAACATCAGTTTCTTATTGAAGAAGAAATATCCATGGTTTGAATGAAGGCCTGGGAACAAATGATTTCCTGTGATGATGTAATACTAATGTTATACACAAAAAGTAGGAATTCCATTTAAAAAGTGGGTTTATTGCTTAGAAAACTGTCTTATCATTTATATCTTGATGGAGGGTTTCCATATATTTTATGTATTCTTGTAACCAAAACTCTGTAAGGTTTTTATCTACATACTCACTGTTTTCAAAATCTGCCAAATGACATTTTCCCAATTTTTGTCTTGTTTCTTTATCCCAGTAGTCAAGAGTCTCAGTAATGATAACCATAATCCTGGGACCATAACTTGACAAATGTTCTTCTTCTGCATTACAATATGGTGTGATATAGGAGTCATAACTTGCCAAATTTTGGAGACCCAAGTCCTGGGTATTCATTGGAAGGACTGATGCTAAAGCTGAAACTCCAATACTTTGGCCACCTCATACAAAGAGCTGACTCATTGGAAAAGACCCTGATGCCGGGAGGGATTGGAGGCAGGAGGAGAGGGGACGACAGAGGATGAGATGGCTGGATGGCATCACCAACTCGATGGACATGAGTTTGAGTAAACTCTGAGAGTTTATGATGGACAGGGAGGCCTGGTGTGCTGCGATTCATGGGGTTGCAGAGAGTCAGACATGACTGAGCAACTGAACTGAATTGAACTGAAAGCTTCCTGCACTTGGAAACATCCATATATACTACTTATGATGTGCAAAATGTATAGGAGCACTACAAAAAACTTGGACTCAGTGCTTGTGAGAAAAGGGCTAAAATATTCTCTAAAGAATAGATTCACTGGATTTCATATGTAAAATAGATAGCCAATGGGAATTTGCTGCATGGCTCAGGAATTTCTCACCACAAGCATTTCCCACCACAATCTCCTCCCTCACATCCCCTCGATCTGTCTCTCTGCAGTTAACAGCAGCCCTTGCCCTGGGATTGCTCCACAATCCCTAAACTCCAGCTCCCAGCTGCTGTACCTTCCAGGGGACCTGCATCCCTGTCCGGGGTTTGTATGGCTGCCACAAGGACTGTCTGATTCTCATTCCATTTAGGCTGCAACAGATCAGCTGTTTCACTCTCAGCCTTAAGTGTTTCTCCTCTGACTCAAGTAATTGTCCCGATATGGGGATCAGACCTCTGCTTCAGTTCCCCCACCAGCCGAGGGCAGGTCCAGTCCTCCTAAGACTCCTGTTTTTCCCCCTAGTTCCTTCATTCTACTGAGTTTTGCGTGGTTCTGTATATTCTTTTCCACGGGTCAGGTAATCCTGTCTGCTCTCAGCTGGTGTTCTGCACGCACTTCTGTGTCTGAAGGTATATTCCTGATGTATCTGTACAGAGAGGTATACTCCACGTCCACCTACTCCTCTGCCATCTTGTTCTCTCCCCTCTCAGGATATTTTAAACAACATTTTTAAATGGCATTTCCAAGCCAAGGAAATGTGCCTTTGGTTTTAGTCTATTGACTATTCTTAATAGCGTGTTTTCATCATATTGGATTGGGCCAATCAGGAATACTGCAATTGGTCTTTGTTAGTGGCTTTTCAAACTAACTTTCAAAAATAGGTTAAGAATGCTGAGAAAAAATTAGACCATAAGCAGCTCCAAATACCATCACAAGAAACAATCTGAAAAAATGTCCTGAAGATGTATGCTTTAGCTGCAGATAGGACACACATCTCTATTATTGTTGAAACTGCACTTTGTAACGCAGTGTAGCCTAGCAGATACAATGCCTCAATGGGTTTTCAGTTTACTGAGGTCTCTGAACTGGAAACAAATGCATAAGAAATGTGAGCAGAAAAGTCAAAAGAAAACCCTATACAAATGACAAGATTAATCATGGCTATGATATCAAGATTGTCATCCTGAAGGCCATAAAACCCATGATGTTCATAATCACAGAAGCAATAGCAAAAGTTACCCACAAAGAACACAGGGGATGAGGCATTAACAAGGAAACAATGAACATAACTGTTGATGCAACAGTCACATTTTGAACTGTTTTCTAATATTGCAGAATATTGACCAAAATATATGAATGCCTGGTAGTATACCATTAGGGAACTTCACACTTCTCAGCCATGTCTCGGAACTGGTGTAACATCAGTTTCTTATTGAAGAAGAAATATCCATGGTTTGAATGAAGGCCTGGGAACAAATGATTTCCTGTGATGATGTAATATTAATGTTATACACAAAAAGTAGGAATTCCATTTAAAAAGTGGGTTTATTGCTTAGAAAACTGTCTTATTTATATCTTGACGGAGGATTTCCATGTATTTTATATATTCTTGTAACCAAAACTCTGTAAGGTTTTTATCTACATACTCACTGTTTTCAAAATCTGCCAAATGACATTTCCCCAATTTTTGCCTTGTTTTTTTATCCCAGTAGTCAAGAGTCTCAGTAACGATAACCATAACCCTGGGACCATAACTCGACAAATGTTCTTCTTCTACATTACAATATGGTGTGATATAGGAGTTGTAACTTGTCAAATTTTGGAGGCCTAAAGCTTCCTACACTTGGAAGCATCCATATATACTACTTATGATGTACAAAATGTATAGGAGCACTACAAAAAACTTGGACTCAGTGCTTGTGAGAAAAGGATACATTCTCTAAAGAACAGATTCACTGGATTCCATATGTAAAATAGATAGCCAATGGGAATTTGCTGTGTGTCTCAGGAAACTCAAATAGGGGCTCTGTATCAACCTAGAAGGGTGGGATGTGGAGGGAGATGGGAGAGAGGTTCAAAAGGGAGGGGATATATGTATACCTATGGCTGATCCATGTTGAGCTTTGAGAGAAAACAACAAAATTCTGTAAAGCAATTATCCTTCGATTAAAAATAAATTAAAAAAAGAATAGACTCATTGGATGGATATCAGCTCTATGTTCATCTTGGAGAAAATTACATGGGAGGCAGAAGGGCTTTTTTAATGAGGAGCATTTTTGGTCAGGAGTTTCCTACTTCTTCAGCCAGTGTGGACAGACTACTTCTCTTTCATCATCCATGGCCATAAGTGCTCCAAAACAGGCGATGTTATAAAAATAACAAAAGAGCAGGGTTGTTGCTATATAAATGCAATAGCATTGTACAGACACAAAAGAGGTCATGATTCCTGCATAGAAGGCCAGCACATTGGTGATGGTGGTGATTGTCATGGATACTGCCACTTTTGAATAGACGTTCGACATCTGCTCGCTTATGCTATCCATGTCATCAACCCCAACACCTGTTAGAGAAAGAAACACAGTCTCCGTACGTTTTTAAGATCCATTAAAAATTAACAAGATCAACTCAAACCGTTTTCTTTGCCTGTCTCTCAAGTTTTCACTGATCTTGCAGTGTGCTTGTATGAATGAATGACATGTCCTGAGCAAAGCAAGTGATGAGCCCTGTTCTGGGGTTTTGCAGTGCCTTGAAATGACTGAAGGCAGACCCCCCCCCAAATGGGAGCCTTGTTGGGGTTTGTATACCGACCTCCCAAAGGCAAGAGACACCCAACATCCCTGCAAGGGCAGTGGCCAGAAATGGGTGAAGCGTGTGGACTGAACTTTCTTTTCTCGGTCAGCTTTTCCTGGTCTCTTTGACCATTCCATAATTGCATGGGGAATTAGAACTACTAACCTAATCTGTCGGATCATAGACTTTCAAGGGACTTGTGATCCATGCTGTTATTCTGTACTTTTACTTAGATTTCAAACTATATGGATGGAAGCGCCTAGCCTTGCTAGGAGCTGAAAGTTACAAGAGCACGTTTGAGAGTGAGGTGGAGCTCTAGTTCCAGGAACGTCTCTCAGGCTAGAGGCCATTCTCTTGGCTGCCTGCCTCAGGGCCAAGGGTCCTAAAAGTAAGTCTTTGTCATGGCTGTGCCTCTGATCTATGTGGTAGCAGCATTGCTGGTGACCATGAGGTTTTTGAAGACACAGATCGGTAATTGCAGGATTTGGTCAGATTGGAAGTAGGGTGGATTTCTTCCTTTGGTAGGGCTAGCTCTTAGCAGACCAGAGAAATCTCTCCAATGGCTTGTCTCTCAACTCCCTAGATATTCCTTTTGTGAAATCACTGGAAATGAACTGGAAGGACTGGCCCTAGTAGCTTGAGGACAAAAATCATTTATTTCTCACTGGTCAACCCTCCACTCCCTCTTTTGCTATCACATATACTGGTGTGGCAACACTCAGAAGAGACATCTTGGGTTTTTTGTTCATCTCTTTATAACTCAGCACTTCTACTGTCATCAGGACTATACTCGGGAATGTACGCAGGCACATGGAACATTGATGCTTCCCCTAGTAGTCCTAGCTTGGGAAACATTCCAGGAAAGCTACTCTGCTCCACCCTGGGTGGTATCAGAGGAGGAGCGAAAATCAGACAAAGGTCTTAATGGTGAGGAACTGGACATCAGTCTGAGATGCCATCAGGTCTACCCATGGTGCATCTCCACCCTGCCTCGGTGGTGGAACTGGGAGGTACGGGTAAGGCACCTGTGTCCGTAAGGGACAGACTAAGTCTGAGCATGGAAGGAAAGCTTCGGTGGAAAGTCTGCCTACACCCCCATCTAGAGCAGGGAGGGACGCCTCTGGTGGAAAGAAGCCATGGCTGTGGATGCCACAATTTTCTCTTTTACAGATGGGAGCTAGCAGTTCCAGAATCACTTCTTTAAAATATATTTTAAAAAACTGGGACAAATTTGATCCCCAGAATTTTAAAAAAGACACGCCTGATCTTTTTCTGTGATACTGAATGACCATGGTATCCTTTGGAAGATGGGGAACACTGGCCAGTTGAATGGTCTCAACTATAATGCTGTTTTACAATTAGATTAGTCCTGCAGAAAACAAGAGAAATGGGTAGAAATGCCATATGTGTTGCTCCTTATCTCTCTGCAAAGCATGCCAGACTTATGTCCTAAGGGTGCAGATTTGGGTATGAAACCTTCAGCTGCCTCCTGTTCTCTTACTTTGCCCCTGTATCTGGGGCTCCCAACTAAACAGGCTGAGTCATGATGCCCTTCCAGAACAGGTTGCCTCAGTCTCAGTAAAAATTCAAACAGTCCCAATTCATAGCAGCCTTTACAGGACTAACTTTATGATCTTACTTGGAGAGATATAATGTATGTCTTGGGACAGAAGCTGACTCCTGACTCGAGAACTCGGGTTTTGGGAGAAGCTACTACTTTTGGAGATGAATGGCTTAAGCATGAGAAAAGGGGAAAGAGGGAACATAAAAGAGCCCTCCTCCCTACTGAGAGGCAAGCAGTTCCCACAACAGAGCCAGACTGGGACTATGGCATGGCTAAAAGGTAGGATCAGAACCACTTTGCCAGGTGTACTCTTGAAGGACTCAGGGGAATGCACACTAAGACTTTGAACTATGCTAAGTTGGCTGACATAGAACAGGGAGAGAAGAAAACTCCTGATAAATTCCTAGATAGACTACAAGAGGCTCTCTGCTGATCCCGAAAGTACAGAGAAAGGAATGATCTTAAAGATAGATTTCTTACTCAGTCAGCTCCAGATATCTGCTGTAAGTTACAAAAACAGACGTTTAGACCAAATCAGTCTTCAAAAAACTGTTACAGCTGGCTCAGATGGTATATTATGGTAAAGAATACGAGGAGGAAAAGAAAAAAAAAAAAAAACTGGCAAAAGACTGAAGCCCCCCAAAGGGCTGTTAGATCCACTCTGAAATGGCCTGAGGAGAAGTGCCCAGAGTAACCCAGGTGAAAAGGGGTGGACTTATTATTACAGTGGAAAGGAGAGGCATCTCAAGCAGGATTGCCCTCAGGCATCTAATCTGCACCTGGCTCCGTGTCTGTCTGGTCTGTAAAACAACCACACCTGACGAGAGACTGCCCTCTAAGACATAGGACCCAGGGGTTGGACTCTCAACGCAATTCGGGCTGAAAGTGCCTGGGAGTCCCCACACAAGCTCCCATCCTAATTATACCTGTGAAACCCTGGGTATTAATAACTGTGGGGGCCCAATCAGTCGACTTTCTTTTGGACACTGGGACAACTTTATTTGTGCTCACTGAAGCCCCTGGCCTGCTTTCCTCCTGATTCACTACTGTAATGGGACTGTCAGGATGAGCCAAACACTATTATTTCAGTCATCCTTTAAGCTGCAACTGGAACTCTCTACTGTTTTCTCAGGAGTTTCTGATTGTGCTGGAGTCTCATCCCTTCTAGGGAGGGATATATTGAATATGGTCCAGGCTTCTGTTTTCATGAATATGGAGCCTGGTCTTTTAACTGAACAAAATTTAAATCCTAGAGTGTGGGTTGATGGAAAAACTGGGGGTTGAGCACAAAATGCTGTTCCTGTTATTATCAGGATCAAAGACCCTCACTTATTTTCACATCTAAAGCAGTATCCACTAAAGCCTGAGGTTAAGGAATGGGCGAAACCTTACTGTACTGACTTCTCATGAAGAAAGTGGAATCTTAAACTCTAAAGTTCAGAGCAACAATGGTCCATCTTAAAGCTACTGTAACTTAAAGAGTGTCAAAAGTTCTAGAAATAGAATATCACTTCCACTGATCCTGGAGATCCCAATCTTCAGGAAAAGTTGAAAAGGTTAATGCCGTTATTAAAAGACATCCAGTTCAGTTCAGTCGCTCAGTCGTGTC
>SJYT01057307.1:0-59086 GCA_006410635.1 Cephalophus harveyi
CAGTCACATGCACAACTGGGTATTGTTTTCGCTTTGGCTCCATCCCTTCATTCTTTCTGGACTTATTGCTCCACTGATCTCCAGTAGCATATTGGGCACCTAATGACCTGGGGAGTTCCTCTTTTGATATCCTATCATTTTGCCTGTTCATACTGTTCATGGGGTTCTCAAGGCAAGAATACTGAAGTGGCTTGCCATTCCCTTCTCCAGTGGACCAAGTTCTGTCAGCCCTCTCCACCATGACCCGCCTGCCTTGGGTTGCCCTGCAGGCATGGCTTGGTTTCATTGAGTTAGATAAGGCTGTGGTCCTAGTGTGATTAGATTGACTAGTTTTCTGTGAGTATGGTTTCAGTATGTCTGCCCTCTGATGCCCTCTTGCACCACCTATCATCTTACTTGGGTTTCTCTTACCTTGGGTGTGGGGCATCTCTTCACGGCTGCTTCAGCAAAGCACAGCCGCGGCTCCTTACCTTGGACGAGGGGCTGTTCCTGACCTTCAACGTGGGATAGATCCTCTAGGCCCTCCTGCTGATCCTTGGGTTGCTCCTCCCAGCCGCCGGCCCTGGCCTAAGACCACCCAAATAATCACATGCAGAGGCTGTTAATTTAGAACTTGCTGAAGCAATCAGCTGCCACTATTTGTGTCTGACAGTGACTCAAAGACAGGTAAGAGGGTGGGAAAGATTTCAAGTGAAAACAGAGAAGGCTTTAGGTATGCTCTGATTGGAGTTTCTTGGTATGTAAAACTGGAGGCAGCTAACATGAGTATCTCATGGGATTGTTTGGGGAGCATGTTTGACTTTCTTTGGTTGATCTTGAGACAGAAGGATGAGGGGTAGAGGAGGGACAGCAAAGTTGAAAGTCCATGACCCAAGTTTTTACTATTCTGGACCAACTGCTGGAGACATTGTGGGTCAACTTCCTGGGCTTCTAATTTGGGTCAGAATTTATGTCATAAGTGGCCTGGCAGTTGTCCACCTCTGTATTCAGTCTCTCGGTCTGGATAAAGGACTCACCTGACAGTGAAGGTGTAGCGCTGTGCTGTCCAGTACAGTGATCTCTAGTTTTGTATGGTATTGAGCATTTGAAATGTAGTTAATCTGAAATGAAATGTGCTATAAATGTACAATGCACACTGAATTTCAGAGCCTCCTTACGAAAAAAGAGAATAATAACATTAATGATGTTTTAATATTGAGCAGGTGTTAAATGACAATATTGGGGATATATTGGGTTGAATGAAATATATTACTAAGATTAATTTAACCTCTTTCTTTTTTACTTTTTTTATAGTACCCAGGAGAAAAAAAATTAAATACCATATGTGGGTAACATTTGTGGCTTGCACTGTATTCCTCTTGGACAGTGCTGAAATAGAGGGTGGATGTATTAAAGTCTCAGGAGTGAAGGTGGTGTTTTCCCTGAGAATCCTTTACAAATGCTATGTGTTGTACATTTTCCATAACCAAGGCAGAGCAGTTCATAATGAGATGGCCGTTTTTTGATTCAGGAGCTAAGGAGAAAAGACTTACCTGTTCAAAATATCACTACTTAAAATTTTCATAGGATTGGTTCTACATATCTTTGGGGGGAGGCTGCATTTTGGTTTAGGCAATCCTTTTAAGGTACCTTTTAATTCTATAAAGACCAAATAATACAAGAGGTGAATTGAATGGCTGAATCCCTAACTGGTATTAAAAACTGAAAGAGTTGCTTTTCTAAACTGAAGAGATTATCGTGGTGTTAACATTTTTCTCTTTTCTAAAGAAAGAAGCTAGCAAGCAAACATAACAAGCAAAGCCTAGGATCCAGGAAGGAGATAGCTGAGCAGAACTCGCTGTCTTTATTTCTGAGGATGAGGGTGGCCTAGGAGTAGAGTGGCTATCATTTGAGAGCTAAGGAGGAAGCCGACTTAGGGGACCCCTTACAGTGGAATTTGAGGAGAAGTAATGTCTAATAACCAGTTTTAAACTCTTCTCTTTTTCTCTCTTGTAACTTCTTTTTTTTCTTTTCTTTTTAATATCCTCAAGTCTGTAACAAAGTCAGACATTGGAGTTGGTTTGGCACTTCCTTAGGGAAATGGAAGGAAGGACCACATTCACATTTAGGGTCGGTGAAGCATGTGCATCAAATCCTTCACTTTCATCCTCCTCCTTTGTAGCACTATTTGTTTAGATACAAGCATTTAAAAGAAGACATCCCACTTTAATACTGTAAAACTATTACCCACTATTGTCTTCTGTGAATCTTTCTTCTGTTGGCTCAAGAATGCAGAACTGTAACCAGTCTCAAAGGGTGCATTCTATTGAAAGGGTTACTGAAGATTAAAAATAGCATGGCAGTTTATCTTGGGCTGCTGGGTATTGGTTTACTTTCCTCACAAAAACAGGCTTTAATTACAGAGCAAAGAATAAACTGGACTTGATTGCTCCTCCGAAAGACTGACATTTCAGTCTCTCCCACAAAATACTTATTGATGTTGATGTACGAGAAAGAGAAGAGTCAGAATACAAAGGAGCTTTGTGTTGCCAGCAGTTGGGAAAGCATCTTTTGTCTTCCCAACTTAGTCATTTTGATATAGAAGTCAGTGTGAGAGAATAAATATCAAACAGAACATTGTCATTTTCAGAATCTCTTTTGTGACTGTACTTTAGAAAACACCCACAGTAAGACAACTGAAGTGTGTCTTTTTGTTTTTTTTTTTTTTTTTAGCTGCTAGAAGAAAAAGAAACAAAAACTGACCGAATCCTGAATTCATGCTTAGGAAAAGATATTATTTATAATAATTATACTGCATTTTCCACACATGTTGAAAGACAGATGATTAAATATTCAAAAAGGAGAGGAAAAAGCCTCATTCAGAATAATTGGTGACACATAAACCCCCCTGTGAATGCAGTTTGGGTTTAATTAAAATGCATATGCGGTGATATATTCCAAAAGAAGAGACAGTACCAGATATTCAGGACTAAAAGTGTTGGAGTCTTTTCCCACCCCAGCAAGGGATATGTTTCATAACATACCTTAGAAAAATATTCCTTGCAAGTAGGTAAACAGCTGCTATTAGCTAGATAAAGAACGTAGACCACAGTGGATAATGTGTAAATAGAAAGAAATCCATCTGAAAACAACTCTTAACACAAGTAAAGGGATGTCATTAGGAGTGACCATCAGATGGGCAGTGCGGATAGAGAGATTTTGATGAAGAAATACACATAGCTAGAAATATTCTCTGATGTGTATTATGAACTCCAGCCTCTCAGGTTATTGGCTAGTGCTCTTACTTTTTTCTGAATTGTCACAGCAAGTCCCAATAAGATGGGGTGAAGAGAGAGAGCAAGAGAGAGACAGAAATAGAGAATATTTTTCATTGATTCCAAAGAATATAAAAACAAGAAGTTTTATTTAAATATTATTTTCCAAAATGAGAAGAAAATTAAATCAAGCCATATTTAAGAAAAGAGACACAGATGTATAGAACAGTCTTTTGGACTCTGTGGGAAAGGAAGAGGGTGGGATGAGTTGGGAGAATGGCATTGAAACATGTATAATATCATATATGAAACGAATCGCCAGTCCAGGTTCTATGCATGATACTGGATGCTTGGGGCTGGAGCACTGAGATGACCCAGAGGGATGTACAGGGAGGGAGGTGGGAGGGGGTTTAGGATGGTGAACACGTGTACACCCGTGGCGGATTCATGTTGATGTATGGCAAAACCAATACAATATTGTAAAGTAATTAACCTCCAATTAAAATAAATATATATTTAAAAAAAATAAAAATAAAAAGGTGATGTGAAATATCTCTAAAGTCCACAGAATTTCTTACCATTCCTCAAGAGAGTGTGACATTTGTAGGGAGACGAGAGGACTCCAAAGCAAGATTTCACTCACTGTCAGCTTAAGCTAGTTCTTGGCACCTTTAAATCCTCATCATTCTCAAGTATGCAGAAGGAATGCTTTAAATAACTCATGAAAATGGCAAAGTAGAGTTTTAGATTTCAAAACATTTCAGTGAGAAGCAACCCAAATGAACAGCATCAAAATCATCATTCTCTAGCAGAATCTCCCCCATTCCCTGCCCCGATCTGTGGCAATATGCTCGGATACAACCCAAAGCAAATGGGACACATGTACTCCTGCCTTTTAAAGACTGCACCAAATATTATTTCTTTTTAAGTTGTGGTACTAAGTCAAGAGTCCTTTATGGACTGGTAAAATGAAACTCTGAAGATAAAATTATTTTTCTGAATAGTAGGACAGTGGCAATACTTCCAAGATATTCAATGGTAAAACCCAATTTAATGACGAATTTTAATAAGAATCCCAGTAGTGCTAGAACTTTGTTCAACTAATTATTAATCTGTAAGACATTTTAGTTACTCAGCATGCATTTCAGAGATATCATTTATTTATAGGTAGGTTAAAAAATGAAACAAATTATTGAGATAACAGGTTCACTGCTTTTGAGTAAATTGAGAAAATGGCTGTAGTCCAAAGTAGTATTGATTATCCAGCTTTTTCTAGGTGAGCTGATCGCAGAAAATGTGACTCCCAGATTCTGTCTGTCTTTATTACAGAATTAAGTGGATAAACCTGAGGCTCTATTACAAGTGAGATATCTATGAAGGAAAGTCAGAACTAATGAATGCTCACTTTCTGGAATAGCACTATTTGTCTGAATTCACAGATGCTGTGGTACTGTTACAATTACTCAACTCCCTAGGTTATAGTGGCTCAAATTCTGCCACTGACATTTTAACCTGTGCCCCAACTGTTTTATTTGTCATTTTGCCACCTGTGCACTCAGACCAGAACAGAGGGGATGGCTAGAAGCTGTAATATTGATGGCTGAGGTCAAAAAAGTCATCACATTCCATTGGGCTGCTAGTGGGAAGAGTTCCTATCTCTGAATTCATCTCAAGGCAATAGCTATCTTCTCAATGAAGAGTTTTAACTGCACCCTTAAAATATACACTTTCCTGCAATAGACTTATTTATGCTGCCAGTCACTGTCTCAATGAATGTTATCTCTTTTCACCTCTAAGTAGAATTTACTGCTTGAGAAGTCATATTTGTTACAATTCCTTGAACTTTGTGTATTTAAGCTTGTGACCTAATCAATAGATTATAGATGCTTAGATGAGATACCTGATCAGATTAGAGCAAAACAGTTTCACTCTGATTCAATATTATATAATTTGTACATCATTTTTTTAATAATATGTGGTGAATGAAAAAAAATATAAAGGGAGAGATGATTAGGAAGACCTTATTTTGACTTGTATCTTAAATCTTATACATGATGCTTTAGAATATATATACCTCTAATATGAAAAAAAGATCTTAGAGTCTGATCAAAATATGAAAACATTGGTTTCTCATATAAGACTATCTAGCAAAGTTGCCTCAGTTGTAACACATACAGTAAGCATAAGATAAGTGAAATTCATCCTCTACACTATCTTAAAGGCCTATACTAAAATCCAGTAATGATAACTTCTTAGTAGCAATAAACATTACAACTGTTCCTTTTTAGATATACTTTTGTTTTTCCCCAGAAAAAACAATAGGAAAGTATTTTGTAAAAGAGACAGTTGTGATGGAGGTCTTTATTACTTTGGATGGTCTTGAGCATAGTTCCTTACCTCACTATACCTCAACTTCTATTAACTATAATATAAAGCAAAGGATTTGCTTTAGGTCATACCTGAATGGTCTAGTGGTTTTCCCTACTTTCTTCAATTTGAGTCTGAATTTGGTAATAAGGAGTTCATGATCTGAGCCACAGTCAGCTCCTGGTCTTGTTTTTGTTGACTGTATAGAGCTTCTCCATCTTTGGCTGCAAAGAATATAATCAATCTGATTTCGGTGTTGACCATCTGGTGATGTCCATGTGTAGAGTCTTCTCTTGTGTTGTTGGAAGAGGGTGTTTGCTATGACCAGTGCATTTTCTTGGCAAAACTCTATAGATAGATAGAGTGCCTGATGAACTATAGAATGAGGTTCGTGACATTGTACAGGAGACAGGGATCAAGACCATCCCCATGAAAAAAAAAATGCAAAAAAGCAAAATGGCTGTCTGGGGAGGCCTTACAAATAGCTGTGAAAAGAAGAGAGGAGAATTGATGCTTTTGAACTGTGGTGTTGGAGAAGACTCTTGAGAGTCCCTTGGACTGCAAGGAGATCCAACCAGTCCATTCTGAAGGAGATCAACCCTGGGATTTCTTTGGAAGGAATGATGTAAAAGCTGAAACTCCAGTACTTTGGCCACCTCATGCAAAGAGTTGACTCATTGGAAAAGACTGTGATGCTGGGAGGGATTAGGGGCAGGAGGAGAAGGGGACGACAGAGGATGAGATGGCTGGATGGCATCACTGACTCAATGGACGTGAGTCTGAGTGAACTCTGGGAGTTGGTGATGGACAGGGAGGCCTGGCATGCTGCAATTCATGGGGTTGCAAAGAGTCAGACATGACTGAACGACTGAACTGAACTGAAAGCAAAGGAAACTGTTCAGTTGGTCTCTGAGTTTCCTTTTAGCATTGAGAACCCTTGATTCAAAGACACTCTGAGTCTCCAAAATAGCATCATACTGCAGAGAAAACAATAAGAATATTTAAGGTATTAACACTAATGTTTTATCTCCTTGTGACTTGGCTACTGTCTCTGACAGTGGATGCATGGCATTCTGTATATACATCATAGATAACTTCTAAACTGCTACTTCCTGTGACAGAAAATGGAATCTCTTAAGGCTGTCTTTGAATCAAATCAAATTATTTAACCTTGGTAAATAAAAGCAAGCTCGGTATGTAGATGCTTATTCTTTGCCAGAATTAGGTATCAAACTTGTCTTTTGGTGAAAAGTCAGTGGTCTAGGAACCGGTTCTGCATCAATAAGCTAAACTTATGGTTTTGTTTCAATGAAACTTTGTACCCTGAGTTACCACTGAGATTATTCTATATTTGGAATACTTATCAATATAATCATGCTGAGAATATGAAAAGATTTCAACATAGACTAATTTATGTTTCACTGCATGATTTTTCCCTTTTTGCTAAAATTCTGTGAAGATTCTAAATTGTCTCTTCCTCCCACAGTAGAGTTAGCATGTATTCATGGGGATAGAAAGGAGCCCATCCCTAACCCTCCCCTTCAAACCTAATAAATATCAGAGCCAAACTGAAGTTAGCTGAGGTTTAGTGATAAAGGCACTGACTGAGACAATCAGTTTGTGTTTGTTGTAAGAAGCAAGGCTAGTGTAATTCTCTGAATGGTATACTGGCTAGAAAATAAGTAGCTAGTTTTCCGGAAATTGCAAGCAGATCTGCATTTGCAAAGCCTATAATGGAAAAGGGAATGAATAGATTTTTTAATAACACTCTTAATGACCATTTCTGCACAACACACCTAATACCATTAACTTAACCCAAGGAGGACTGATATTTCTACCTTAAGCAAGCTGTACATATTGGCAAAACTCTTCTTGGAGTTACAGCATTTTTTTCCCCTTTTGAAAAAGGAAAGAAAAAAGCACCTACTAGCTATACCCTAGGAGAATAAATCATGATCTGATTACGTAGTTTACCTGGCAAATAAATTTGTGAATTTTCCAACATTTATAAAGCACATGTGTTGAAATGCTGAACTCCTGCCCCTGCTGAAGCTTTTAGGGCCCTGTTGAGACACACAGATACAGAGAGAAAATATGTAGAATAATGAGAAGCATTTTCATGATATTTAGTAATATTTGCTCTCAGAATTCTATTAATTTAAGAGAATGACTTGCAACTGTTACTGCATTAAGAAACTTGGCAAGCACTAGAGTATAATTATTTCTGCTATCACACTGACACACACAAAAGAAAGAAAACCATTCATGGAATGTGTGTATGTATTTATGGCTCTTCTTATTTATGTTATTGTGATTTACAGTTCCCAGAAATTTGCCTCCTTCCTTCCTCCATGATGGAGAAAGAAGTATACACACATGGCATTGCATTTCTGACAATTAGTATTCCTCAAAAGAGCTAGTTCTAAATAGGACATGCTAATTCCTAGGAAAGCTGTTAATGAAGTCTTAGCATCTGCCTTATGGATATCTGAAAGTTATAGCTTTTCCATTGCAGTATTCACCAGTGTTTGCTGGGTGGCTAAGCAGGACAGTTCTTCACTGTGTGAGATTGTCCAGAGCATTGCAGCCATTTCCCATCTCTAACTCCAGATCTACTAAATGCTAAGAATCATTGTGTCTTCATGTCTAAACACTTTTGATTAATCACCTTTTGAAGATCACTGGAGAAGGAAATGGCAACCCACTCCAGTGTTCTTGCCTGGAGAATCCCAGGGACAGGGGAGCCTGGTGGGCTGTCATCTCTGGGGTTGCACAGAGTCAGACACGACTGAAGCAACTTAGCAGCAACAAACAGATAACACTTCAAGAATGACCCTTAGGTTACCCTGGGATGATCTGAGGAAGGGCTGCTATACTAAGCTTTCTCTTTTTTAATAGAAGTGTTGGCTCAGCAATAAAGAATCTGCCTGCAATTCAGGAGACATGGTTTTGATTCCTGGTTTGGGAAGATACCCTAGAGGAGGGCATAGCAACCCACTCCAGTATTCTTGCTTGGGGAGGAGCCTGGTGGGCTATAGTCCATGGGGGTCACACGAATTGGATAATGACTTAGCAACTAAACCACCACCACCACCACGTTTGATTTACAATGCTATATCAGTTTCAGCATATCGTGTACAGCATAGTGATTCAGTATTTTTTCAGATTATGTTCCATTTTAGGTTATTGCAAGATAATAGGTACAACTCCCTGTGTTACACAGTATATCCTTGTTGTTTTTCTATTTTATATGTAGTAGCTTGTATCTGTTAATCCCGTACCCCTATGTCCCTCCCTTCTTTCCTCTCTGCTTTGGTGACCACACGTTTGTTTTCTGTATCTGTGAGTTTGTTTCTGTTTTGCATATATATTCACTTGTATTATTTTTTAGAGTCCACATATAAATGATATCATATAGTATTTGGCTTTCTTTGCCTGACTTATTTCATTAAGCATAATATCTCGAGGTACATCCATGGTGCTACAAATGACAATATTTCATTCCTTTTTATGGCTGAGTAAAATACCATTGCCTCTAATAATTATGTAGAATGTGGAAAACTCAGAATGCCTCCTCTCCCTAGGGCCTTATGCAATATGCTGTATATTTTTTAAAGTAATTGCTCTTTGCCTGATGGGATGTAACTAAGTTAAAGAAAAGTAAAACAAAAATAACACTATCTTCACTGGCCCTGCTGGCTGAATCATAGTACCTTGCTATGCCCAAAGGACTTCCCCAAGAAGGGTAAGATTGAAGAGTTAGTTCCAGAACATCTAATCATCAGGACACAGGTATGTATTGTCCTGAGGACAAGGAGAGGCTAATGTGATCACTCCATTCCACAAGGATCTTTTGGAAACTGAGTCAGTTAACTTAGCCAGAATTAATAAGGAAGTTAACTAAGGGACACATGGAGATAGGAATCAGTATAAGCTCAACTCAGTTCAGCAAACTGAATTGATAACTAGCAAAATGTTAGGGTTTTTTCCTGGAAGATAACCAGTGATTTAATTCTGCTTCTACATTTTTCCACTGCCTTTTGAAATTTGGGATATTTTTTTAAGGAAAAAAATGATTCAGATAATCTTACTTTTTTTTTGTTTTTAAGGCAGAATGTCACATGCAGCACATTAGTTAGATGTGTCTGGAGTCTTGAAAGTTTGATCACTATGCATTCCTCATACAAATGGACCTTGAGAGTTTGTTTGAAGGTTCTAGCAGCAGAGGGCAGCTATTTGTATATCCTCTGTTGGGGAAGATCATCCTCTTTGGCTGTGTGTACACCTTCAGGAGGAACACACACAGAGAGGTGAGGGAAAAAGGGGATGCTCACCTAGTCAGCCAGCCAACCCTGGTGCTCAGTGAGGTGACAGCCGTTGCAGCCAGATTACCCTCATATCCGATACTCTCTTAACTTGATATGACAGCAACATAGTGACAAGTAGGCAAAAGTCTTAACAAAAATGACTAAAACTAAAATAAAGTCAATCCACCTGAATGCTAAAATGAGGTTGGATTCTTTCATTGAATGTAATACTCATAAAAGGATAGAAATGTGAAGGCTGTTATCATCATCTAGTTGACTACATATCTCACAGATAAGGAAACGTGTGGCAGAGAAAATGATATGAATTCACTGAACTATTTTAAACTTTTCTTGGGCACACAAAATGACAAATTTGACAGCCCACCTTGAACATACTTGCTACTGAATTCTCTCCAATGGGATGGAGGCAGAAATGATGTACATCATTTCCAGACCTAACCATGATATCACGTGCCATCCTTTGCTCTCTCTTCTTCATAGTCTAGATAGCGGGAATGGAAGAGCTCCTCCATTTTAGTAACAAATTGAAGAACATTGGATTTGTTATTAACCAGCTCTTATTGAATTAAGCCTTTGGGATTCATGGGGGTTAGCATTGTCTAGCTTATCTTAATAAGTAAACTACCAAGCAGCTTGCTTATGCTTACTCAGGTAGTAAACTGTTTGCCACTACTGGTAATAGTAACCAGGTGTCCCCAGTTATTGATCTGTATAGATATTTGTATCAACATAAGCCTAGTCTAAGTTTTTGTTTTTTCCCTTATCTCACTGGTGAACTCACTCCATTCAGATTTTCAGGAATCCATTGTTACATATAAAGTACGTCAGTGCATAAGGAACAGTCTGTAAATATTGGTGGGGAAAGAAATGAGACAGGCTGAGGGAGAAAGATGAAGGAGGCAAGGGAAAGAGAGATGCTACAACATTACCAACTGTATTATTCAAACGTTTTCATAGTAAAATATATCATGTACTATAATACTATTAAAATTTACAAAGAGAGAGCAATTAAACAACTCCCAGGTCAGTAAACTACTTATGCAATGGCTCTGTTCAGTTTTTCAGTATCTATTGAAATCCTACCAACCCTTCAGGGCTTATTCAAATGCTTTGCCCTCTTTGGATGCTTTTCCTAATCCTTTCCAAATGGAACACCTACAGTGGTTGCTTATTCACAGTGCCCTGGTCTTTGTCTTGTATTTTAGTTATATGGGAATGTATTCTATTTTTTTATTAGCTGAAACTTTTTTCAGAAGTAGGAATTATCCTTCTCTTCATGTAACTTGTTAGAAAAATTACAGCAAGACAAAAATCAGGGGGGTTTTGGAATGAGTGAATAGGTTGGCAAATCCTGTCCCCAAAAAGCAATGATAAACTGGAAAAAAATTGTTAAAAACAACTATTTCGGGACTCGAGGCCTACAACAGATTGAGAAGCATTATTCAAGAAAAGCTGCTGAACTTCAGATAATCATCATAGGAATCTGCAGTGTTATAACCTAGAGTGCTTCTTATTCCTCAGCCACCACCACCATCTCTAGCTCTACACCATGATAATTTTAACAGGATTGACAGATCTATGAAAACCAGCAACTTGACTGCTAGAGAAGGTTGATGTCACTTAGACCTAAGTATGGTAAGCATCAAGCTCCAGAAACAGCCAGAGTGCCCATTAGATAAATGAACAAACATGAGGAGGTATGTCCATGTATGTAATGGAATACTTTCACTAATAAAATGGAATGACCTATTGACATATGTAGCAGCATATCCAGACCTCTAATTATATTAAGTAAAAAAAAAAAAAGTGTGCAAAAACAAAACACTCTGTGACTTTATTTACATAAAATTTTAAGAAAGGCAAACTGGTCTACCCTGACCTAAAGCAGTTCAGCGGAGATAGGACTGGAGAAAGGGAATGAAGGGATTCCAAGGGGCATGAGGCAATTTTGTCCACTATTTTGTGATGATTTCATAGGAATATATATTTGTCAAAACTTAAGATGTTGCACACTTGAAATATATGTGACATTGTATGTAAAGCATAATAATAGATGTTTTAAAACTTGCCTTGCTGCTGCTGCTAAGTTGCGTCAGTCATGTCCGACTCTGTGCGACCCCATAGACGGCAGCCCAACAGGCTCCTCTGTTCCTGGGATTCTTCAGGCAAGAACACTGGAGTGGGTTGCCATTTCCTTCTCCAGTGCATGAGAGTGAAAAGTGAAAGTGAAGTCGCTCAGTTGTGTCCGACTCTTAGCAACCCCATGGACTGTAGCCTACCTGGCTCCTCCATCCATGGGATTCTCCAGGCAAGACTACTGGAGTGGGTTGCCATTGCCTTACCCCCAAAGTATTGAATTGCATTGAACTTCTCCCAAATTTATATCACTTTATTAGACTCTTAGCAACCCCATGGACTGTAGCCTACCTGGCTCCTCCATCCATGGGATTCTCCAGGCAAGACTACTGGAGTGGGTTGCCATTGCCTTACCCCCAAAGTATTGAATTGCATTGAACTTCTCCCAAATTTATATCACTTTATTGACTAAAACTCCATTCACCTTTGATGCAAAGTTTTAAGTCCCTAAGGGTATGTAAAATCTAGAAGAAACGTGAATTTAGAAGAAACAGAATCACTGCACTTAAGACACAGTGGTTCCATGTGTTAAGCCTGTGAAAATGGAGTGTTCAAACTAAAGCTGAAACATCTAGTCTAGGCTTTCATACGATACTTGAGAAAACTGCGTGCCCACACACACAGAGAAAAGGACCTGGCTGAGATAAATGGACAGGCAAGTGAGGACTTGAAGACATGTGTCTGTGCTGTAAGATAATGGAAAACACAGAAATTTAATGTTGAGTTTATCATTAGAAAAATCACATGACAAGAATGACAATAAAAATTATCAATTCCTCAACTCTGATTGGTTTCCAAAAAATGCAAGCCAAGCCAAGTTCAGTTCAGTTCAGTTGCTCAGTCGTGTCCGACTCTTTGCGACCCCGTGAATCGCAGCATGCCAGGCCTCCCTGTCACGCCCCTCAAGAGATGGGAGGCACAATTCTTTGGGAATAGGGATGTTGAGGTCTTTCTGGCTACTTCTTGTTGAACTGGGATGGTGAGGGGCATTGGGCCTCCCTCTCTTGCTAGTCTCAGTCCTCAGAATCCTTATAGCAGTGTCCATCTAAGAATTAGTGATATTTTCTGTGGTCAGCTATTTATCCTTATATATATCCTTATTATCCTTCAATAAGGATATTGTATATTGCACTGCATATTGTAGCTTGTTGACCTGGGCAGAAATAAAACAGCTAAACAATTGATAATACATGGAGCAATCATAAGCAGCATCAATATGGTGACGACAGGACTAGCAGGGGCTTTAGCCAACTCCAAATTTCCCATCACCAAGATCCCCCAAAGAGAGATTGTAGCCACCCTGAGAACTCTCCAACTTGTTCTTTGAGATCCCGTAGGGTCTGAAAGTTTTTCTTGAGGACTGTGAGACTTTCTTTAACTTAACTGGAGGTATTTACCCAGAAACAAAATGTCCTCTTCAAGATGGCTCAAGTCCCTCCTTGTTTGAGGATCAGGAGATCTATCTCCTGTCTGTTTTGGAGTACAATCCTTGCCAGGCTGTGTAGGCTCTTTAGAGCTGTCCTGATAAATATTATCCCCAGAAATTTAATTTTGGGCGTGTTCATAAAAATGGCACTAATTTGTAGTTCTGAATATATATCTGAGATCTCCCAGGGGCTCACAGGTGTATTGAGTGTCCTCTTCTGTTTTCTTCCATGGCTTGACTCTTGAGTAGTGAATTCTAGAATTGTGTCCTGGTGCCTTGACTGCTGCGAGGGTAGAAAGTATTACAGGGCAGAGGCCCTTTCATGTGGGCTGGAGTTGAGCCTTTGAGGACCCATCTTTCCAGACTTTAATTAGGACTTGAGTCCCTGGAGCATATAGTGGTGACTCTTTAGAATCTTTGGGTCCTGGTTGACACCCCACAAGCATATATCCTGTTGGAACTGCCCAATGGCCATGGTATAAGATTGGAGGGTCTGAGCCTCTGAATCTAGGGAGAGGTCATTGACATAAACAAAAGGTCTCCCATATAGCATCTCATAAGGACTAAGACCAACCTGTCCCTTAGGGGCAATATGGGTATAGAGGAGAGCTATTGATAAAGCATCCTTCCATCCCAGGGAGGTCTCCTGGGTTATCTTTTTTTATCGCTTATTTTAAGAATTGGTTGGCTCTTTCTACTTTTCCTGAAGACTGAGCCCTCCAGGCACAATGGAGATAATAAGTAATGCCCAGTACTTTAGAGACCCCTTGGGTGACCTTAGAAGTAAATGATGTCCCATTGTCACTTTGTAATGACTTGGGCAGACCAGATCTTAAGACAGAGTTCCTTCATATCTCTTAGTTGAAAGAAAATTTGGACCTAGGGGATCTCTGTCCATTTCCCTTGTCTTTTGCAGAATAATTCTAGGTGCAGGATGGTATTATAATTTAAACTCCCATCCTTAGGCCAGTGTTCCTTGTCATCCAGAGGACACCGTGGCCATGCAGTAGCACCAAAAAATTTTAAGTGACTCCTCCTTGGAGTTAGAGGATCGAGCAGCTTCCAGTGATAAAGGATGCATCTCAAAGGCATCTGTTGGAAAATGGATTGGTTGTTTCCCATCTGAAAGACCATAATGACAGGGAGGAAAAGAAAAAAGAAAAACTAATAGGCCTCCTTCAATTTCCATGGGTGGACTTCCTTAGGGGTGAGTCTTTTTGAAGCTTATCCTACCCAGTACTGTTGCAACCTGAGAGCTAGGCATCCCTGGGTGAGGGTGGAAATCCCCAGGCAAGCTGACGTGTGACAGCCTCCTGAAGATCGAATGCCCAGGCAGGTCGAGGCAGGTTGGCCGCCTGAGAATCGGGTCCCTGGGCAGGTCAAGGCATGTTGACCTCCTGGGACCCCCGGACTGGAGTTGGACATCCCCAAGGTCTCCAGCTTAACCAATGCTGGGTAGGATTAAGAAAGTAGGGAAAACCACTAGACTATTCAGGTATGACCTAAATCAAATCCCTTATGATTATACAGTGGAAGTGAGGAATAGATTTAAGGACCTAGATCTGATAGATAGAGTGCCTGAAGAACTATGGAATGAGGTTCGTGACGTTGTACGGGAGACAGGGATCAAGACCATCCCCATGGAAAAGAAATGCAAAAAAGCAAAATGGCTGTCTGGGGAGGCCTTACAAATAGCTGTGAAAAGAAGAGAGGCGAAAAGCAAAGGAGAAAAGGAAAGATATAAGCACCTGAATGCAGAGTTCCAAAGAATAGCAAGAAGAGATAAGAAAGCCTTCTTCAGTGATCAATGCAAAGAAATAGAGGAAAAAACACAGTCAAAGGCTTTGGCATAGTCAATAAAGCAGAAATAGATGTTTTTCTGGAACTCTCTTGCTTTTTCCATGATCCAGCAGATGTTGGCAATTTGATCTCTGGTTCCTCTGCCTTTTCTAAAACCAGCTTGAACAATAGGGAGTTCAAACCTGTATTTTAAGATGTCATCTTCCACTTAAGCTTTCTTCCCCTTTTTCATCCTGATTGTTTTTGTCAGGGGAGTTTGTAATTTCCTTGGTTCTGTTTTATCACAACAAAAAACTGAAGCAACAGACCCTCAGATGGACCAGTGTTACAGCCCTCAGACTGATCAGTGTTACAGCTCTGTGTTATAGATCAGCTTATTTAGAAAGTAAAGGAGTTTACTTGAGAGTTTATTTAGTTTATTTATTTATTTAGAGTTTACTTTATAGTTTATTTAGAAAGTTAAGGGAAATATATCCTTGAGGCGTGAGGGCATGCCAACCATAAAGACGCAAAGAGAAGAGAAGCCCCTCTGGCCCAATTTTGGCCCCTCTTTTTATATGTTTTTTCTCCTCCCCCTGAGCCTGCCTTATGTAAATTGGGCAAGGCTGTTTGTTTTACCTGAGGTTCTCACTGCGGTCCTCAGACCTTCCTTTTTCTATTTTCACAAGCTTTTCCTTTCCTTGTCTTTTAGCCACCACCATTCTGGACTCTTTTTTCCTATTTTAACTGCCTAAACCCCCCTCCCCCACCCCCCGATTTGGCCACCTCATGCGAAGAGTTGACTCATTGGAAAAGACTCTGATGCTGGGAGGGATTGGGGGCAGGAGGAGAAGGGGACGACCGAGGATGAGATGGCTGGATGGCATCACTGACTCGATGGATGTGAGTCTGAGTGAACTCCGAGAGATGGTGATGAACAGGGAGGCCTGGCGTGCTGCGATTCATGGGGTCGCAAAGAGTCGGACACGACTGAGCGACTGAACTGAACTGAACTGAACTGAAACTGAACTGAACAGTTTCACATAGAACAGCATTATATTGAGTTCCATGCTGAAGCAGATTATACTATAGCAAAGCCCTGGTGTTATTTGTGAAATTATCATTTTCATTTTACAGCACTTTACAATTTATGAAATCGTTTTCCCAACATTATTTAATTTTGTTTTTCCTTACAGCCTTATAGAGTAAATAAGATATTCATTATTTGACAGATAAGGGAAAATGGCAGCCTCTGAAAATGAAATGGTTTGTCTAAATTAAAATGGCTATTTTAAGTGACCAGATTGTATTCAAAAGCCAGATTTTCTAACTCTAGTGCTGTTTCTTTCTGTGATATCATAAAACTTCTTTACTTTTTTCCCCACCGTTCAGTAGATATTTATTAAAGTGAGTCTGAGTGAACTCCGAGAGATGGTGATGAACAGGGAGGCCTGGCGTGCTGCGATTCATGGGGTCGCAAAGAGTCGGACACGACTGAGCGACTGAACTGAACTGAACTGAACTGAATCTTAACTCATTGTCAGTTTGTTCACCACAGATGGGAATAGATATCATGATGTAAAGCAATCCAAGCCTGTGCCCTGAGCCTGGGAAACTGGTGAAGCAGCCATAAGCCTTATCCTCTTACTGCTCTAAGGTAATTTAAATCACTGATTTCTTCCCCTAGTCCTCTGTAAGAGCAGTTTAGGGTGTCTCTAAAGGGAAACATTTCATTGTCATAGACCCACTTTAGGTAATAACAGAAGTAATGACAAAGGAGTGGGTTACCTGGTCCTGTTAAGGGCATTAAGAGTATTTTAATAAGTGGGGTGGAGCAATGTTGCCTACAAGGGGACAGGGTTCTGGTTGTAGGAGTTAGTAAGTGGCTTAAGAACAAATTGATAAGAGGCAAAAGACCAGATGTACCATAAAAGTGAAGTGGAGATTTGATGTAGGGGTATGTTTGTATCTTTAGGAGAAGGGTGGTAAGGGTTTGGGCCCAAACAGCCAGCCTACAAGGGGACAGGGTTCTGGTTGTAGGAGTTAGTAAGTGGCTTAAGAACAAATTGATAAGAGGCAAAAGACCAGATGTACCATAAAAGTGAAGTGGAGATTTGATGTAGGGGTATGTTTGTATCTTTAGGAGAAGGGTGGTAAGGGTTTGGGCCCAAACAGCCTGCAGGGCTAACTCCCAAAGTGGCAAACATTATCCCTGGAAGCCCAATTGCCCTTGAAGGGATGCCAACAGATGGACTTCTAGCAGGCATTGTGTGGGTCCACAGAGAGATGCTGTTGCTGCACATGTTGTAGGAAACGTGGTAGATGATGGCCTGAATATCTAGAGGGATTGGATATTATACAGTATTTCCTTCTCAAGGGCCAGCTATTTTTTGGTTGTCCCTCTAGAATATTGTAGAAGCAACATTGTGGACCCATATGGGGCTCAGGACAAAAGCATGAAATAGGAAGGAAGGAAGCAGGGCACAACTTTTGAAAGAATGACATAGCCCAAGGGCATAACATAAACCAATTAAAATCAAATGGGTCCAAGATGACAAATCAAAGTCAACCAAACCTTGATCCCTAATCTGCAAGCTCAGTGACACACCCAGAGGTGCCAGGATAGTTCCAAGGCACTGTCAAAGACAGATGAGTGGGTGGTTCCCCAATGGTTGGGATGATCCTCTCACTCATTAGCATGTGAAATCACCCAGCTCAAAAAAACTAGCCACATCACATTTCATGGCTGCTGCACTCTCCTCTATGATGGCCCACACCCTGTGGAGTGTGCTTCTCTCTGAATCTGAACAAATACACCTCTTACCTATCCTTGTGTCTCTAACTGAATTTTTGCAATAAGATATCAGAGCCTGAGCTTCATTAGGTCCTGAAGCCAGGCACCATGGGATTTGGCCAGGCTCAAGTCCCAGGAGAAAGGAGCTGAAAGAAGCGGGGAAAGCAGTGTGGAAAATGTGCTGAGGAATCCCCTTCATAACCTGCCAGAAAATCTGCTAAATACCTGACCTGTGCTCACAGTTTTCATTGGCCTGATCCTTGGCACAAAGAAAATTAAGGACAGAAGAACCCCCACCTGCTTGGGTAACAGCTACTGGGGCCCAGCAGATAGTGGGGCCTTTGGGACACACTGAGGAGTAGCCCCTGCCAGAGTCCCTCAGTTGCACCGACTGCCACTTGCCTGTTTGCAGGGGGTTCAAGGAAACAAGGAACCAGCGACTGTAAAGGAATTAAGATTTTCTTAGCCATATGTCCTTCCAACCATAAGGACAAGCACATCCTACCTTAACCGGAGGTCTTCTGGAATCTGAGATTGAGCTGCATGAGCTTTCTGCTGAGTTTGTTTTTCGCTGTCCCAGTTTCCAGTATGCTAGGTTTCTTGTCACTTTCCCTGCACACAAAGAATGCACTTTCTTTGCGTTCAGCTTCCACCGCAAGAGCTTTCGCCGAGTTGGGCTCCGCAAGAGCTTTCGCCGAGTTGGGCTCCTCCTGTGCTTGGCCTCCTCCTTGCAGGGGCCAAGACAGGTTGTTTCAGCCAGGTTAAATCTGAGTCACAGCACCATAGATGTCAGGGGAGTTTGTAATTTCCTTGGTTCTGTCTCAACACAACAAAAATTTGAAGCAGCAGACCAGGGTTACAGCTCTCAGACAGGCCAGTGTTACAGCTCTGTTTTATTTAGAAAGTAAAGGAAAATATATCCTCGAGGCATGAGAACATGCTGACCCAAATGACACAAAGAGAAGAGAGGCCCTCCAGTCCAATTTTGGCCCCCTTTTTTACATCTTTTTTTCTCCTCCCCCTGAGCCTACCCTATGTAAGTTGGGCTAGCCAGGAGGGCTGTTTCTTTTACCTGAGGTTCTCACTCTGGTCCTCGGACCTTCCTTTGGTCTATTTTCACAGGATTTTCCTTTCCTTGTCTTTTTGCCACCACCATTCTGGATTTCTTTTTCCTATTCTAACTACCTAACATTTTCATATAGTTTAAATCTTTGCAGAAGGTTCTTTGAAGCTCTGACAGCCCAAACCAGCTGTGTTTGCTAGTGAGGGTGGAAATAGAAACAATATTTACTAGCAAAACTCAAATCAGACTTGAAAGGGAAAAAAAAATCAATTGGCAGCAATGGAAAGAAGAGTACTGGCTAATCTAGAACAGTTTTTAAACTCTAAAAAAGAGGCCCAGGGAGGAAGGCCTCACTTTGCTCTTGAATTGAGGCATCAATAATGGTGTCATCTTTTCTTCTGTGGCATAGTGGTAAGGGCTTAAGCCCTGAAGTCAAACGAAACTGATCTCAACATCTGAGTCCTCCTCTTAATATGGATGATTTTCTTTCTACGTCATGGTTTTCTCATCTGTAAAATAGAGGTAATATAATGTCTACTCTATAGTGGAATTGTTATACAATCCAGAAATAATATATGTAAGTTCCATTTCACAGTGCCAGACTTTATGTAAGTGACATGTGGACACTCAATAAGTGATAACTGTTACTATTTATTATTTTTAAACTTAGCACAGAACCAAGAGAAAAAGATCCTGCTGGCAGGAGGAATATACCAACTGTGTTTGGCAGTTCTTTTTAATCACACAGGAGCTGCTGATATTTGCCCCTCAGCTTCCAGCTGTTTCCTTCTGTTATACCTGATGCAGTATATGAAAATTTCTCTGCAGGTTTCTTCAGAGGCAGCCAGCACTTAGGTTGTGAATCTTTGCTTGAGTTGAGTGAGAAATGATTTTCTTCCTTTCATGCCTAGAAGGACACACTGCTCTCACAAACAACAGGGAAGAATTTAGCCAACTTTCAGACCTTGATTAACTGATTTAATTAATTTTTCCCTCATAAATTAATAACAAACTTTACACCAGTATAATTATTCTCTCAATTGTGTTTCTCTAGCCCTTTATAAATATTTTTGTCATGGTAATTATCACAGTGTGTTATGGATATTAGCTTATGCTGCTAGTAGTATATCCGTAGCTGAATTTTTGAGTTTCTCAAGGCCCAGAAATATTTTTTTCCTCTGTAAGTTCATTGCATATAACACAGTGACTGCACATAGTTGAAATTCTATAAATGTTTGTGGAGCGGAATATCAGAAATCTCAACTATACTAAATCAAATCAGTGTATTTCTCCTTTAGAATATTAGAAGTATCTAAAAATTTCCAGTTTTATGTCTGAAGCACTATGACAAACATTTGGCTCCAATAGCTTCCCTTAATTAAATAAAACAGAATAAAAGTTGGAAAATGACTTACTTAGTTTGACTTTGGAGAAGGCAATGGCACCCCACTCCAGTACTCTTGCCTGGAAAATCCCATGGATGGAGGAGCCTGGTAGGCTGTAGTCCATGGGGTCGCTGAGTCAGACACACCTGAGCGACTTCACTTTGACTTTTCACTTTCATGCATTGGAGAAGGAAATGGCAACCCACTCCAGTGTTCTTGCCTGGAGAATCCCAGGGATGGCGGAGCCCGTGGGCTGCCATCTGTGGGCTTGCACAGAGTCGGACACGACTGAAGCGACTTAGCAGCAGCAGCAGTTTGACTTTAGACTTGAAACAGTATCTATGCTTCCTTGAGGAAGTGTAAGCTGAGTTAGGATGACAGAAAGGATAGAATACTATACAGTTAAATAGTTTGTCAGATGTGTGTATGTGGAGGGGATATAAATCCCCCAAAGTTAGTTTGAAGAACTGACAACAATAATTAATTTATCCCTTGAAAGTCATGTATTATTCCCAAATAAACTAGGCTCTTATTCAGATGCAACTTTGTCAAGCATGTATCTGATTACATAGCAACACATCTGAGGATCTCACAAAAATTAGATGTGTATATTTTAATGAGGTATGTCTTCTTAAGGGTTCCTTTCAATCGGAACTTCATAAAACAAAAGAGGTTTATCTAAAGAAGGCCTGAATCTAACCACTGGGATCCTGTAATAAATTGATAGTTAACTTTAGTGTAACTAATTTAGTAAGGAGTCTGAATGTGTTGGTTTACAGGAATGAGGTGATTTTATCCCGCTAATAAGAGCTACTAGTTGTATTCACTCAAAGCCTTTTCTCCAGCTGATGGAATATTCCCTTAACCATCTCTCATCCATTTTTTTTTCTTTTTGTGTTTCTCTCAATTAGTAGAAGATCTCATTTTATATCTTTAAGACTCTGTTATGTTCATTTTAATACTTTTTTAAAAGACATTTGCAATTTAGGACCTTTCTGTTCTGCATCCCCATCTCCTCATCAGCACAAGTCAAATCCGAGCGTTTGGTTCTTGGTGCATGGGTGAAATGCTGGTTTCGCCTTCACCTTCTCTCCCCTGCATGCTCTGCTTGGAGTAGGAGAGCAGAATGAGAGACTTGGAAGGCAGGGCCTCCTTCGATATGACTTCCTGTGTCAGATGCTATTGGAAAACTACTCCTCCACATAAAGGTTGAAGACGCTAAAATCGTTCCTAACTAGGTGGGTAGCTGTAGTGTCAGAGTGATCCAGGTCTGCCTAACGAGATAAAAATGTGTTGTGGGGCTTCTGAGAACATTTTTTTTTTTTTTAATAAAAGTAATAGACTTGGATGTTCTTTCTCACCCCTAGACTTCTTCCTTTCTTAAATGTGCACTGGATGCCTGAGGTTGAGACAGACACCTTGCAGCCATGAGGGAATTTCAGAATTGTCGTGATACACAATCAAGGCCAGCAGCAACTTCCCATCTGATGATATCTTATTATATGAGAAAAAATATATCTCTGTTAAGGCCACTGAAAAGTAGACTTTGCATTACTTGAAGCCAAACACATTTCTAACAAATATACTGCCCTTGGTTATGTTGCAGTTACATCCTTGACTGGCCATAACTCTGACCTGCCTGTCTTCTGTCTTTGGATAGAAAGGGTGGCTTGGCCAATTAGCCCTGTGCTTGCCTTGCTGAGTATTTTAGCAATGCTCCTGAATTTTGGTGGCTCCTTGAGATGGGATGTCCATAACTGCCAGCCAGTTTCCAGTTGGTAGCATCATGCCTCATGCCTGTATTGCCTGTGCTATTCTCTCTAGGGGTGAATTCAGTTTAGACTAAAATTGAGTTCTTGAGCCATCCCAATAACTTGAAAGCACTTCCACACAACTTCCAAGCTCTTTTTGAACTGTCTTCCAGATACAATATTGAATGTATTTTTATTCCCCATCAGGAGTTATAACTCATTGAGAATTCAAAAAAAAAAAAAAATTACCAAGATGTCCAGAAATTCTAGTCATCAACGTGAATAAGTTTAATATTCTTCATAAGAAATCTAAAGAAATTAGCAGGGACTTCTTTTGAATTTGGAAAAGTTTTATTTCCTCTGTTATATAAAACAAGTGCTGATCATAAAGTCTAAATTTTATCCAGGCCATTCAACTGTTTGTTTAGAAGACATTTAAGCAAATGTCTCATTTATGGTTTGGCTCGTGTTCTGAGATGCTGGATTTGATGCTGTAATCATATGGGAATAATTGTTTTTATTCTTTTATTTTTCCCTTTAGCGGTGTGAATAATTACTTGTGAATTTTTCTATTTTCTCTTACTCTTTTAAGGCAGAACTCACTTATACTAGCAACATACTTTGTGGTAGTTTTTTGTTTTTTTTTTTCCTCTCGAAGATTTGGATGCAAGTACATCAAAGGAATGAGTCTGGAGTGTGGTTTGCTGACAACAAAGCCAATGACAAAGCAGATGTTTCTGGTGTCACACACACTTTGATTTGTGAGTCATAATGGCTTTCCAAATTTGTATTTTGGTTCATCCAGTCTAGACAGCTAGACCATCTCACTCACTGATAGAACTGGCTATGAGTTACATGGCTCCTATATTTAGGAGCCACTTTCTTTCTGCTTTCTGAAATCTTACTCTAATATGTTCATTTCTTCCTCTAAGGATTTTAGTTTCATTGTTTTGAGTAGGAGTGATACTGTTAGTATCTCTAGTCTTTTCTTCAAATCATCTATGATTGTAGGAAAGCATACCATGCAAGTGTTTAAAGAGAAGTCGCTTAGTCGTATCTGACTCTTTGCGACCCAATGGACTGTAGCCTACCAGGCTCCTCTGTCCATGAGATTTTCCAGGCACATGTACTAGAGTGGATTACCATTTCCTTCTGCAGGGGATCTTCCCAACCCAGGGATCAAACCCGGGTCTCCTGCATTGTAGCCAGACGCTTTACCATCTGAGCCAAAGGGGACCTTAATGGTAGGAGGCAGTGCTTAATGGGAAGATTGGGTGCCACTAAAGTGAATTTTAATTTCTTCCTTATTTTGCCCAAATCAAATGATGATTGGAGTAAGAGACAAATAAATGTTGAGTCTGATCTCTCTAATTTGTATACAGAGAATACAAAGAAAAAACCGGACAAGGCAACACTGTAAAGCAAATCTCTAAGAAGAAGCCACTTGCTTAACATGAGAGACCAGAGAATTTAATCTTACCTGACAACCTATAGAAGCAGAATAATTGAACCTCTCCCCTGCTTGGTTCATCTACTTTCCCTTTCTGCTTTCCATAGCCTTCTCTTGGCCTTGACTTGGCCTATGGTTATTTTCTAAGGTGAGCACTGAAGAATCGAGTCTATAACACAAAATGCTCAATAATGTCACACACACACATTCTGACACATGCCTATGTAAAACTATAGGTATTTACAAAAGCATGAAAAAAAATTCAGTAGAGGTTAATGAGATGAGGTTTTAAAAGTGTGTCACATTCTCTGAAAGAGATATGTCTGGTGAAGGCTCCACATGGTTTATTTCTTTGACTTCACCTTCTTTTCATTTTGACTTGCTCCTGCCTGAAAAATATCAACAATTCCCTACAGATGCCTTCAGTTTTACTGTTCTCTTGGGACATTAGCAAAGCAGTTGTGTAATGGACCAAAGTCAGGGAGCCACTAGTAATATTCACCTGATAGCATTTTTCATGTTGACAATACCACTGGGCTTCTATCAATATTTGTTTCCCTATCTATCATGCAGTGTTAAAATAATAGGAGTCTACTTTCAAATGCTTAAATTATTCCAAGGATTGATTTCTATTCTATCTGGGAGAAAATAGAAATCTATTCAAGTGATTGTTGACAAAAGTTGAAATTTAACTACTGTGTAATCCCTTTAACACTATGTATTTAGAAATCTGTTTTATTCTAACTTAAGCTTCCCTGGTGGCTTAGCTATTAAAGAATCTGCCTGCAATGTGGTTCAATCCCTGGGTTGGGAAGATCCCCTGGAGAAGGGAGTGACTACCCAATCCAGTATTCTAGGCTTGAGAATTCCATGGACTATAGTCCATGGAGTCGCAAAGAGTCGGACATGACTGAGTGACTTTCACTCACTCTGTTCAGTTCAGTTCAGTCACTCAGTTGTGTCCTACTCTTTGCGACCCTGTGGACTGCAGCACGCCAGACTTCCCCGTCCATCACCAGCTCCTGGAGCTTACTCAAACTCATGTCCATCATGTCAGTGATGCCATCCAACTTTCTCATCCTCTGTTGTCCCCTTTTCCTCCTGCCTTCAATCTTTCCCAGCATTAGGGTCTTTTCACATGAGTCAGTTCTTCACATCCAGTGGCCAAAATATTGGAGTTTCATTCAGGACTGATTTCCTTTAGATGGACTGGTTGGATATCCTTGAAGTCCACAGGACTCTCAAGAGTCTTCTCCAATACCACAGTTCAAAAGCATCAATTCTTCAGCGCTCAGCTTTCTTTATAGTCCAACTCTCACATCCATACATGACTACTGGAAAAAACATAGCTTCGACTAGATGGACTTTTGTTGGCAAAGTAATGTCTCTGCTTTTTAATATGCTGTCTAGGTTGGTCATAGCTTTTCTTCCCAGGAGCAAGTGTCTTTTAATTTCATGGCTGCAGTCATCATCTGCAGGGATTTTGGAGGCCCCGAAATAAAGTCTCTCACTGTTTGCATTGTTTCCCCATCTATTTGTCGTGAAGTGATGGGACTGGATGCCATGATCTTAGTCTTCTGAATACTGAGTTTTAAGCTAACTTTTTCACTCTCCTCTTTCACTTTCATCAAGAGGCTGTTTAGTTCTTCTTCACTTTCTGCCATAAGGGTGGTGTCACTCATTCAGCCCAAATACAGACAGAAAAGGAGGCAGCAACTGCTGGTGTTGTGCTTTGAGAGAGACTGTGAAAGCGCATCCCTGACTCATTATCCTTCCTCTCCCAATCATCAAGTTGTCTGAAGTCCCACCATGATTTGTTCCTTTGGTTCCGTTTGGCTCAGTGTTTTTCAAGAGTTTCCGATTAAAATGCAACTGCTCTTGGGAGGATTAGATATTAAATTTTTATTACTAGATAACTTAGCAAGGCCTTGAGAGGTTGAGACCTAACCTTATCATGTGAGACTGAGGGTAAACAGCAGAGAAGTGGTGGGAACAGAAGTTTGAAGGTGCTGCTTTCATTCATGTTTTGAAGGTGCTACTTTCAAATTTTGACACCTCACAAAATTGTTGAGAGCTCATCCAGCTTCATAGTATCTTTACACAATCTAATATATTTACAGTTCAAAAATAATCCATATGTGAATTCTTTGACTAATTCATTTATTTCCATTTAATTCAATTCTCTAAATATATATTAGGTTTCTTCTATGTGCCAATGAGTGTGCCATGTTCTAAGAAGATAAGGGAGACAGGTGTCCAGACCGCAAGCAAATCACACATAGAAGAGACATTCGAAAAGCCTGATATTAACATACAAAGTAGACTGAAGTAAATGCCAAATAGAAATAATGACAGAAAGCACTGGGAAGGGGAGGAAGCTGCATATTTTGTTTGACAGATTGGAAAGACACTCATAGAAGTGATGGCATTTGATTTCAGCTCTGACTGATTAGTAGTTAGAGAATGAGGGGAAGGATATTCCAGGCTGAGATAACTGCATGGAGGTAAGAACTGAAGGTTTAAAAGTCTATGGTTTCTTGACAATAATCTTTTACTTGGTATGACTTCAGTTCTGGGTATGAGGAAAGATGTAATGAGAGAGATCATTCATTCACTCAGCAGTTTTTGGTTGTTTTTAATCGATATTTGTAAGGTATTTGACCATGAAATAACATTATATATATATATATATTATATATATATATATATAATATATATATATATAAAATCAGTAAGTTACGAAGCAATAGACACAGACACACACAAACGATGATCGTCTTTCCTTACAACTTTATATACCAGAGCAATTATTTCTGTTCATCTTCTGAGCTTCTAAAAGTAGGAAAGACAGAAAAATGAGTAGAGGGTCAATGGTGACCTAGAATGGGCTCATGACTGCGGCCCTGTGTGCTCCAGTGAGAAAAGCCTGGAGCATAGTTGAATCAATGGCCTACAGAACTTCCCTACCCTCTCTGAGGTGAGTCTCAGAGTTCTATGGAAATGTATATCAAAGTAGGTGTTCAAGCCACCACTGTCTCCAGTCAGTTAATAAACGTATAGTTTATTAACTAAATTGGTCTCAATGCTGGGGATAGAATGGTAAATAGAGACTAGAGTTATGATAGGGGCAAATATATGCAAACTGAGATACTCTACAAGCCCAGAGTGTTTCATTCTGCTTACAGAGGCTTGGGAACACTTTCTAGGAATGCTGATAGGCAAGCTGAGTTTTGAAGGACAAATTCGTTTTCTCACAGCCAAGAAGAAGGGGGAGAACATTGCATATACCCTCGTCACAGCTGCATACCTGCAAAACCTGATATGGTATGACTTATTCGAGGAACTGCAAGTATTTCAGGACAGCTGATGTTTATAGAAAATAGAGAAGTGTGAAGACACAAATAAGGATAAGGATTATATATGACATGCAAAGGGATCTAAATTTTATTGTATAGAAAATGAGCTTCGTTAGGTGGTTTTAAGTAAGGTATTTATGTGAGCAGTTAACTTTTAGAAAACACTCACTGACAGTCTTGCAGAGGATGAATTGAAGAAATCACTTTAAGGAGATGAGTATGAGTCTGCCTGAGCCAATGGACTGTCAAGAGAATTTTAAAAGGGTCAGATTCAAGAAACATTTGAGAGGTAGAATACAGGGATCTAAGGACCAAGCAGATGGTGTGGGTGGGGAAAGTTTGAAGAATAGAGAGTAGTTTAGAATGACCCATCTTTTTAACTTAAAAGCCTAGAAAATCAACTTCTAGATATACCTCTGAACTTACATTTTCCTAAGAGGACTTGTGTATAGTTTAGATTTTTGCTTCTCCTTCTCATCTTGAGTCCCACCTTCCGGTTTAGCATTTCTCTACTTCCTCACAAAGAGGTAGAAAAACTTAAGTCCTTAGCCTATTGTATGCCCATTTGAGTAGTGCCAGGTAAGTTTATATTAAATGTGCACATACTCAGTATATGTCATTTACAGTCCCTGAGGGAAACAGCAAGACAATTCAGTAGGTCAGCAGAGGGATTTTAAACAAAGGAACTAATTACAAAAGTCTTGTATGATCAAAGCAAACATTGACAGCAGCAGGAAAGCACCACTGCCCCTGGAAAGCTGAAGAAATAAGGGGAAAGGGTCTAGTCCACTTGAAGGACTATGATGGGGAACTGCCCTGCAAAGAGATACACACCGCATTTGGTGATGGCACAAGGTAGGACGTTAAGCCACTGCCGATGAAGCCACCAAAAGCAAAGAGAGGGACGAAGAAACATCCTGGATATCCCCTTTGTTTCAGCTTCTCACATCCTACCAGGGCCTCCTTCTGAATCTACCTGGAAGCTGATTGAGAGGGAAGCTGAGAAATGTCGTTTGCAGGAATCAGCCTCCTGTATAAAGCTAAAAGGGCTTAATAGGGCTAAAAGGACAAGGGATATATCTCAGAGCAAATAGATAAATGGCATATACACACATGTGTTCATTTACCATTAGATATAGAAATTTATTTCACATGTAAAAATAGACTTATAGATGATATGATATCAGATATAGATGATATGTTATTATTTTCCATATACTGTCAGGTATTTCCAGACAAGTGTAACTATTTTAGTCATATTTCTTTGTGTTTGCCTTCTGCATAAATTCAGAAGAACAAAATTTCAAATATTTTATACGGTGATCCCTGTGAGTAGTTATCTCACTTTCTTCATAATTTAATCCAGTTTTTATTCACATAGTCCTCTTAGTCTAAATGGTTGCATGGACTCATTTCCTGCACTATGTAAGTGCTGATGGACTAATATTCTCTTTCTTTACTCACACCCCTGAGCACCCAACAGAGGACTCTGTGCATCAGTTCAGTTCAGTCGCTCAGTCATGTCCAACTCTGTGCGACCTCAAGGAACTTTTCTCTGTGCATGGGGGTATTGAATAAATACTATTCCCTAATGAATTCATAGAAATAGAGTGCAAGGTGGCAGTTTATTTCTTGTTTCCATTTGCTTTTCTTTACACAGCAGTTCTCAGTAACCTTAGAAATGTACTCAACGTGAAGGGTTTCACCACTCGGTTAATTTATGGCAAGATGAATATATTTTTCCTTCATCAAGCTACATTTACTTTAAAGTAGGTTTATTCATGTTGCTGTTAATTGCAGAACTCCTGGTAATCTGCCAAGGATAATGACGTTTGCCACTTTTGATCAGTGCTCTGCTATAGAAAAGTTGTGCAGACCCTTGCTGAGAAAAGGAAAAAACTTATTAAATGAATTACCCTGCATTTGCTATATGTCGACTACCAAACTGAGCTGAGATCGGGGAGTGTGATAATGTCATGATTCATCTTTTAACTCAGAAATAAAGAAACATTCAAGTACATCAGGACTGGGAAGTTCTTCTTTACCCATGTATTTTTTCCTCAGTGTTCTAGCAGCTCATCTTAAACCAACTGTGAGCTTAGCTGAATACAGCCTATGCCTTTTATTTCCATTTGAACTTTAAGGGTAATAGTTAAATCCAGAGTCACAGATTCATAAAGGAAGCAACTTAGAGGAGTGAAGCAGGCTGTGGGAAACAGAACAACACATGTGCCTCTAAACAAAGCAACTGCTTCTCAGCATCATTCCACACTTAAGCAACGAAGTACACCTGCTGTATCCCTGGCCCTGTTCTAAATACTGGGAATATAGCAGTGAACAGACAAAAGTCCATGCCCTGTTGCAGTTTTATCTTTTAGTAGTGAGAGGCAGATAATACATAAGTGAATACATAATAAGCTAAATGATGATAAGTGCTGAGGAATTGAGCAAAGCAGGTTAAAGCTATATCAGATGCTGGGGAAGGGAATTTTGCAGCTAGAGTGAAAAGCGAATTATGTGTAGCCATCAAGCCATGTGGATATTTGGAAGGAAATAATATATATTTCAAGCAGAGAGAATAGTGAGTTCAAAGGGCCTAAGACAGTTATTCTCAGGTGTTTTTCTGGACATTGGAATCACTCATGCCTCTTCAAAAATCACTGATATCTGGTTGCTACTCTCAGATCTTCTGATTTAATTAGCTTGAGGTTCACCTTGAGTCTCAGGAGTTTCAGAATACCCCCCAGATAACTCCAGTGTGCAACAAAGTCTAAGAATCCCTGCCCTAAAGCATCAGCCAGTGGTTTCACATAAAAGGATAAGATTAGCATGAACTTTTCAAGGTCTTGGCAATCTAAGTTCTTTAAACTAGGTCTTTTCATTTTTTTTCTGTATAACCCTTACAAGCCAATGAAACTATCTATGAATCAGTTTAGCCTATGGGCTACTAATTTGGAATTTCTGACTTGACAGAAATTGAATCTGTCTATTCAGAATCTGTCTATTCATAGAAATTGAATCTATGAATCTGAATTCATAGATTGCCCAAAAGATAAGAATATTCCTTATATGCCAAGATGAGGCACAAAAATATAGCAACTCTACTTTATTTATTTATGATTGTGCTGGATCTTCATTGATGCTGCGGGCTTTTTCTAACTGCAGTGAGTGGTTGCTACTCTCTAGCTGTGGTGTGAGGGCTTCTGATTTCAGTGGCTTCTCTTCTTGTGGAGCACAGGCACTAGGTCCGTGGGCTTCAGTAGTTATAGCACTCAGGCTCAGTAGTTTGGAGTATGGGCTTAGTTGCCCTGCAGCAGCATGTATGATCTTCCCAGACCAACTCTGTGTCCCCTGAATTGGCAGGTGTATTCTTAACCACTGAACCACTAGGGAAGTCCATAGCAGGTCTAAAAGGGACAGATATGGCTATGAAGGAAGACCTAGTCTATAGTCACTGCAGCCCTGAATTAACAGTGGAGCAATGCCACTTGACCTTGCCCTGAGGCTGTGTCTCTGCCCTTTGCTACCTCTGCTCCATCTTCGCAACTCAGTATGACTTGGGTTCAAACAGGCATTTGCTTTTGGCTGTTTGACTTTTTGTATCTTTGGTGTCATTGACAAAATTTACCTCATTGGATTCAGTTGCATAATTGGCAGTATCAACCATTTATACCTTACATGAAAAAACCAAATTATAAAAGAGCAATGTGCAGTAGAATCTATTTTGAGTAATATGTTTATGTAGATATCTTAGTAGATACAACAGTCTAAAAAGATATTCCAAATGTATTTATCTCTGAAAAACAGGATTTATGAGTGGCTGAACTTTATTGCTGTCGATACTGATTGATTTTTAAAATGAGTTTATGTTACTTTTAGCATCCAGAACATTTTTACATATTCAGTTCAGTTCAGTTCATTTGCTCAGTTGTGTCTGACCGCATGGACTGCAGCGACCCCATGGGCTGCAGCATGCCAGGTCTTCCTGTCCATCACCAACTCCCGGAGTTTACTCAGACTCATGTCCATTGAGTTGGTGATGCCATCCAACCATCTCATCCTCTGCCATCCCCTTCTCTTCCCACCGTCAAACTTTCCCAGCATCAGGGTCTTTTCAAATGAGTCAGTTCTTTGCATCATGTAGCCAAAGTATTGGAGTTTCCATATTGGGCATTCCTAAATAGAAAAGAATTGTGTCCTAGTCATTTTATTTAGATCTAGATTTATAAATAGAATGACGAAGAGAGAGAGAGAGAAAGAGGGAGAAACCTGACACGACACATCATAGGTGCCAGATAAACACATGTAAAAATGAATTAAAGGAATAAAGAGACATAAGTGTTAAGCACAAACTTTTTATTTGTTTGTATTTAAGTGCATTATAAGTATAAGCATGTGCCAGAGTTCAGTGAAAATTTTCTGTTTTAACTTATGTTCAAAGCAAACAACTCTCCTAGATACCAAAATGGGGGAAGAGATAAAAAAGGGGGTGTGTGGTAGAGATCTTCCAGGACATGGACATTCTCAATAGTTTCTCCATTTTCCCCCAAGATTCAAGTTTATGCTGACTTTCTAAAATACCTACTGCTTTTGTCCAGGTGGACTGCTCACCAACATGTACTTTAGCTTATTCTAAATTATAGCTCTAACAAAGTGATAGCATTGAAAAACATAATCATGGCCTATTTTTGCATAATTTAAAGATGTATTACTTTTTAAAATGTGAATTTACTATTTATATACTGTCTATTGGGGAAGAAGGGATTTAGGTGGCAGATTTATATATTGTGATCACTGGCTATAAGAAATGGCATTGTCTTTTAACCATATCAGCCTTACCTGGATAGAAAAGATGTTGTAGACAAGACTTGTTTGTTCAGTGCAGAATCTCAGATTGTACAAGCCAGGGATGTCTTTAGGCTTTTCCTTGCCCAGTGATTCACAAACTTATCTTAGCAATAGGACCTTTTTTTTTTTTTTTTTTTTTTTTTTGTCCCACAAAAAGAATCTGATTATAGTGTCACTGCATAAAACATATAAATGCAGCATGACTTTAGTTAAGCTAGAGGCCTGAGACTTCTTGTTTCTTGAGGTATCCTGAAGGACTATCTTAGAACCCTAGGGCTCCTCAGAGCAGTTTAATAACCACTCAGCTAGTCTAAGCCCCACATTCTACAGATATTGAAGCTGAGCCCCAGAAAGGCTGTGACTCATATTATACTGTCAAGTTAATGTGCAGAAAAACCACCTCTTGAACGTTTAATAGTGATGATGAGTGGATTCTTAATGGCCTTATCCGGTTTGTGGATTAGTCTTGCCATCTGTTTCATCTATTCTTCTCTAAGGCTGTCTGCCCTGTGGCTATTTCACACTCATTAATAGCTCCATCAGCAGTCTAGTAAAAGGAAAAGAAGATGGAAAACTCAAATCCCGTATTAGTTCTTATCTAGAGGAGGAAAGATTGAAACTAATGAACATGGCAAGATTATATGTCAGCTCTGGCTGACCCAGGAATGCTGTCAACCCTGTTCCTGGTCTGTTTCTATATTCTTTCTATAGGCATTTGTTTTCCCGCATCCCAGTATTAGCCAGACTTGCCTGCAGTCCAAACAGGAAACAGGAAACTTTCATGCCCAAAGTGAAGTCACTCAGTCATGTCCGACTCTTTGCGACCCCATGGACTGTAGCCCACCAGGCTCCTCCATCCATGGGATTCTCCAGGCAAGAATACTGGAGTGGGTTGCCATTTAAATTCAGTATCAAACACAGCATTGCTTAGATTGAGACTGAGTGATAACTGGCACCAGACTCCACTTTGGTTCTTTATCTTGTTTATAAATTTTGGTGATTTCAGTATCCTGCTGTCCAGGTCCTCTCTCTGAATTATGGTACAATTGGTCTTTCTATTGAAGTTTCTTTAGGAACTCGGTTTTGGGCTCCTATCACAATTTGGTCTCCATTATCAGCTTCTGTGCTCTCTGGGACTCACCTGTTACTTTAAAGGAATGGCCTCTGGGTTCTGGGCTTGGCTCCCTACCCTAGAGCATGACTGTCCACTGCCCCTGCCATGAGCCCAGTGAGAACTCAGTGGTTCCTCATCTTAGGAGAGTTCCTACTTTGCTGCTAAAAATTAGCAGCAAAAAGGAGTTCCTACTTTGCTGCTTACAGCTTCAGGCTTAGAAGATGAAACCAGTAGCTCCACCCACCTAACATCAGTTTTGTGAGCTGAAAATGGCAACCTCAAGTGTGAGTAGGCTACAGTACCTACTAGAGACTATCACTGCTTTAAATATAGGTCTACATCATGAGACACAAACTGGAAAGGGAAGAGAAGCTTAATGAAATTGAGTATCAACTGCATGCGAAACATTCTTCTAGACACTTTTCCACATTATATTCCTTGAGTCCACTCTTTCTTTCCTTCACTTAAATTCATTTGTTTAAATGTATATGGATTCAGATATACAATACATATTATATATATAATGAGATTGAGCCAAAGCAAAAACAATACCCAGTTGTGGATATGACTGGTGATAGAAGCAAAAGCCAATGCTGTAAAGAGCAGTATTGCATAGGAACCTAGAATGTTAGGTCCATGAGTCAAGGCAAATTGGAAGTGGTCAAACAGGAGATGGCAAGAGTGAACGTCAACATTCTAGGAATCAGTGAACTAAAATGGACTGGAATGGGTGAATTTAACTCAGATGACCGTTATATCTACTACTGTGGGCAAGAATCCCTTAAAAGAAATGCAGTAGCCATCATAGTCAACAAGAGTCCGAAATGCAGTACTTGGATGCAGTCTCAAAAACGACAGAATGATCTCTGTTTATTTCCTAGGCAAACCACTCAATAACAGAGTAATCCAAGTCTATGCCCCGACCAGTCATGCCAAAGAGGCTGAAGTTGAACGATTCCATGAAGACCTACAAGACCTTCTAGAACTAACACTCCCAAAAGATGTCCTTTTCATTATAGGGGACTGGAATGCAAAAGTAGGAAGTCAAGAAATACCTGGAGTAACAGGCAAATTTGGCCCTGGAGAACAAACTGAAGCAGGGCAAAGGCTAATAGAGTTTTGCCAAGAGAACGCACTGATCATAGCAAACACCCTCTTCCAACAACACAAGAGAAGACTCTACACATGGACACCACCAGATGGTCAATACAGAAACCAGATTGATTATATTCTTTACAGCCAAAGATGGAGAAGCTGTATACAGTCAGCAAAAACAAGACCAGGAGCTGACTGTGGCTCAGATCATGAACTCCTTATTGCGAATTCAGACTTAAATTGAAGAAAGTGGGGAAAAACACTAGACCATTCAGGTATGACCTAAATCAAATCCCTTAGATTATACAGTGTAAGTGACTGATAGATTCAAGGGACTGGATCTGATAGACAAAGTGCCTGAAGAACTATGGATGGAGGTTCCTGAAATTGTACAAGAGACAGGGAGCAAGACCATTCCCAAGAAAAAGAAATGCAAAAAGGCAAAATGGCTGTCGGAGGAAGACTTACAAATAGCTGTGAAAAGAAGAAAAGCCAAAAGCAAAGGAGAAAAGGAAAGATATATTCATTTGAATTCAGAGTTCCAAAGAATAGCAAGGAGAGATAAGAAAGCCTTCCTCAGCAACCAGTGCAAAGAAATAGAGGAAGACAATAGAATGGGAAAGACTAGAGATCTCCTCAAGAAAATTAGAGATACCAAAGGAACATTTCATGCAAAGATGGGCTCGATAAAGGACAGAAATGGTATAGACCCAACAGAAGCAGAAGATATTAAGAAGGGGTGGCAAGAATACACAGAATAACTATACAAAAAAAATCTTCATGACCCAGATAATCATGATGGTGTGATCACTCACCTAGAGCCAGACATCCTGGAATGTGAAGTCAAGTGGGTCTTAGGAAGCATCACTACAAACAAAGCTAATGGAAGTGATGGAATTGTAGTTGATCTATTTCAAATCCTAAAAGATGATGCTGTTAAAGTGCTGGACTCAATATGCCGGCAAATTAGGCCAAACTGAACAGTGGCCACAGGACTGGAAAAGGTCAGTTTTCCTTCCAATTCCAAAGAAAGTCAATGCCAAAGAACGCGCAAACTACCTCACAATTGCACTCATCTCACACACTAGCAAAATAATGCTCAAAATCTCCCAGCCAGGCTTCAACAGTATGTGAACCATGAACTTCCAGATGTTCAAGCTGGATTTAGAAAAGGCAGAAGAGACAGAGATGAAATTGCCAACATCCTCTGGATCATCTAAAAAGCAAGAGAGCTCAAAAAACATCTATTTCTGCTTTATTGACTATGTCAAAGCCTTTAACTGTGTGGGTCACAATAAACTGTGGAAAATTATTCAAGAGATGGGAATACCAGACCACCTGAACTTCTTTTTGAGAAATCTGTATTCAGGTCAGAAGCAACAGTTAGAACTGGACATGGAACAACAGACTGGTTCCAAATTGGGAAAGGGGTACGTCAAGTACGTCACCCTGCTTATTTAACTTCTATGCAGAGTACATCATGAGAAACACTGGGCTGGATGAAGCACAGGCTGGAATCAAGATTGTTGGGAGAAATATCAATAACCTCAGATATGCAGATGACACCACCTTTATGGCAGAAAGCAAGAAAGAACTAAAGAGCCTCTTGATGGAAATGAATGAGCATAGTGAAAAGTTTGGCTTAAAGCTCAAAATTCAGAAAACTAAGATCATGGCATCTGGTCCCATCACTTCATGGCAAATAGATGGGGAAACAGTGGAAACAATGAGAGACTTTATTTATTTGGGCTCCAAAATCATAGCAGATGGTGACTGCAGCCATGAAATTAAAAGACGATTGCTCCTTGAAAGAAAAGTTATGACCCACCTAGACAGCATATTTAAAAGCAGAGATATTACTTTGCCAACAAAGGTCCATCTAGTCAAGGCTATAGTTTTTCCAGTAGTCATGTAACAATGTGAGAGTTAGATTATAAAGAAAGCTGGGTGTCGAAAAAGTATTGCTTTTGAACTGTGGTGTTGGAGAAGACTCTTGAATCCCTTGGACTGCAAGGAGATCCAACCAGTCCATCCTAAAGGAAATCAGTCCTGAATATTCATTGGAAGGACTGATGCTGAAGCTGAAACTCCAGTACTTTGGCCACCTGGTGTAAAGAACTGACTCATTTGAAAAGACCCTGATGCTGGGAAAAATTGAAGGTGGGAGGAGAAGGGGCCGACAGAGGATGAGATGGTTGGATGGCATCACTGACTCCATGGACATGAGTTTGAGTAAACTCCAGGAGTGGTGATGGACAAAGAGCCCTGGCATGCTGCAGTCCATGGGATCGCAAAGAGTTGGACACAACTATGTGACTGAACTGAATTGAATGCATATAATTCATATATGTATGAATTAGTTTGAACATAGCTTTAGCTCTTCTGCTCTAACAGAAACAGATAACAATGGCTTAAATAAGGTGTTTTCCTCTTTCAAAAATTTGGTTTCAAACTTGTACACGTTTTCTGTTCTTGCTAGCTGTTAACTGAGATACTTGTATGATCCTCTCTCCTGAAAGGCCTTGAGAAGTAATGTTGTTTTACTGACAATGAAGTTTGCACAGTGCAACAGTCTGCTGCGGTGTTTAAAAGCGTCATTTAACCTGCCTTACTTCAAATAGCTCTCTCTCACTTAAGCATAGCCAATACATTTATTCTTTTCCTTTGGTTGATTGTATGTTCTTTGGAAATGGGAAATGTGTATCTGTAATTTACCTCAAAAGATCTTTAGATGTGTCAGTTCAGTTCAGTTGCTCAGTCATATCCGACTCTTTGTGACCCCATGAACTGCAGCACACTAGGCCTCCCTGTCCATAACCAATTCTCGGAGTCTACTCAAACTCATGTCCATAGAGTTGGTGATGCCATCCAGCCATCTCATTCTCTGTCATCCCCTTCTCCTCCTACCCCCAATCCCTCCAAGCATCAGGGTCTTTTCCAATGAGTCAACTCTTCGCATCATGTGGCCAAAGTATTGGAGCTTCAGCTTTAGCATCATACCTTCCAAAGAACACGCAGGACTGATCTCATTTAGGATGGACTGGTTGGACCTCCTTGTAGTCCAAGGGACTCTCAAGAGTCTTCTCCAACACCACAGTTCAAAAGCATCAATTCTTCAGTGCTCAGCTTCCTTCACAGTCCAACTCTCACATCCATACATGACCACTGGAAAAAATATAGCTTGACCAGACGGACCTTTGTTGGCAAAATAATGTCTCTGCTTTTTTAATATGCTGTCTAAATTGGTCATAACTTCCTTTCCAAGGAGTAAGCGTATTTTAATTTCATGGCTGCAGTCACCATCTGCAGTGATTTTTGAGCCCCCCAAAATAAAGTCTGACACTGTTTCCACTGTTTCCCCATCTATTTGCCATGAAGCGATGGGACCAGATGCCATGATCTTAGTTTCTGAATGTTGAACTTTAAGCCAACTTTTTCACTCTCCTCTTTCACTTTCAACAAGAGGCTTTTTAGTTCCTCTTCACTTTCTGCCATAAGGGTGCTGTCATCTGCATATCTGAGGTTATTGATATTTGTCCCGGCAATCTTGATTCCAGCTTGTGCTTCTTTCAGCCCAGCATTTCTCATGATGTACTCTGCATATAAGTTAAATAAGCAGGGTGACAATATACAGCCTTGATGTACTCCTTTTCCTATTTAGAACCAGTCTGTTGTTCCATGTCCAGTTCTAACTGTTGCTTCCTGACCTGCATATAGGTTTCTCAAGAGGCAGGTCAGGTGGTCTGGTATTCCCATCTCTCTCAGAATTTTCCACAGTTTATTGTGATCCACACAGTCAAAGGCTTTGACATAGCCAATAAAGCAGAAGTAGATGTTTTTCTGGAACTCTCTTGCTTTTTCCATGATCCAGCGGATGTTGCCAATTTGATCTCTCGTTTCTCTGCCTTTTCTAAAACCAGCTTGAACGTCTGGAAACGGTTCACGTGTGGCTATTAGCCATTTGCTGTTACCAAAAAGAACAGAACATGGAGAACTAGCTTTAAAGGAAAGTATATTATAAGGTCAGTTGGGCAGATGTTGAAGATGTATATTAGAAAACCTCACTAAATCTTCTTCTCTGAAAATATTTTAAATAGAGTATAAAACTATGTGTCCAGACTGGTTTGAAAGTAGTTATAAAGACTGTATAGTGAAAATGAAACTGAAAGTGAAATCGCTCAGTCGTGTCTGACTCTTTGCGACCTCATGGACTGTAGCCTACCAATCTCCTCAGTCTATGGACTTTTCCAGGCAAGAATACTGAAGTGGGTTGCCATTTCCTTCTCCAGGGATCTTCCCAACCCAGGGATCGAACCCCAGTCTCCCACATTGCAGGCAGACACTTTACCGTCTGAGCCACAATATGTGCCTAAATTTTGAAATAAGTGCTTTTCTGTAATTTGAATTAGTTTAACTGTGCTATTTACCCCTCCACTAGCAAAGATCACATAATGCTGTTTATAAAATGTCATTGGACTTGTCTGAGCTTAGACGTCTTCATTCTCTGTTCTTTTGGGGTGAACTGATGGGAATCTTTCATCATGATCCACATACATTATGCCATTTTAACTTACTCATTAGTTAATGTATATTGAAGGCTTGCTACATTCCAGCTACTAAGTATTCACTGCAGATCTGTGAAGAGAGGAGAATCATCCATGATGATGAGACTGGTGCCTGGTGGACACTGGTGACTAGTAGACTTTGGTCATCTAAAATAGCCCCACTATCTGCCAAAGCTTAAGGAGCCCACACAGCCTCTGAAATTCAAGCAAATGAATCCCATACACTTTTTTTACCTGAGAAAATCTCAAGTTTCCTTTATTCCTACACCTTAGTGGCTTTTGGGAGTTGGAAGCTATGAAGTGGTACTAAGATATTGTAATGTGAAAAACCCAACTCTGGACGCCTACCGTATATATCCTTCTTATACTCATTTACATGTCTGAATGCCCAGATTCTTTCCTTCAGTAGGGATTATCTGGTTAGAGTCTGCTTCCCCAAAGTCATAATAAAATGCATGTTTTACTGTCTCCTTTCCTCCATCTTATTAAGGGGGAAGAGTGGAAGTGCAGTGGGATAGATACGCAGAAGCATGTGGGGCTTGGTCTATATATACATTCTCAGTGCTGACCCTCATGTCCTATCTCCCTGATTTAACATACCTTCACCTGATAGCTCAGTTGGTAAAGAATCTGCCTGCAATGCAGAAGACCTTGGTTCAATTCCTGGGTCAGGAAGATCCGCTGGAGAAGAGATAGGCTACTAACTCTAGTATTCTTGGGCTTCCCTTGTGGCTCAGCTGATAAAGAATCCACCTGCAAAGCGGGAGACCTGGGTTCAGGTCTCCCAGGCTGTTCCCTGGGTTGGGAACAGCCTCTGGAGAAGGGAAAGGCTACCCACGCCAGTATTCTGGCCTGGAGAATTCCATGGGCTGTATAGTCCATGGGGTCGCAAAGAGTCAGACATGACTGAATGACTATCACAACAAGAAGTTCAGGTCAACATCATCACCACAGAGGCTCCTAAGAGACTTCCATCTCTAGTTTTATGATTGCTTCTATTTGTGAACAGCTATATGTCAAGAACTAACCCATATCCCTGTTAAACCTACCTTTAATCTTCACAACCACTGTAGAAAGTACTCTCTCAGGATAACTACTGAGGAAGAATTGAGATTTAGAGAATCAAATCTTATCAGTTAGAGCGGGCTATTTGCTAACATATAACCCCCAAATTTTAGTGTCTTGACAAAGCATAAAATTATTTCTTATGGCCCAACATGATGCTCCTGGTCAGGCATTCCTTCACACAGCAACTTGGAGATCAGTATGGAGATAGCTTGGATACCTCCCCAGCTGGTTAATGCAGAAAGAAAATGTAGGATTGTATGTGGTATATATCATTTTTCCCAACATTGCACTGGCCAGAACACTATAACTTGGCTGTACCTAATTGCAAGGAAGGTGGGAAATATACTCTAGTTGTGAGAACAAGAGAAAACGAAAAGAAGTTTGATGAAAAACTTTCTAATTTCTACAACACTAAGTTCATCCAAAGTTTCATAATTATTGTGTAGTGGGGCTAGGTTTCAGACCTTCTGACCTAGGACCTAAGTGTGTCAGTGCATTTGTGAGCAGAATATTGGAGTACATTGCCAAAGGGAAGTAGTTCTTTAGAGAAAAGTTGATCAATACTTTTATTGGGAGCTGGATTGAGCCAAGGCCAGTTCTATCATCCCATCATCAAATAGCAGTGATGAAGATCTTAGAAACAAGAGGGAAGTAAGTGCTTGTTCTGTTTACTCTGCCAGAAGACATAATACTTCCACTCAGTCATAGTTTGGTATTCAAAGGCAACTGAAATATCACTGGGTAAAACAACATACAAGTGGGGAACTCCTGACTGTGTGATTTATTGAAAAAAAAAATCTGTGTGCTCTTCTGAAAGACCTGTAATCTCCAACTGTATCACTTCTATAATTCCTCAAATGCCCAGGAAGGCCTGAGGATGTTTGTGAAGGTATGGAACCCTAGCTAGGGGAAGACTCCAGCTAGGATAGCAATTAGACCATCAAAAAGAAGCTAATTCAGTCCTGGCAATAGACAAAAAACAATGAATCACACAGTATTGAAGGTTTTAAAAAAATGTATTTAAGATGATTGTAAGGATCCATTCTGAAAAAATTGTTTCATCTAAAAACATTAAGAAAGTCTTAGGATATATGGTAGAATTTCAAAGAAATAATATTTGACTCTTGTGGAACATCATGCTTGACTTGTTTTTTTCTGTGTAAATTTCACATTAAAATCTGGTATGTTTCTTAGTGCATATCAGTTCAACATATTGTCTGGAGGAAAGGTCTCTGGATTTGGGAAAGAGCATGGGCCAAAATCCCATTGACAGAGGAGCCTGGCAGGTTACAGTCCATGGGGTCACAAAGAGTCAGAGATGACTGAGCACAAGGCACATATCGCATATATCATGGACCAAAATCTATATCCATAGATATATCTATAAAATATCTATATCTATAATATATATCTATATCTATAAAATATCCAGAGTCCCAGTTATCATGGGCTTCATTGATATGTGTTGCAATAATATAGATACCACAGGAACATCTAAAACCAACTTATAATAATTAATTTCCGAAAGGAGAGTAAAAACCTCTGAAAGACTCTTCTTATTTTATATTCATAAAGTTCAACTGCCTCTTTAGGGAACAATAAGTTATATTTAAAGGGAATTTTATGGTATCTTTTTTTCCCTCTCTGAAGTATTTGCCTATATCTTCATGGGAAATACATCTGCATTTCTGTTTTTCCTGTGCCTTTATCCATTTTATGCTGTTAAATTTTCTTTAGGACCAAAGTGACATCTCATTTTCTAACGCCTGGTAGTTGTATGCCCTCAGCATCCAACTACACAGATGGAGACAAGCCCACAATAACCCCAGTTACACAGAGTATATGGCTGTCTTCCCGGCAAGGAGTGCCCAAACTTTTCCCCAAAATGGTTCAGTTTGTCTTTAATTAAAACTTAAAGCATTAGCTTTTGGCTCTGGCAAGGGCTCTCAAATGAGTACCTGCCTCACACAGATTTGTCTCACTGCAATCTGCCTCACAGCAGGCTACTTAGATGGCTGCCATCAGATTCTGGGACGAGAGCAAGCTTGCAAGCTCACGGAACCACAAAGAAAGGCAGTTAAGGCCAGAAGTACCTGCAGCTCCTTTCAGTTCATTAACTAAAGCTAACTTGGGGATCATTACTGGAGGGAGACTAATTTGGCAGCTGTCAGTATGGAGGACAGAGATACTGTGCTGACTTTAGGCCACGTGGACCCAAGGCCCCACACCCACCAGCTATTCTTTTTGTCTCCCACACCTCGAAGCTTAGACATAGCTCATGAATAAAGTTTTCCTTGTCTTTATCCATACTCACCCTTTATTCCAAAGTAGAACTGTATTCTGATCTAAAACTATAGATTAAAAAATTTTTCCTTTAACGATACATATGAACTTATATGCAGAACAGAAATAGATCCACAGACACAGGAAAAAAAAAAAAAAAACATGGTTACTCAAGGGGGAAGGGGAGGGATAATTAGGAGTTTGGGATTAACATATACACAGTACTTTATAAAAAACAGATAACCAACATGGACCTGCTATATAACACAGGGAACTAACTACACTTAATGTAATATTTTGTAAAAAACCTATAAAGGAATATAATTTTATGTATATGTACATACACCAGAGAATGTATATGTGTGTATATACATAACTTTGCTATACATCTGAAACCAACACAACATTGTAAATCAACTGTGTACTTCAATTAAAATAATTTTAAAAAATTTTAAGAATATAAAAGAAGTAAAAGATATTATTTCATCCACAAAGAACTTTCAACTTTGTTATTGAAGTGAGTGCATAAAGAATAAGTTGATATTACATATAAAAGTATGAAATATATATCCATGAATTTTTTAAATATGTGAAATTACATGGAAGTTCATTAAAATTTTGGAGTATTGTATGATGCACAGAGGAAGCTAAGAACAAGAACAGTTCAAAAAAGAAAATGTACTCAAATAGTCTTATTACTATGTTGTTCTCTTTCAGATTATCCAACAAGAGGTCCTTTGATTAAAATATTTGATGCATGTATGAGAAATAGACGTTTGTATTTTAATGTGTCCAGAATTCTTTCACTAATTTAATTAATTCACATCCGTTGTTCCCAATTTATCAGTAGAAGAGCCTAAGACATTCCTAGATAGTATGCTGCTGCTGCTGCTAAGTTGCTTCAGTCGTGCCCGACTCTGTGCGACCCCACAGACGGCAGCCCATCAGGCTCCCCCGTCCCTGGGATTCTCCAGGCAAGAACACTAGAGTGGGTTGCCATTTCCTTCTCCAATGCATGAAAGTGAGAAGTGAAAGTCAAGTCGCTCAGTCGTTTCTGACTCTTAGCAACCCCATGGACTGCAGCCTACCAGGCTCCTCCCTCCATGGGATTTTCCAGGCGAGAGTACTGGAGTGGGGTGCCATTGCCTTCTCTCCTAGATAGTATAGAACATGTAATTCCATGTACCTATATAATGATGGTTACAGACAGAATAAAGTACCTTATTATTGAAACATATTCAGTGATGCTGCTGTAATTAATGAATTGCTAACCCACGGAAATGGCAACCCACTCCAGTGTTCTTGCCTGGAGGATCCCAGGGACGGGGGAGCCTGGTAGGCTGCCGTCTATGGGGTCACACAGAGTTGGACACGACTGAAGTGACTTAGCAGCAGCAACCCACTAAGGAGTGTTGTTGAACCCATAATAGCACCTTGTAATTTTTTTCTGTCAAGAAACTAATTTTACAACTACTATATATGAAGTGTTAAATTTTGCCCAAATTCTGACTATTGGAAATTCATTCATCAATTTCTTAAAACTTTACCTCAAGCACAGAATTCTATTCTGAATAGTTCCAACGTGTAAGTTTCAGGTGATTAGTACTGAGGAATATTTTCTTTCTTATTGAAGTATAGTTGAATTACAATGTGAATGTATAGAAATATTTTCTTTTTTAAATTACTTTGTTTATTAGGTGACTTATGTTGAGCATTTTTGATAGCAAAAAAAAAAAAAAAATGACTGTTTCATGAAAATCTGTGTTCTCACTTTGTAAGGTTTTCTTACTGCTCAGAAGAACATCAGCATCAATTGTGGTCTCTTAGTTGTTTCTAAGGTTTTTAAGTTTTTCAGCTTGTTATGAGCTATTAAGAAATACCTAATAGTAACAGCTACCATATATGTAGATACTTCACCTGTCACCTACCATATTATCTAATTCAGTCCTTCATCAATCCTTTGATATAGTTATTTTTTATCTATGCATTATGGATGAGAAACCTGAGTCTTGGAATTAACTAAATAATACCTGGCCAAGGCAGAATCTGAGCGCAGGTGTAACTGACTCCAGGAAACATGCATGTAGTTTTCACTATAATAAAAGGTAAGTTGAGACTGTTCAGCCTGCAATCTTAATGCAGTATGTCTCTGCCATTCATAAAGTGGTGGAAAATGCCTATATCTATGCAAAAGAGGGAAAAATGTTTTATTGTATTCAGGACATAGATCAAGCATGATTCTTTCTCCTATCTTTCTAGCCAAGACTTTGTTTTCTCCATTTATTTTTTTTCATGTGTAGACTGTGGGCCAGGCAAGGAAAAACAAGGAGGAGCAGCAGGCACTTCCTGTGCTCACCCTCATGTGCCTTGGACATGAATGGAAGCCAGTGAAAAGGTAGTTGTAATACAGGTGTGCTAATGGTTAAATTGAGATGTGCTCAGGCTCTGTAGGAATATAAGGAGGAAGACCCTAACCTAGCCTGGGAAAAAGGTAGGAATCAGGCATTAAAAAATGAGTAGATCCACATATTTTTACCTTTTAGAAAAGTCCTAGGAGGTTGAGGAAGTTAAAGCATCATTTCATCTAACAATACATTGTAGTTTTTAAGAGACCACTTCATATTTGCCACTTTCCTTCTGTTTATCTTTGGGCAAATTATTTATCAAATCTAAGCCTCAATTTCCCAATCTATAAAATTGGAGTGTTTGTAGGTAATCATTAATTGAAAATAATGTTAATTGAAATAAAAAAAGAACTACTGCACATAATCTAAGTTTTTTACTTTTACACCATCAAAGCAGTCTTAAAGCATACTAGAGTGTCTTTATGGAACTCTAATACTCTGGGTATATTTGCAGAACTCTCTAATCTGCAGCATACCCTTTGATGGCTGCAAACTTTGTTTCTTGTTGTAAACTCCAGCTCCTACTTACAACCAATATCACTGTCCGGGCCACAGCATCTCTTGTCCAGCCATGACAGAAACTTCTGAACTGGTTTTTTTGTCATCTGATTTTTACTTTTCCAGTGCACGTTATGTCCAGTAGAGTCATCTTCCTAAAAACATGTTTGTTAAAAATTGCTTCTCTGCTTAACAGATTTACTCTTATCCAAAATAGAAGTCCAAACTTCTTATTAACATGGTCCTAAAGGCCCTTCTCAATCTGGTCCCAAAATGCCAGTTCCAGTTTGATGACCCAGTACTTCCTTCCATGTGTCCTGTGCTCTGGCCTCTCATTACTCTTTGATCATAGCTTCCTTCCTCTCCATCTGACTAACACATTCTGCCTCAAGACTTCTTCTCTGACTGTCCCAGAGCCAAAATAGTCACATCTTTCTTTATATCACCATGGGTCCTGATACTGCCTCTGTCATAGGAGATAGGTCTTCTTTGTTACAACCATATGACTCCATGTCTATCTTCACTTCTAGACTGTGAGTTCCTCCAGGGAAGAGAGTAAATATTGTCCACATTGTGCACAATTATGACCTAAGTACCTAGCACAGCACCAGTCTTATAGATGATACCTTATAAATATTTTTCATAAAAGTCAGTATTTACTAAGCAATTTATATGAAACCTTCTTTTATGCTTAGTGTATTACACATATTATTTTTGTTTTTCTTTAAAACATTTCTCATGATTACCTACAAACACTCCTAATTTTATAGATTGGGAAATTGAGGCTTAGATTTGATAAATAATTTGCCCAAAGTTAAACAGAAGGAAAGTGGCAAATATGAAGTGGTCTCTTAAAAACTACAATGTATTGTTAGATGAATGAGTGAAAGAATGAATGAATGAAAGAAAAGGCAGCATGTTGCAGTTGATTAAATCTCTGATAAAACTAGAAGTTGTGATAAGCCTGCTCTCATAATAAACTTCTAAAATAGTTTAGGTAGGACTTTAAGGTATGTCTTTCTTGTCTCTGAAGAGGTAGCAATGCCTTGGATTTATTGTTAGTTTTAAGTAGGGATAAATGATGTGCACCTTGGAAATTTCAAAAAATGTCAACATAAAGTTGTAGTCTGAGTAAGCATTTGAGAGTTCATTGTAGACAAGTAATGAGTAAGACATTTAAAGAGAGAAACAACATAGTAAATGTAATTTAGAGAATGACTAGCTAAATGGAAAACCTTTAATAATCATAGTTTTTTAAAGGGAAAAATGGTCTTAGAGATCAGATGATATGACTATAGGATACAGAGCAAGAACCAGGAGTCAGAATCCTGTAGTCTTCTTGCTGTGAGATTTTGGTTTTTTTTTTTTTTTTTTTTTCATTTTCTCCAGGCTCCTATTTGCTCAGATCCCTAATCAATAACATTCAACAGATCTTTGTAGACTGACAATCAGGCCAAAGAAGTTAGCTCACCCTGTCTTGCAATGTTTATCATTTCTCATAAGAAGGGTCTCTGAACTTTTCATTTCACCTCTTAGATGAGGACCTGGAGTCCCAGGAGTGAGATGTTTTGCCGAGGTTACATGACTAAATACCAGGCTTCCCAGGTGGCTCTGGTGGTAAAGAACCTGCCTGCTGATAAAGGAAACAGAATAAGATGTGGGTTCAATTCTTGGGTCAGGAAGATCCCCTGGAGGAGGGCACAACAACCCACTCCAGTATTCTTTCCTGGAGAATCCCATAGACAGAAGGATGCGATTGAAATGACGTAGCACACACATGAATAAATAATACCAGAAGACAGGTCATTATTGCAAACTGTCATTTTATACCACTGATGTATGATGAACTAACTGCCCCGTACACACACATATTTAGGAATATTAATTGTAGAAATCATTATCCATTATCCTCAGCAATGTCTGGAATCATCACTGCATAATTTAAGAACTGTAGAATATTTGGCAAAAGTTCAAAAAGAACCTCAGGAAATGAAAAAATGGTGTCATAAAATTACCTGCTAAAACAAATGAAAGTTTCATTTTTCTTCAAGAGAAAAAAGTCAGAAATGGTTGAAGTTGAACTCCAGTTCTGCTGCATATTAGCTACAAGACCTTTTCTTCTGTATCTATTTCCTCCCGTCTAAAATGAGACAAGATGTTTTGACTCTCAAAAATGACAGTGTATGTAAAATTGTCTGTAAACATATAAAGCGCTACAAAAATAACCCATGCAATTAACTGAAAGAACTTTGCTAAGAGGGGTTGTTTTTGTTCTCCATCTTCTTCCATGACAGAGAAACTGCATTAAATAGTAGAAGAATTTCATCTTGACTAAAGAAAAAAAAGTGACCCTTCTGATACTAAGAGCTACTAGATTTTGTAAGAATGGGAGGGGCATACAATAGAGGTATGTTAAAGCAATATGTTGTCAAATGAATTTTAAGAAGACAAAATGTATAGTAGAGTTGTTTCCTTGAAGCAGGAAGAAGAGGTAGATAGACTCTGATAAGAGAAGAGAGAAGTCGCTTAGTTGTGTCCGACTCTTTGCGACCCCATGGACTGTAGCCTACCAGGCTCCTACATCCATGGGATTCTCCAGGCAAGAATACTGGAGTGGGTTGCCATTTCCTTCTCCAGGGGAATCTTCNAGAAGAGGTAGATAGACTCTGATAAGAGAAGAGAGAAGTCGCTTAGTTGTGTCCGACTCTTTGCGACCCCATGGACTGTAGCCTACCAGGCTCCTACATCCATGGGATTCTCCAGGCAAGAATACTGGAGTGGGTTGCCATTTCCTTCTCCAGGGGAATCTTCCCGACCCAGGGATTGAACCAGGTCTCCCACATTGTAGATAGACGCTTTACCCTCTGAGCCACCAGGAGGACTAGACTCTGATAAGGAATATCCAACAGTAAGAAAGTCCATGTATGAGATTCTATGACTGTGTTTCATCAGTTTCTTTTGTTTGAAATGAGAAAGAGAAAGTTCAGTAAATATTGGATTCAAATACTTTATAGCTGCCAGGAGTCCTTCTTTAGGATGGGTGGTCCAGGTTTTTTTTTTTTCTTTTCTTTTCCTTTTCTTGGAGGATTTTCCATGTGGTCAGGAAAATATTTTGATCTTTCCTGCATATCTGGGTCCTCTGGCTGAAGGCAAAGACCTTCAAAGCAGGTTTTTCTGTAATGGGAAAAGAAACAGTCAAGAAAGCCAAGATGACTCCTCCTGACAGCAAACACACTTAGGAGAGTGTGTTTTAAAACTGTATTGCCTTTATTTTCTACAAAGAGCAATTTGGGGAATGGCAAGTTGGCATTTGCAAGAGGTTAAAAGAAAAAGAAAATTGTTGCCCTGCTGTGAATGTGTTCATGTGCCTGTTTTATGTTTCCAAATAACAGCCGTGGGTTTATTCAATATAATTGTGAACTGTATTTATAAAAGGTTAAGAGAGAGAAATTTCTTAATTTAAAAAGTAGGTGAAGGACCCAAGACAAGGGCAGCATTTTTAAGTGCAAACTCTGCTCTTTCAGCACTTAGATTGGCCCATTATATATAAACTGTTTCATCAACCTGTATACAATAGGCACATTTTGTATATGTTAATGGCATTAAGACAAAATGAAAGAGCAGGAGTTTGGTCAGCTTTTCACATTGCAAAAGGACTCTGAGACCACCCAGCATTGTGGATTGTCATTTGCCAGAGAATGATTGAGGTCTGTCTGCTTATTATCAGGAGCGATTATTCATCTTTGAGTGCTCAGTAGCTGAATAGTATTCACAGCATTGATACCTGGAAGATGGTCAATAAATTTCTCTTGAATTGAAGTGAATTGAATAAAATCATGGCTTTGATCACTCACATGGAAAAATGTGGAAATCCAGCTGTGTCTCTTAAAGTCTGGCTCATATTTACTAATAAAGAAACTTGAGCAATCATCCTAGTTCAGAGCAGTCTTTGCCAAGGTGAACTCTGCTTATTCACGTATTAACTGCTTAACCTTGGTAAGTCACTGTACTCTCAGGTTCCTCACTGATAAAATAGAAATTGTTAGAATACTTACCTGATTGAATTGTTGTGAGGATTAAATACAGGCAAAGCTCTTAGAAAAGCGTCTACCCCATAGCAAGTGCAACCCCATAGACGGCAGCCCACCAGGCTCCCCCGTCCCTGGGATTCTCCAGGCAAGAACACGAGTGGGTTGCCATATTTTTTTTTTTTTTTTTTTTCATTTTCTCCAGGCTCCTATTTGCTCAGATCCCTAATCAATAACATTCAACAGATCTTTGTAGACTGACAATCAGGCCAAAGAAGTTAGCTCACCCTGTCTTGCAATGTTTATCATTTCTCATAAGAAGGGTCTCTGAACTTTTCATTTCACCTCTTAGATGAGGACCTGGAGTCCCAGGAGTGAGATGTTTTGCCGAGGTTACATGACTAAATACCAGGCTTCCCAGGTGGCTCTGGTGGTAAAGAACCTGCCTGCTGATAAAGGAAACAGAATAAGATGTGGGTTCAATTCTTGGGTCAGGAAGATCCCCTGGAGGAGGGCACAACAACCCACTCCAGTATTCTTTCCTGGAGAATCCCATAGACAGAAGGATGCGATTGAAATGACGTAGCACACACATGAATAAATAATACCAGAAGACAGGTCATTATTGCAAACTGTCATTTTATACCACTGATGTATGATGAACTAACTGCCCCGTACACACACATATTTAGGAATATTAATTGTAGAAATCATTATCCATTATCCTCAGCAATGTCTGGAATCATCACTGCATAATTTAAGAACTGTAGAATATTTGGCAAAAGTTCAAAAAGAACCTCAGGAAATGAAAAAATGGTGTCATAAAATTACCTGCTAAAACAAATGAAAGTTTCATTTTTCTTCAAGAGAAAAAAGTCAGAAATGGTTGAAGTTGAACTCCAGTTCTGCTGCATATTAGCTACAAGACCTTTTCTTCTGTATCTATTTCCTCCCGTCTAAAATGAGACAAGATGTTTTGACTCTCAAAAATGACAGTGTATGTAAAATTGTCTGTAAACATATAAAGCGCTACAAAAATAACCCATGCAATTAACTGAAAGAACTTTGCTAAGAGGGGTTGTTTTTGTTCTCCATCTTCTTCCATGACAGAGAAACTGCATTAAATAGTAGAAGAATTTCATCTTGACTAAAGAAAAAAAAGTGACCCTTCTGATACTAAGAGCTACTAGATTTTGTAAGAATGGGAGGGGCATACAATAGAGGTATGTTAAAGCAATATGTTGTCAAATGAATTTTAAGAAGACAAAATGTATAGTAGAGTTGTTTCCTTGAAGCAGGAAGAAGAGGTAGATAGACTCTGATAAGAGAAGAGAGAAGTCGCTTAGTTGTGTCCGACTCTTTGCGACCCCATGGACTGTAGCCTACCAGGCTCCTACATCCATGGGATTCTCCAGGCAAGAATACTGGAGTGGGTTGCCATTTCCTTCTCCAGGGGAATCTTCCCGACCCAGGGATTGAACCAGGTCTCCCACATTGTAGATAGACGCTTTACCCTCTGAGCCACCAGGAGGACTAGACTCTGATAAGGAATATCCAACAGTAAGAAAGTCCATGTATGAGATTCTATGACTGTGTTTCATCAGTTTCTTTTGTTTGAAATGAGAAAGAGAAAGTTCAGTAAATATTGGATTCAAATACTTTATAGCTGCCAGGAGTCCTTCTTTAGGATGGGTGGTCCAGGTTTTTTTTTTTTCTTTTCTTTTCCTTTTCTTGGAGGATTTTCCATGTGGTCAGGAAAATATTTTGATCTTTCCTGCATATCTGGGTCCTCTGGCTGAAGGCAAAGACCTTCAAAGCAGGTTTTTCTGTAATGGGAAAAGAAACAGTCAAGAAAGCCAAGATGACTCCTCCTGACAGCAAACACACTTAGGAGAGTGTGTTTTAAAACTGTATTGCCTTTATTTTCTACAAAGAGCAATTTGGGGAATGGCAAGTTGGCATTTGCAAGAGGTTAAAAGAAAAAGAAAATTGTTGCCCTGCTGTGAATGTGTTCATGTGCCTGTTTTATGTTTCCAAATAACAGCCGTGGGTTTATTCAATATAATTGTGAACTGTATTTATAAAAGGTTAAGAGAGAGAAATTTCTTAATTTAAAAAGTAGGTGAAGGACCCAAGACAAGGGCAGCATTTTTAAGTGCAAACTCTGCTCTTTCAGCACTTAGATTGGCCCATTATATATAAACTGTTTCATCAACCTGTATACAATAGGCACATTTTGTATATGTTAATGGCATTAAGACAAAATGAAAGAGCAGGAGTTTGGTCAGCTTTTCACATTGCAAAAGGACTCTGAGACCACCCAGCATTGTGGATTGTCATTTGCCAGAGAATGATTGAGGTCTGTCTGCTTATTATCAGGAGCGATTATTCATCTTTGAGTGCTCAGTAGCTGAATAGTATTCACAGCATTGATACCTGGAAGATGGTCAATAAATTTCTCTTGAATTGAAGTGAATTGAATAAAATCATGGCTTTGATCACTCACATGGAAAAATGTGGAAATCCAGCTGTGTCTCTTAAAGTCTGGCTCATATTTACTAATAAAGAAACTTGAGCAATCATCCTAGTTCAGAGCAGTCTTTGCCAAGGTGAACTCTGCTTATTCACGTATTAACTGCTTAACCTTGGTAAGTCACTGTACTCTCAGGTTCCTCACTGATAAAATAGAAATTGTTAGAATACTTACCTGATTGAATTGTTGTGAGGATTAAATACAGGCAAAGCTCTTAGAAAAGCGTCTACCCCATAGCAAGTGCAACCCCATAGACGGCAGCCCACCAGGCTCCCCCGTCCCTGGGATTCTCCAGGCAAGAACACGAGTGGGTTGCCATTTCCTTCTCCAGTGCATGAAAGTGAAAAGTGAAAGTGAAGTTGCTCAGTCGTGTCCGACTAGTAGCTACTCCATGGACTGCAGCCCACCAGGCTCCTCTGTCCATGGGATTTTCCAGGCAGGAGTACTGGAGTGGGGTGCCATTGCCTTCTCTGGCTGTAAGCATTACTCCTAGCTAAATGATACCAAGTGTGTGAATAAACATAGATATAAACAGGTATATATTCACTCTTACTACAAATGCTTATGTGGCAGGCATGGTTTTTTCACAACAGAAACAGAGGTGACAAGACAAGTAATAAATAGAATGTGCAATGAAGAAAATCAGAGAGAGCAATGGGTAGAGACTGGCTAGAATGGGAGATTTGGAGTGCTGAAGCTGGGATGGGACTCATTGAAGACCCTCTGAGGGATGATGTTTAAGCAGAGAAGTGGAGAGCTCCAAGCAGCAGGGGGATTCAGGGAATAAGACTTCCATGGATAAGGAAGAGCAAGTGGAAAGACCTTGGATTTCTCAAGGAATAGAAAGATTAATGCGATAGTACTGGATTTTTCAACCTCAGAATCATTGACATTTTGGGCCTGCTTTTTGTTGTGGGGGGCTATCCCATGCCTTCTGAGAAGTTTGGCATCATCCCTGGCTTCTATCCTACACATCCCAGTAGCATCTACTCCCCTCAAATTGTGTCAACAAAAGACACCGCTAGATATTACCACATGTTCCCCTGAAGGGCAAAACTGTCCTCCTCCGTTCTCTTCCCTTCCCTGTGGACTGGTGAATGAACAGGGAGGAGTATAGTTTTAAAAAGTGATGGGAGAGATCTTGGTAGTTCTTCCTAACTGACATTTCTAAGGCTTTACTGGCTAACCATTTGACCTCACTGTCTACATCCTGGCCAGAATATAATATTGAATATGAAAAAAAAATTGAGGCTGCAACTTTCTAGGCCTCGAACTTTGTGTCAGTTTTAATTCTTCTACTAAGCTTTAGGGCCTGTGTCTTTACTTATCTCCTCAGAATACGAGGCAATGTTGTGTAGCTTTTGTTTCATCACGTGAAATATGTAATATTGAACTGTAATTCTAATAGGATAATGTTTTTAGAATGAAAGCATTTCCTTAAAGTAATGAAAGTTAACACATGATGTATCTCCTTGAGTCAGCATTGTATTCATTTTGCCTGAAAATTAAATTGAAAATAGCTAACTCTTTTGAGTTGCCTGTGGTGAAAGGTTTGCATGCAGCTTAGATTTGGCATATTTATCTAAAGTGTGTAGTTGTAAGTTAGGTTACTAGGATGGGAGAGAGATGATAACAAAGCATATTCATAGTAAAACTCCTGAAATGCTTTCCAATCTTCATACAATATTAGCAATAATTTATTCTGTAGAATATATGTGAGTTACAACTCCTGGCTCCACATGGTTGAGAGGTGTTTTTATTTGCTACAAAATTAACAGTTCAAAAAGATATCTCTGATGCTGCCGTTTTTATGAGAAAAACCAAAAAAGAAGACTAGCATCAGAGTGGGAATAATCTTAAAATCAACTGTAAAGTGACTGCAGTGGTTTGAGATTTCTCTTCATCTTCATTATATCTTATTTGGACATGGCAACAAATCTGCTAAAAATGGCTTTCTTGGAGTATTTATGTTGTGGGCAGAAAATGCTCTAATATTTAGATAAGAGAAAGTAGGAAAAGACCCTTGAAGCTAGTCCTAAGGTGTACAGTTAGAGACTTCGATGAGTTTTCTGGTTTCTTTCCCAAGTTGTATGATTTTGCACATTTAAAATTTGTCTGTGAAATTTTCTTAGATTTAGTGGCTGGTTATAATCCCCATTTTGAGATGGTAGGATACTCAGGCATCCAGCATATATTAGAATTAAATCAAGGTTTTGGAGATCTTTTCTCTAAGTCATGGTTAGAAAACTGTCCAGTTTACCCAGAGTCTTCCCTCTAGGATGTGCTAATTTCACAGATGCTATGACTTATACTGGTTCACTTGGAAGTCATTCAACAGATAATTTCTGCTTGGCACATATATCAGGTATTTGAAATTTTTACCTGTCATCATTCAACCCATATGCTTCAGAATCATAATTAAAAATAATTCTTTAGTAACAATATCTCTTAGCTTTGGGAATCAATTTCTTCAGAAGCAGAAATTTCAAGAGAAGAAGGATAATTGAACCCAAGAATAGACTATCATGGGAATCTCTCCATTCCTGCAGAATGTAAAGAAAAGAATATGTAACCATCTGCTGAATGGGCTAGACACAGTCCTGTCTGGGCAGGCTGGTCTCTTGGGCTCCCTTTCAGCTCTAGGCATCTATGATTTTTTTGTGGAGACAGAATGAATGCCTACTGAAAATTTTGGCTCTGGTTTCTCTGTATGTTTTTAGTACTGTGAATCTGTTTCTTTCTTTTAAAAGTATTTATTAGTTTTGTCAAATTACAAAGTTAACACGTACTTATTTTAAGAGAATACAAAGGAAATGTGAAAAATTCCCCCCCACTCCAATTATATTGCTCAGAATAAAGGTTGGCAGTACTGAGGTATCCTTTCAGGCCTTTTTCTGTGTTCGTATATATGTATTTTATGAATACATATATCCTGAAGATATATGTATTCAGGATATATGTGTATGTATGCATGTGTGTGTGTGTGTGTATATATACATATACACACATATATATACATACATATACATACACACGCACACATATCCAACTGCATCAGTGCTTGTGGGTGGGCATATCTTTAGATCTATATAAGTAAAAATGTAGTTTCTTTTTATTATAAAAATGAGAGTTCTTCAAAACTCCTTTCTAATGTACTTCCTCTATCCTAATTTATACAATATATTTCTTCCCATTCCCCTCAACCTCCATATTCTAGATCATTAAAAACCAAAGAGCTGTCCTGATAAAGAATGATCTCAGTGGTAGGTGAGGATGCAGAAGATACAGAGAAACCAGAGCCAAAATTTTCAGTAGGCATATGTCATATATATAGTGTGCTCTGTGTGTGTGTGTATGTCTGTCTGTCTGCATGGCTGTGTCTGTATAAAATGTATGTATCTTAATTTATATAGGATGAATTTCTAGAAATGGATTCACTGTGTCTGAAAATATGGCTTTATTTCTGGTGTAACTTTCTTAAAAAAATCCCAAGAAAATCCTATATTTCAAAATCATTTTGCCCCTACAAACAACATCTTGCCATTCCCCCAAGGATTTTATTTGTCTGGGAAGGGAGTGATGTGTGATGTGGCTCTCTGATTAATGCAAAAGCAATATCCTAGTTCAGCGAAGAATACCCTGACGATAAGGAGGGGAGGAGCCTAGCAAAGCTACTAGCAAAGCTGTAAATGGGGTCAGCAAAGCACAGAACCTGGAAAGCAGGGAAAAACTGAGAGTAACTTCTTAATCATACATATTTCTCATTCACTTCTCTGTCTCATCTCCCATCTTCTACCTTTTGGTTTAAACATTTCTTCCCTCCCCCCACTCCAGATCGCTTTCATTATTAACTTGTTTCTTCCCCTCTACTCATTCCAGTACCCACAGGTCCCATTCTTAAACTCTCACGTCATAGTGTGCTTTCTTCTGTCACAGCAGTTGTCACTTTATATTATTGCTAGGATTAGTTTTTTTTCAGTCTTCACACTAAACTTCTTCAAGATGGCCTTTTATCTCTATATCCCCAGCACCAAGCATAGTCTGTTGTATAGCTGGTGATCGATATATGTCAAAGAGGTGAATGACAAATTGATGACCTATTGTAGTAATATCATCCAAACATCAAATGAGTATCCTTATCCATAGTTTCAAAACCTTAAAAAAACTAATATAGTCCACCTATTTCAATTATTTTCTAATATCTAATAACAAAAACATACCCAGTGATCTTCTGTTAAACTTGTTCGAAATTATGGAAAAGAAGAAAAATTAAGAGAGACCACGTCTTGGTCTGTAAGGGGCTGCCCTAACAAAATACCACTGACTGGGTATCATATAAAGAGAAGTCTGTTTCTCACAGTTTGTGGTTGGGTGAGGGCCCTCTTCTGGATCCCCAAATTCTCATTGTATCTTTGCATGGTGGAAAGGGTTAGGGAGCTCTGTGGAATCTCTTTTATAAGAGCCCTAATCCATGAGACTCCACCCTCATGACCTAATCACCTCCCAAAGGCGCCACATTCTAAATCTATCATACCAAGCTTAAGTATTCCAACGGGGTGGGCTAAAGGGAGGCACAAATATGCAGCTCATCATATGGAACAATGTGACCGTTATAAATCTGCGTACTTATTAATATGTATGTCAAGTTAGTTTCTTTCTCTTTCATTCACTATAGATGTTTCTATCAGAGCAAATCTGACCTTCTTTTCTGTGAATCAAGTGGGTAGGTAACTTTCCTGGCCCAGTAGGTCCAGTATTTTGAAAGACAAGTATGTTTGTACATTAAGATGCAAATGGTTTTCTCCACAGACAGAAATGTACCATAGGCATCAGGACAAGGGAGAGTGTCCTGACCATGCCTATGTGGTGACTAGACAGAGGCCAGCATGAATTTTCCTCTAGAATAGCCTCAGCTCCCACCCAGGGATTCCTAAAAAACCAACGGAACAACAATGAGTAGTGCCCTAACTTTTGCACTTTCTATTCCATATTTCTAATGCCCCAAACACAATTTACTTAGACTTCTTAGACTCTAAATGATATCCATAGCAACATCTGTTTACTTTTTTTTGTTATCAGAGTTACTTTGTTCTCATTTTCTCTGCTCAGTCTCATCTTACCTATGAACTAAAGACTCCTTTCTCAAGTTGTTTGCCACCTAAGATTTATCTGACAATTACCGGAGGGAAACACAAGAAAAAAAATATTTATTAGTGAAACAAACCAACTAGTCATACATTAAAAAAAAATAATAATCTTTTTCACAACCTGGACGGCCTACTTCACACAAGAATTATCCTGAAGCACTCTCAGCAATGCCATCAATTAGGCCTTGAAAATATGTCACATGTCCTTGTAACCTCTTATCTGGTGTGCAGTCTGGTGTACCTAGCATGTGAAGTATACTGCAGTGATGACTAGCTCAATACTTCAGGCTTTTCAAGAGAGTCTACATTGATACCATGTCCTATGCCCACTCCTCCCCATAAACACACAACTCTTTCTCCATATAGAGCAGAATGAAGCCATATCATTCTGAACAGTTCTCAGAAATGGAATAGTCACTGCTTCAGTCCTAATGTTCTGTGTGTGTGTTCCCCTTAATACATGGTGCAGAACTGAAACCTCATAGTTAATGCAATGGACAGGAAAAGATTATATGCTGTTAATTTCCCTTTATATCATACATTCATTTAAGTGCATAGAATGTAAAGCAATTGCTTCTGCTCACTTCAATTTCATTTTTAAATAGCTGAAAAAATGTAAATATCAGCTCAAAAGAATATAGAATTTTAATGTGAGTGCTGATAGCTTGGGCTTTTTGTTTTGTTTCAACATTTGATCTCAACTGCTGATTGATTTTTAGTGGTGGGCTCATTAATATCAAGATTGCAATTGTGATTTCATATTGCTGTGGGGGAGCAGGGGCTGAGGTCAGCTATATCACATTCTTTCATACCTCATAGCCTAGGAAATAGAGAAACCTGTGACTCCCTTCTCTTCCTTGTGTGATCCCCACTCTAAAATTTCTATCCTCAAACTACTGGATCTTTGGGGGTTTGACCACCTTTTCCTAACATAAAATAAAGATGAAAGTAGTTGGTTTAAGGAATAAGAAGTCCCACATGTGTATTCATCAGGATCTAGTCAGGAGACAGAAACTATACCAGTTATTCCAACAGAGACAATTTAATATAAATAATCATTGAGTACTGGATAGACAAAAATAGAATAATAAAGTTTCATGAGCATGGCAACTGCATGAAGCAGCTACCACTCACTAGAGGTAGAGGCACAAAGGAAGACTTTGGAATGATAAAACTTGGAACCTTAGAGGATCAGTCCCATGTAGTACTATAAGTGGTGCTGCTTAGCTGGTAGTAGAGAGTCTGAGTTCATAGAAGGAATCCTACAGAGGTGGGACTCAAATCTTTGAGCCAAACATGTGTCTGGCTGCTGTTGATGCCTCTGAGGAACATAATAAAACTGACTTGTGAGTATTAATAACACTACTATGATCAGCAGCTTCTACTGAAAGTCATAGAAAGCAAAGGAAAGATTAAGTCCCTTCTTTCTCCTCCTACCTGAAGGTTTCCATCTCCATTCTTTATCAATAAACTGTAACAGGGACTCAACTGCCAAAGCAGAATGTGGCTTTCAGAGTTTTAGCCCGTGTATCACCAAACCAGGGGAGAGAGTGCTAGATTTGAATCTGAGCGCAATAGCTTAATACCAGACAAAATATGTCATCAGTGTATGAAATCCACATTCTCTTTCTTACTTTCTTACTCTTTTTTAGTTCTTACAAAAACCAATAACCTTTCCTTCCATTATGGATTCTTCATGCTTACATTCTCTGCCTTTGCATTTTGCTTTTTTTTTCTTGGAGCTTTGTAAAGTGACTGGTTGTAATGTAAAGTTTGCTTTATTCCTCTGGATACAGAAAACAGAAAAAAGTTAGGATGTTTGTATCACTTAGTGGGGTGGCCAACTGACTAACTATCCTTTAAAAGTCTCACAGTATCTTGATGGTGAAACCTGTCAGCCTGAGCTATTCAAACCATGGAAACATGTTAGACCCTTCAGATCCAGGATTAAGATAGGATACTCAGATTCAGCTTTCCGTCTTTTGCTGGCCCCTGGCATGGCTCCATGCCCCAAACCTTACCCCTCATTGCGGTGTTGATGCTTGCAGTTGCCTTTAGGGTAATCTCACAGTTTTCTGCACAAGCTTGAAAAGGTTTATACTACCTCTGTTTAATGTCACTTTGTTTAGTCACTTAGTGATTTTTTATCTAGCTCTGGCTGTTCATTAAAAATCCTACTTTGTCCAAATCTAGTTGTTTTATAATGGAGGGTCCATCACAGTACTTAATCTGCATTATGGCCTGGAGGTGATAACTTCTGATTGATGGGCTTTTTGTGTATCCTCATCCTCTCAGTCAGTCAGTCAGTTCAGTCGCTCAGTCGTGTCCGACTCTTTGCGACCCCATGAATCGCAGCACGCCAGGCCTCCCTGTTCATCATCATCTCCCGGAGTTCACTCAGATTCACGTCCAT
>SJYT01057307.1:59297-79377 GCA_006410635.1 Cephalophus harveyi
GGGGGGGGGGGGGGGGGGGGGGGGGGGGGGGGGTGGGGGGGGGGGGGGGGGGGGGGTGGGGGGGGGGGGGGTGGGGGGGGGGGGGGGGGGGGGGGGGGGGGGGGGGGGGGGGGGGGGGGGGGGGGGGGGGGGGGGGGGGGTGGGGGGGGGGGGGGGGGGGGGGGGGGGGGGGGGGGGGGGGGGGGGGGGTGTGGCTCAGAGGTGTCTATTCATCAATATGTTCCAGCAAAGACTCAGACTTCAAGGACTACTTAATCTTCACTGTTTTCTGTTTTTGCTGAGCAGTCTGTTGCCTTTATCTTGTAGGACAGAAAACTTTCCAGTAACTGTAGCCTTTCATGCACATAAAACATTTTAGAAACTGAGTAGCTCTAAGAAGCTTTATAGCTCTTCCTTTGTTTTATGGTCACATTCCATTTCTGTGATGAATCTTACATTTCTATGGTGAAAGTGAAAGTGAAGTCACTCAGTCTTGTTCGACTCTTTGCGACCCCATGGACTGTAGCCTACCAAGCTCCTCCCTCCAGGGGATTCTCCAGGCAAGAGTACTGGAGTGGGTTGCCATTTCCTTCTCCAGCGGATCTTCCCGACCCAGGGATCGAACCCGGGTTTCCCACATTTCAGGCAGATGCTTTAACCTCTGAGCCACCAGGGAAGCAATAATAAAAGAATATAAGTTCCTGGCTCACAGTTTGCTCCTTCTCTTTTCCTCACTTAAATATCATCATAGATACATTATATTATTTTCTAGTTATTGCTCGCAATGATTGGTCATGAAAATGTATTGTCATGCCTAGAATCTTAGCACCTTGTCTTGAAATCTGTACCAGGAAATATATACTGGTAACAGAAATTCCAAACTAACTATGCTTAATGTTGTTGGATGAAAGATATTGCCAATGTCTTTTGATAAGCCTGGGCAAGAGCAAGCTTTGTAAATTCCATCCCTTAGCAAAGATCCTTAAACAACTTTCGTCCTTTTAGCAAATTTCATTCCATTGATTTGATTGTACAGTAGTTCCCAGCATAAGTGATATGCAAAAGATGCAATCACAGAACACTTGCAGTGGATACTGATTACATGATTACTTTTGGAGGTCTCTGCTTAATCTATAAGCCATTATCTCTTTCCTAAGAACTAATTCACCACCAACACCACCACTTATCTTTACACAGGGTCCTGGAAGCTATGTTTACACTACAGGACCTGCAAAGAATCAGTCCAGTGTTGATTACCTGATCAGATCTGAGTCAATCAAAGTCTCTTCCTGGGAATTGGAATTGGGAGACAAAAGGGTTATCAATTGAAAGGTCAATAAAGTTAAAACCAGAGATGCGAAGACAAAGTTCTCAAAACACTACTGCTACAGTCTAGAGCTGCCCTACTTCCCAATCTTCTGGAAGACCTGATTCTTCTTCTTTTTCTTGAACAACATAATATAATTAACGTGTGGCCATAAAAATGTGTCACCTCCATTCCCCTTTAAGAAAGGACTTGCAGCCATAACTTCTCCATAACTTCTGAGAAGGTTGTCAGCTCCAGAATTTGCCTTGACTGCACTGCTCCACCCAAGAATTTGCCCTTTCCAGAATGATCCATATCCATTTCTGTTCACAGTGGGTGGATAATTTCTCTTTCTAACCATTTCTGCTTTCACTCTAACCCCTTGCTTTCACAGGTTGGGATTTCTTTTTCTTTTTTTCTTTTTTAGTTAAATTTATTTTTTAATATAAATTTATTTATTTTAATCAGAGGCTAATTACTTTATAATACTGTATTGGTTTTGCCATACAGTGACATGAATCTACCACAAGTGTACATGTGTCCCCCATCCTGAAGCCCCTTCCCACCTCCCTCCCCATCCCATCCATCTAGGTCATCCCAGTGCACCAGCCACAAGCATCCTGTATCATGCATCAAACCTGGACTGGTGATTCATTTCACATATGATAATATACATGTTTCAATGCCATTCTCCCAAATCATCCCACCCTCACCCTTTCCCACAGAGTCCAAAAGACTGTTCTATACATCTGTGTCTCTTTTGTTGTCTTGCATACAGGGTTATCGTTACCATCTTTCTAAATTCCATATATATGTATTATTATACTGGATTGGTGTTTTTCTTTCTGACTTACTTCACTCTGTATAATAGGCTACAGTTTCATCCACCTTATTAGAACTGATTCAAATGTATTCTTTTTTATGGCTGAGTAATACTCCATTGTATGGATGTGAGAGTTGGACTGTGAAGAAGGCTGAGCACCGAAGAACTGATGCTTTTGAACTGTGGTGTTGGAGAAGACTCTTGTGAGTTCCTTAGACTGCAAGGAGATCCAACCAGTCTATTCTGAAGGAGATCAGCCCTGGGATTTCTTTGGAAGGAATGATGCTAAAGTTGAAACTCCAGTACTTTGGCCACCTCATGTGAAGAGTTGACTCATTGGAAAAGACTTTGATGTTGGGAGGGATTTGGAGCAGGAGGAGAAGGGGATGACAGAGGATGAGATGGCTGGATGGCATCACTGACTCGATGGACATGAATCTGAGTGAACTCCAGGAGTTGGTGATGGACAGGGAGGCCTGGAGTGCTGCAGTTCATGGGGTCGCAAAGAGTCGGACATGACTGAGCGACTGAACTGAACTGAACTGAATACTCTATTGTGTATATGTACCACAGCTTTCTTATCCATTCATCTGCTGATGGACATCTAGGTTGCTTCCATGTCCTGGCTATTATAAACAGTGCTGCAATGAGCATTGGGGTACACGTGTCTCTTTCAGTTCTGGTTTCCTCGGTGTGTATGCCCAGTAGTGGGATTGCNGTACCACAGCTTTCTTATCCATTCATCTGCTGATGGACATCTAGGTTGCTTCCATGTCCTGGCTATTATAAACAGTGCTGCGATGAACATTGGGGTACACGTGTCTCTTTCAGTTCTGGTTTCCTCGGTGTGTATGCCCAGCAGTGGGATTGCTGGATCATAAGGCAGTTCTATTTCCAGTTTTTTAAGGAATCTCCACACTGTTCTCCATAGTGGCTGTACTAGTTTGCATTCCCACCAACAGTGTAAGAGGGTTCCCTCTTCTCCACACCCTCTCCAGCATTTATTGCTTGTAGACTTTTGGATCGCAGCCATTCTGACTGGCATGAAATGGTACTTCGTTGTGGTTTTGATTTGCATTTCTCTGATAATGAGTGATGTTGAGCATCTTTTCATGTGTTTGTTAGCCATCTGTATGTCTTCTTTGGAGAAATGTCTATTTAGTTCTTTGGCCCATTTTTTGATTGGTTCATTTATTTTTCTGGAATTGAACTGCAGGAGTTGCTTGTATATTTTTGAGATTAGTTGTTTGTCAGTTGCTTCACTCGCTATTATTTTCTCCCATTCTGAAGGCTGTCTTTTCACCTTGCTTATAGTTTCCTAAACCTCGAATAGCCAAAGCAATCTTGAGAAAGAAGAATGGAACTGGAGGAATCAACCTGCCTGACTTCAGGCTCTACTACAAAGCCACAGTCATCAAGACAGTATGGTACTGGCACAAAGACAGAAATATAGATCAAAAAAAAAAGAAATATAGATCAATGGAACAAAATAGAAAGCCCAGAGATAAATCCATACACCTATGGACACCTTATCTTCGACAAAGGAGGCAAGAATATACAATAGATTAAAAACAATCTCTTTAACAAGTAATGCTGGGAAAACAGGTCAACCACTTGTAAAAGAATGAAACTAGAACACTTTCTAACACCATACACAAAAGTAAACTCAAAATAGATTAAAGATCTAAACATAAGACCAGAAACTATAAAACTCCTAGAGGAGAACATAGGCAAAACACTCTCCGACATAAATCACAGCAGGATCCCACTTCCCAGAATATTGGAAATAAAAACAAAAATAAACAAATGGGACCTAATTAAAATTAAAAGCTTCTGCACAACAAAGGAAACTAAAAGCAATGTGTTCAGTTTTTAAAGAAACTACAAGAACTTTTCCGCAAATGATTATGTCATTTTATCCAAAGCTACAGTAATCACAACAGTATGGTACTGGCCCAAAAACAGAAATATAGATCAATGAAACAAGATAGAAAGCCCAGAAATAAACCCATGTGCCTAGGCTTAACTAATCTATGACAAAGGAGGCAAAAATATATAATACAATGGAGAAAAGACAGTCTCTTCAATAAGTGATGTTGGGAAAACTGGATAACTATGTGTAAAAGCATGAAATTAGAACACTCTCTAACACTATGCACCAAAACTCAAAATGGATTAAAGAACTAAATGTAAGACCAGATATATAAAATTCTTACAGGGAAACACTAGGTAGAACACTGTCTAATATAAACAAGATCTATTTTGATCTACTTCATAGGGTAATGAAAATAAAAAGTAACAAATGGGACCCACTTAAACATAAAAGCTTTTGCACAGTGAAGGAAACCATGAACAAAATGAAAAGACAGCCCACAGAATGGGAGAAAATATTAGCAGCCACTGGTTTTAATCACATGTCAGAATATTTTGTAGCTTTTTTTTGTGTTTGTAATGTTCTCTTTTTCTCTGGATGTTTTCCAAATCATATCTTTATTTTTTATTTTCAGCAGTTTGACCATGATATCCATAGATATGGTTTTCTTTTACATTTTTTCTGTTTCGAATCCTCTGAGCCTCTTGAAAATTGAATACTTTTAAATTGAGGGGGGAATTATCAGGTATCATTTCTTAAGATATCTTGCCTGCCTCATGTTCTCTCTTCTCCCCTTCTGAGATTCCAAGTATATTTTCATTAGTTACTTTGATATTGTTCAATGTGTGCCTGAAGCTCTGTTTAATTTCCTTTTCAATCTTTTCTCTCTGTTCTTCACGTTGAATAACTTCTGTTGATCTTCCCTTATGTTCCAAACTCTATCTACTGTCAGTTCAATCTTAACACTCATCCATTAATGTCTTGTTTCTGATATTTTGTTTTACAGTTTTATAATTTCCTTTTGATTTCTTTTTATAGTTTATTGTTATTTTTTATTTTAACTTCTTTTATTTCATAATAGCTGTTTTAAAATTCTCATATGATAAACTAAATATCTGGATTGTTTTGATCTCCATTGAGTATAAGTCACACTTTCTTGTGTTGTTGCATTGTCTAGTAATTTTAAATTATATGCTGGACACTGTGAGTAATACATTGTAGAGATTTCAGGTTCTGTAGTATTCCTATGAGAAGAGTTGGTATTGGTGGTGTGTTCATATGTATGTTAAGCAGACTGTTTACTCTTCTAGATGGAACTCTATAAACTCCAAACTCAAATGCCTCTTCAGCAGCTAGACACTCTCTTCCTTTATTTAGTTTTACCTTGGTTTCTTGGATTCAGTCCCACAAAGGAATAGCTTAGAAGTTAGTCAAAGATTTGGGTAAAATTTATACACTGAATATTTGTCTTCCTTTCTTTGATTCTGTCCTTTTTTGGGATTTTCTTTTACTCTTTACGCCTACTGTGGTTGCCCTGAACTCTGAGCTATAGTTCTTCTTGCCTCTAAGGTCCTGTGACCCTATACTGACTAGGGCCTACCCTTAGGCTAAAACAGAAAAACAGAAAACCAACCCATAGCCATTCCCTTCTCCTATATATAGTACTCGCCCTTTCAGTTTTTGTCCTGGTTAGATCACTCTGTTGCTTTCAGGTACTTGTTTTTTATTTGTCCAGAATTTATACTTTTCTCTACAAGTTGGTTGGCACAGTAGAAACTATTTGCCACTACTAGTAGTGGAACTGTGCCAAGATATAATCTTAGAATTGATGGTAAGCAGATTTAAATTTCATCCTCATATCTGCATTCCCCCTTTTATTTTCAAAGTGACAGATCTCAGTGCTTATTTATTAAGGGAAACTCCGAACAATAAGGAACTTCTGTGTTGTAAAGTAGTTCTAAAGAATTTCGGTTATAGTGCTCTCCAACTCATTCAGTAACTAAAACTAGAATATAAAATATTACTTAAGGACATCTTCAGTGGATTTGCTTTACAAACTACGTAGAAATTTATAATTAACCTGGTAATTAGGCATATGTAAAATTATTTATATTTTTAATTTACTTATCCACATCTTCTACATTCAAGAAAGTGAAAGTGTTGTTAGTTGCTCGGTTTTATCCAACTCTTTGCAACCCCGTGGACCATAGCCTGTCAGGCTTCTCTGTCCATGGAATTCTCCAGGCAAGAATACTGGAGTGGGTTACCATTTCCTACTCCATATTCAAGCTCTTGCTATATTTTGATTTTTTGCTCACTGGAAACCTCAGCTGTGATGGTACTAAAACCCAAGGAACTTGATGTATAATCATATCTTAATACTGTCATTTTAATCTTGGGAGTGTCCCTTATCTTCATTGTATCACCTATAATGTGGGGAGTTGGGAAACTTTAGAATAGATAATATCTTATGTTTTTTCCAAATTTTATAATATATGAATCTTTGAATTTGGTGATTCTTTATTGTTTTCTTTTCAAATACCTTTTCTCGTTAATTTCTTTAGTTTAAAAAAAAATCACTTCCTACTTACATAGAATGACAGATTATGCAACATCTCAGTTAAATTTTGCAATGAGAAAATTAACTATATTTAACTGTATTATACTATAGCCTTTGGCCAAGGAGTGGCCCAGCTTCATATGAAAGGAAATCCTCTATAAACACGAAGAACTGAGAGAGCTCTGTGTACAAGAGTGAGGAGAAAAAAGACACTTGCCTGCCCACTCTGATCATATATCAATCCATGTGGTCAGTGAGGGACAGAAGTTGGTATTAAGGCTAGAAAAGGCAGAGGAACCAGAGATCAAATTGCCAAAGGAGAGGGTTGCTATTTTCTTCTTCAGGGAAATCTTCCTGACCCATGCATCAAACCCGCGTCTCCTGCATTGGCTTCAGCTTTATTTTTTTACCATTGAGCCACCTGGAAAGCCCACAGGCTGCCTTAAATACCCTTTTCCCTCCTTTATTTTTTAAAAATATATCTATAAATATCTCTGTTCTAACAATTAAGATTAATCTATCTACACCTGTACTGTAAATATGGTAGATATTAGTCAGATGTGGCTATTAAGGACTTGAAATATAGCTAATGAATTACAAATATGTAGTATGAACAAAAGTATAATTTTTTCCTAATACTTTAAAAATATTGATTTACCATTGAAATAATACTTTGGAACTGTAAAATTGAGTATATTATTAAAATTAACTCTACTCATTTTTATTTCTTTTTAAAAATAGACTTTATTGTGTAGTAGTTTTAAGTTTACAAAAAAATTCCCCAGAAATTACAGTTTCTCATGACTCCTGGTCTCCCAGTTTCCCCTACCACCAATACCTTGCATTAGTGTGGTACAGTTGTCACTCTGATGAACAAATATTGATGTATTATTATTAATAACTAAAGCCTATGGTTTACATTAGGGTGTGCTCTTCCCTGGTGGCTCAGATGATAAAGAATTTGCCTGCAAAATGGGAAACCTAGGATTGATCCCTGGGTCAGGAAGATATCCTGGAGAAGGGAATAGCAACCCACTCCAGTATTCTTGCCTGGGGGATTCTATGGATCCATGGATAGAGGAGCCTGGCAGGCAATAGTATGGAATTGCAAAAGAGTAGGTCACAACTGAGCAACTGAACAACAACAAATCTTCAGTTTTAGGATTGTGTGTTGTTGTTGTTATTTTTCCATTTCTTGAGGCCAGTTCTTGGAATTGTAGCAGCTTATGTCATGGCTTCAGCCTGGTCATCATGTAGTTAAGTTCACATGGTGAGGGTTTCAGTATCTATAAGATAGCTCACAGGATATAGCTCAGAATATTATCTATAGCCTTTGAGAAGGAACTAAAGGTCCTTGACTATGCTTAATGACTAAAGTACTATTACTCTGCCTCCTTTGCTTCTGCATGTTATCATTTCTCTGATTAAACTTATTCTTTGGCTAAAGTTTTTCCACAGACAAAGGCAGGCTGAGGTCATGGATGGGGAGCAAGGACCATAGGGTTCACAGGGTCCCTCTCCATTTCAGTAGTTGTTTATCCAGTTGCACACAGCACCCTGGTTTGGGAGTACATTGAAGGTACATTTTTAAATAGTCTTCACAGTGCCTGGTTCAGTTGCTTGGTGGCTTATGGGTACAAATAAATGTTTTCCAAATCAGTAAATAAATTGATGGATAGAAATATTAGTGGTGTCAGATGTGTTGTAACATCGCCGACCAATAAGCATATGCACCAGGAATAACTGCATGCTATAAGTGTTGAATTCAGAAAGCCAGCACAAAGCACGGGGTTCTGAAAGGAGAGTGACATCCGTTTCACCCCAGGAGGCACAACAAGTAATCCGTGTTTGAAGACATGAATAACACTTCATTACAAAAGTCAATTTCCTACCATATCCCTGGAGCGGCTAACGCAGGAATTGTCGGTTTTCAATCTATTTGCAACTGCTTTATTTTATTTTCCTCTTCGAGGGCAATATGGATTTTGGTAATTTTAGTGCTCTAGAGAAGCAACACATTTGTGCATAAACCTCTGTTCAAATAAAGCAGGTAGCTGACCTTTTAATTCTCTGAATGTTATATTGTTATTTTGTTGTTTCTCTCAGTGACTGGGAAATTTTTAGAAAAAGTTTAGAACAGACAGTGAGGCAGAGGAAAAGATAAAAGGAAGAAATCTGTAAAATTCATACATATATTCATCATTCACTGTATATTACTTAGCCTATAGCAATCAAAGCAGGTTTAAACTTATAAAACCAGTATGCGAAATTGTTTTTCAATTTGCTTCAGATTTCGAAGGTAAGTTGCTTTATTGTTAATTTTAATTTTTGCATTTATCGTATAATATTTTATACTAATACAATAATTTATATGAAAGGGTTTATCTGTTATCAGAAAAGGCTTTAGTCTATACTAACATATTCTTTTTGCATGTCTAGATTTGGCAAGACTCCCTGATGTTCAAGCTGGTTTTAGAAAAGGCAGAGGAACCAGAGATCAAATTGCCAACATCCGCTGGATCATGGAAAAAGCAAGAGAGTTCCAGAAAAAACATCTATTTCTGCTTTATTGGCTATGCCAAGCCTTTGACTGTGTGGATCACAATAAACTGTGGAAAATTCTGAAAGAGATGGGAATACCAGACCCCCTGATCTGCCTCTTGAGAAGTCTGTATGCAGGTCAGGAAGCAACAGTTAAAACTGGACGTGGAACAACAGACTGGTTCCAAATAGGAAAAGGAGTCCGTCAAGGCTGTATATTGTCACCCTGCTTATTTAACTTCTATGCAGAGTACATCATGAGAAACGCTGGACTGGAAGAAAAACAAGCTGGAATCAAGATTGCCGGGAGAAATATCAATAACCTCGGATATGCAGATGACACCACCCTTATGGCAGAAAGTGAAGAGGAACTAAAAAGCCTCTTGATGAAAGTGAAAGAGGAAAGTGAAAAAGTTGGCCTAAAGCTCAACATTCAGAAAACGAAGATCATGGCATCTGGTCCCATCACTTCATGGGAAATAGANCAGAAAGTGAAGAGGAGCTAAAAAGCCTCTTGATGAAAGTGAAAGAGGAGAGTGAAAAAGTTGGCTTAAAGCTCAACATTCAGAAAATGAATATCATGGCATCTGGTCCCATCACTTCATGGGAAATAGATGGGGAAACAGAGGAAACAGTGTCAGACTTTATTTTTTTGGGCTCCAAAATCACTGCAGATGGTGACTGCAGCCATGAAATTAAAAGATGCTTGCTCCTTGGAAGAAAGGTTATGACCAACCTAGATAGCATGTTGAAAAGCAGAGACATTACTTTGCCAACAAAGGTTCGTCTAGTCAAGGCTATGGTTTTTCCTGTGGTCATGTATGGATGTGAGAGTTGGACTGTGAAGAAGGCTGAGCGCCGAAGAATGGATGCTTTTGAACTGTGGTGTTGGAGAAGACTCTTGAGAGTCCCTTGGACTGCAAGGAGATCCAACCAGTCCATTCTGAAGGAGATCAGCCCTGGGTGTTCTTTGGAAGGACTGATGCTAAAGCTGAAACTCCAGTAGTTTGGCCACCTCATGTGAAGAGTTGACTCATTGAGAAAGACTCTGATGCTGGGAGGGATTGGGGGCAGGAGGAGAAGGGGACGACAGAGGATGAGGTGGCTGGATGGCATCACTGACTCGATCGACATGAGTCCAAGTGAACTCCAGGAGTTGTTGATGGACAGGGAGGCCTGGCGTGCTGCGATCCATGGGGTCGCAAAGAGTCGGACACGACTGAGCGACTGAACTGAACTGAACTGAACCTTTCACTTGCTCTGATCGGGAGATAATATTACTCCTCTGTTACAACTCTGTGGAATCTAATGTATCAAGTTTAACAGAAGATGTAGTCCTGAAAAGAGTAAGAGAGTTATCTGAGATTCCAGGTCCTTCTTAAATATTAGATTACCTGGCAAGGGGAAAGTTGAGAAAGGATTAAAAAAAAAAAAAAAGAAAGGTTGTTTCTTCCCAATAGCTTTTATGTTGGGAAGAAAAGAGTCAGATAAGAGATCCTGGGGCAACCGTAGTTTCAGTGTAACTTCTTGTACCCCAGTTGAGAGTTTAAACTGTTGAAGAATTTTATTCAGTTCAAGCCAGCAAGGACAGAAGAGGGACAATGCTAAGATCCAGGAAGCATGGAGAACTCCATGCAATACTTCAGCTTCCAGTGTTGAGCAGCAGCTTCTGAATAAAAAGACATAACAAAAAACGAAATGGAACAATCCAATAATGGCATATGAATACAGCCGGGGGAGGGGCACCTGACGTATGAAGAAGAACTTTACCAAGCACCTTGTTCTTGACTTTAGGAAATTAGTTTAGTCCCCACAGAAATTCTGACAAATACACTATAGACAACAAGATTCAGTATTTTGTCCAACATGTGGGTTTCATTTTTGAAAATTTAAAGAATATTCCAAGATGTGGGCTCAGGCAGAATGAGAAAGCTAAATTGGTATATAAATCTAACAGTCTTCATATGTATTTATAACATAATATTTTTATTAGTGTAGCAAATACATAAATTTAATGCTAATCCTTCTGTAACAGTTTTGAAGACTGTTAGAAAATTTATGAAGTCGCTGCTGAAGTAAAAATTCTAAACTTGATAGGAATTTTGACTTAGATTACTAGTACTTTGTGAGGGAAGGGATGTTTACAGAAATGAGAAGGTATTTTTTGAGGTGCAAACACTGCTGCAGACACAGCATTTGAGATTTAAAGATTTCCCTGTGAAGAACTCAGTGGGCAAATCAGGAGGGTGAAGAAGTGCATGTGGTAACTTATGCTGGTGTTTGCAGTGGCTTAGTTATAGCAGATAAATCAGAAACTGGCAAAATAGAAATTTTAATGACATTTTTCACAGAATTGAATATTCTTATTTTTGTATAAGGTAACTTCTTCTTTGTAGCAATGATGACATGATTCAAACAGGATGGCTTACTTGCTGCCATCTTACAAATAGCAGCCACAAGTGGTCTCTAACTTACACTTCCTTCTTCAGTGTTCTGAAGTCGATTGGATCTCCATGCCAGAAGTTCTGAAAGATTTTGACCAACATATTCTATACCAAAATCAAACTTATTTGGGAAAGTAAAGGAAGAGTCCCTCTTCAATGGCCATGTAGCAAAGAAATAAATCCACTTTTCAGGGAGAAAGGAGCTTTCACAGAGAAAAGCGCCGGAAGAACCCCTTCCCCCCTTAGTCTGCAGGATATTGCCCTCTTAACGTCCCCACGTTGCATGGGGTTGGCCAAAATGTCCATTCTGGCTTGTCTATAAGATCCTGATCAAACTTTTTGGCCAGCCCAACTCACAAAAGAGTGTTTAGCCTCACCAGGTGCTTGATAATTGCATTTATTCTAATATACTCCAACTGGAACAAAGTACTTGGGATAAGAATCAAGAAAGCATTTTTTCTTTTTAAAGAAAAACTGTGTGTGCACTTTTATATGAGTGCCAAAGTGAGGGGTTAAGATAATTTAATCCTTGTTATTGTGGGCACAGCAGTTATGTTATTTAGAGTATTGTTGGAATGAAATTGAGAAAGATACTCTAGAGTATATTCCTATTTGCCTTATTTCAAATCTTGTTAAAAAATAATTAAAAATAATCAAGCTCTCGTTTCATATTTTAGTCTTATTTCAGGTTCAGCTTGAATAATTAGCAGATGCTTTTTGTAGGAATGTTTTAATTACTAGTTCATAATAATTAAAAAAAAGCACGCAAAGGGCACAAAAAATATATTTAAAGGGCACAGAATGATATACAGTGAAAAATGTTTCTTCTAACCCGTATGCTCCAGACACCCATCTGTACTCCAAGAGAAAGAAATTCTGCACTGTTACTAATTTTCAGGGTGTCTTTGCAGAAATAACCTATGCTTAAATGAGCATGTACTGTTCAGCCTTTTTTTTAAAAAAAAAAAAAAAAGCTGAATGTAACATGGTTATCCAGTTGTACACCTGGCATTTTCTCAGTGTGTCTTATAGATAGCTCCATAGGAATCTATACGGAGCTGCCTCCTTCATTATGGTGGTTGCTGTGGTTTCTGTTGCATTGAATGAATGTATCATAATTGATTTTATGGTTCTCTCCTTGATGGACATTTGCTTCATTAATTCAGATAGTACAGCAGTGACTATCTATCTAGCTATCTATATTATTTTTTGCCTGTATAATATATATCTGCAGGATAAATCCTTAGAAATCATGAAATTGTTGGATCAAACATGGTTGTATTTTTTCATTTTGATGAGATTTGCCATTTCACTCTCAACAGAGGTCATGCTGGATATACCTCTATAAGGAATTCTGAGAATGGTACTTCTGCAATGAGAGTGATAAGTAGTACATGGGCTACTATTTCTTTCCCTTGATTCTTTAATGTTGATGACTTGGCATCTGGTACCTACTGCACTTTTAAGTAAATTAGCTTATCATTTCAAGAACACAGATGTGCTGTTTTTAATTTAAATAATAACCTACTGCTGTTGATAGCTAATATATGTCAGGCATTGTTCTAAGAGTTTAAACATATCAACTCATTTAATTTTCACAGCAACCCTATAGAGCAGTTAAAATTATTATCCTGTTTACAGATAAGGAAACTAAAATACAGGTATCTTGCATGACTTGACAGAACTGGTAACTGAGATGGCTGGGATCTAGACCAAGGTATTTGAGAAGCCAGAGCCTACAACTAAATCACAAACATATAATACCCCTATTTCATTTTTTTAAAATCATGTCACATACATTTCTTGAGTTGTGATCCATACTCTTATTGCAAATAATCTTTTTCATTCTTGTGTCTTTGTGTACTTTCAAACCTATCTTTTACAGATGAGGCAGATTAAAGTAATAGTTTCTGTTTTATTTTGTTTTTGCACAGAGGACACTTAGAAAACTAGGAACCAAGTTGAAATGATTTTCTATGACCATCCCCTGTATTATAAATGAATATATAGCAATTTTACATTTTTTATTTTAAAATTGATGACTTTCAGGTTATTTCAGAAATACATCCAACAAGCTCCCAAGAAACATTTATAGTAATAAATGTTTTTTTAAAAAAATAGCTTCCTGTAGTTCTTTCAGCAAGCTCACATGACACTTTTCAACCGCTCACAACTGGCTCTATTCTCCTGTACCTTGACATGCAGGCCTAGGTGAAATATTGGGGGCATAAAAATTGCATTTGGTTGGTCTCCTTGGAAGGGGTCATGTAAAAGTCATCTTTGATTTGCTAATAGAATTTTTTTTGTTGTTAGATGTAGTATATGGCAGCACTGATGTGCATCCTAAGGGAAAAAACCGTCCATTTTATAAAAGTTTATTTTCATATTTTATACACTGTAGTTGTGTTGTGTGTTTTTGATTTAGTAACAATTTATGTGTTTTTCTGTCGCAGAGCACTGCGGCCTGTGGTGTTGAGGCTCACAGCGATGCCATCCAGCCCAGCCACATCAGAGAGGCCATCCGGCGCTATGGCCACAAGATTGGCCCCCTTTCCCCATTCACAGTACGTAATAACAGAGTTATAAAAAGTTATATTTATAATCTGAAAGAATTTTGATTTTCAAGTGGTCAAGTGAAGCAGCAGTGGAATTGTTGAAAGCAATTTGTGGTAGCTGTAATTTTGTTGTATAAAAGTGGCATAATTCTCTTGGGAAATAAGAGTTAGTCATTTTTGTCTCTTTTTGGAAGAACAGTTTTTTTCTCTACAAAATATTATTTTCTTTCAATTACAAATTATGCTTTTTTTTTTCCTTGGGGCTTATATTTTCTATTTTTCAAAGCTTAGGTTTATAAAACTTTTTTTGTCAAATTATATGTATCCAAATATTGCTAGAAGCACTTTATATTTTAAAATTGGTTAGATTGGCAATACCACTTCTATCAGATGTTCTGCTCCTAAACATACTTTGAGTTGGAAGAAGAAGAAATGATTTCACTACTGGCTTTGAAGTAGGCTGAAAGGCAGACAGTCTTCCACATCTTCAAATGGTTTTAAAGCTTATAATCAAGGTTTGTTTTTTTTTTTAATGGAGAATTAAAGACTTTATATTTCAACAGCCTAAAGAAAGAGTGTGTGTATGTGTGTTAATTAAATGCTCATTTATGGCTCTTTTAAGAAAAATCTTTATTCATGTTAATATAACTTTCTCCAAGTCCTTCTCTGTTTATAAGGGATTGGTTTGATTTTCAGAAAGCTAGGTTTGATTTATGACTAAAACACAGTAGAATTCACCATTTATTTCATTTTTTTGTATTCACATCTGCTTTACCATACTAAAGCAGAATATGTATGTGTAACATAACACATACGTATGTACATAGCATATATGTTTTTTCCTGAGTGGATTTTGCTATTATTTGTTGATAGAAGTCATAATTTCTTCTAAATTATCTCATCATTTTTTTTCTTGTGTTTCAGTTAAAGAGAATGCTTTCTTAGCATTCTTTGTTTTCATTGGTTATTGTTAATCGTATGCATTATCAATATGACTGCAAGAATGTGTCAGAGCTTCTTTGTCTCTAGAAGCTTTCTATAATGGTGACAGTTATTTCCACTTTTAGTTAATGTATTAAAGTTGTTATATATATGATTCATCATATTTATATTAATTATGTTACTGATTAAGCAGTGTATCCTTTTGCATGAGTGTTTTTAGGTTATTACAATTGAAAGAATGAAGTCTGTATCTCTTGTTTTATTTTTTTCCTACATGACAAGTGAGACTATTTTAAGTGATTAGCCAAAAGTAAGATGAGATTTAGAAAAATATGAGTTGATTGGAAGAATTTAAAAACCAACTGAAATTGAAAGAACCAATTTTAACAAAAGAGTAAAATTTTCAGATGCATAGATAAGAGCCAAATAATGACTAATAGTCTGAGGCAATGGAATAGAGAGAGAAGAAAAAGGCAGAGTTGATAATAATCTAGAACTAATTAAAGGGTAGCAAAGAGAGACAGGGATTTTGAGAAATAACCTAAAATGGTTACTAAAAGTAATGGGTAAAATTACATAAAGGAAAATGTATCTACTATAAGGGGAAATCTCCCAATCATAAGGTCTGTGATGTTTCTTCAAACGGAAGTGGTGGTGGTGGTAAGCTCCTTAATTCTTCAAGTTTTTTTGTTTTTTAAAACACTGGTCAGATCACTTGAGAACCATCTTGGCTGATGACACTCTGTGTCTGTGTGTCTGTGTATACATGTATATTCATTCCTCCATGTCTCAACCTGATAGTCATGTATTGTTGCTTTTATAATCCAAGATTGTAGTATATGGCAGGAAATATACTTGGAATATTCAGAATATATATATATATTCAGATATAGTTTAAGCTGATTTTTGTCTAATAAACATAGAATCAATATGGTTTTTTAAACTAATAATTCAATTTAAAAATGCTTAGTGTAAATAGATCTGGAAAATAGAACAAATAAGCCGTGATCTTGAAGGCCTGCTTAGCCACTGCCAGAGCAGATGAACAGCGTCAACAGCAGATGGGAAAGAAGGCAGCACAGGCGGACACTGAGTCTTCTTCATGCCCCAGGCCTTGAATGGTCTACTCTGTTACCCGGGACTGTAAGGATCTGCCCAGCGCACAGGGCTGTAGATGCCCACTCCATTGTCTGTCATGAATAGTAGGATCAGGCAGTATTATGTATTACAATACATAAATCTGCCTTTTCAAGTTAAAAATTCTCTTTAAAGTAGAATAGATTTGCAGACTACATATGCTAACAGTGTGAACCCCAGTCCTGGTTCCCTCGTACCTTCAGCTGTTAAGAGGAGACGCTCCTGATGCTGGGAGGATGCTGATGCTGATTCCCTGATGCCCACTCCCTGAGATGATATATGATGCTGCTCTAGGGACACTTTGCTTCCTGGGCTTTGGGCTGTGGCTCCTAAAAGGAGAGGAGGCATGTGGGCTGCGTCTCTAGCAAGCTTAGACTGGACCTAAATTATGCAGAAAGGCTGAGCTAACTTACCTCCAGTATGAAATTTCCTTTATAAACTAAAATCACCATTAACAGCTAGTTTATATTTATGAAACATAGAGATTCTGTCTTTGCAGCATGTCATTCTGCACATAAAATGCTTGTCTAATGATGTATATAAATGAGATATCTCATTTAGACTACCCATAACTTGACTGATATATAGCTAATTCCTAAAACTATGAGACTAATTTGGAGAATTAAAATGACAGCCAGTGGGTTACTTGGAAACTGAATTCCAGCGTCAACCAGTACAGCCAAAAGCATTCTGCTTTTGATGTGGCATCATTCTGTCTTCTACTGTGTGACTTGTGAAATGATTGTACAAATTTACACCATTACAGATTTCAGGAATATAGTTCATTATATGAAGAATAAGTGAATTCTTCCCCTTGGGAATAGTTAGCTGAAATGGTAGAAGAAAGGAGTGATTAAAGCCATGTAAGGTGGAGGGGAGAAAGGAGTACAAGCAGTGCTTTGCACTGAGTAGCTGCCTAGTTGGAGAGGGAGGGGACAGTGTGACCGAAGCAGCAGTTTCCTGCCATTCATACGAGGGCTGTGGAGACACTTATAAACCTCCAATCCCCACTCAGCCAATTACAGCTAGATTGCCTTTGGCATGTTGGTTTTACTCGGTGACTTCTTTCTTTTCATTTATTCTCAATCCTTTGCAGAAGATCAGAAGAGAGTATCGTACCTAGAAGCTAAAAGATTAACTGAGATTAAGTTAAGGTTAAGTTAGTTTTTTTTTTTTTTTTGGCAACTTTTCCCATGGCTGTATGCCTGATCTTCTCTGGTGGTGACTTAGCTCCTACAGGAGCTATCTTAAATACTAAAGAACATTTAAAAAGACTAATTGACCTTTTTTAAATTCTTGATTTTTCCTAAATAATTCTGAAAATCACTTCAGAGCCTGCGATTTGTAGTCATTACAGTACTTAGCAAACTGGGGTATCCTGAGACATTTTGATGCTTGTCGTCTTGTCCTTTTACTCATTGTAGTTGGCATTATGTGAAGTTATATTGCATGGTGATTGACCCTAGAACCAAATGGCCAAGATTAAGATCCCAGCTCTGCACCTACTAGCAAAGTAGCCTTAAGGAAGTTCCTTAACCTCTCTATGGCTCAGTGACCTCATCTGTAAAATGGTCATAATAATAGAACATACTTCATGATAGAATCTAAGAGGTACTGTGAACCTGACAAGTGACGAGCTCTTAATGTATTTCATTAATAATAGTGGAAGTAGCAGTAATAGCTGGAGTATATTTTCTAAAAAAAAAAATCAGGTAAAAATACAAATGGAGTAAAGTAGAAACCATTTCCCCCACCACCAAACACACAGATACACACACATGGAAGCCTCGCTTTGTAATCCTAGAAGAAACTAAAATTTGAATTATAATGTGACCTCTTTACAGACTTACAGTTTATACCATCAAAATGTAAACACTACTTAAAGATTATTGTCCCTGAGAATAAATGAATGTTCGTTTTCACTTTTTGAGTTAATCGTGGTTGAAGAACATTAATGTTTTTTTTTTTTTTTTTTTACCACCACTGTCATATTAAAAAACAAGGTCTCAGCAACTGAGTGTCCATAGTTTCCACTTGATTTTTGCTTACTAGTTAGGTTTTGCTTACTAGCTCCTGTGAAATAGAAATCTATGGAACAAATGGCACAGCCTCAGATTTATAAAGCTTCATCAAATTCAGCTTATATGAATTTATATATTTGTGTAAGTTATTGTAAAAAGGTTTTCAGAGGCTGTTGCATATATCAAAGTTGGTATAATTTTTAAGCATAACTTATTACTAGTCTCATTTTTCTCACTTTTTAAAATTTCCTCAGTTTACCAATTGTGAAAATGATGCTAATATGTTAGAAAATTAAAATATAAAAAAGTAAAGGGTAAAATAAAACTTATATTAAGAAACTTTTAGGGCCTTAAAAAAAACAGTATAGCAAAAGCTTTAAAGGAGTTTTTCTGTCAGACAATTAATTGGTACTTAATTGTTTTAATTGAATTTAATTGTGTAACAGAAGAGTATTTCCTTGCAGCCTAAAGATTCAGATGCTTTTGGTAATGGTTTTTTTTTTTTTTAATCTTAGACTATTATTTTTCAGGTCAAAGGACAAGAAAGCATTTTAAAATTTTGTGAATGAAGTAGATTTTACAATTAGAGCATTTTGTTTTTTTCTCTTGAAGAAAATACCTGCAAAAAATAACTTAGTGGACTGTGTTATCTATCACGAAAAAGATGGTCAGACATGTGTTTTCTCTAGATCCTGGCTGTGTACAAGCAGTGGGTGGTGCCCTTGGTTGCCGCCTCTGAAGCGCAGTCCCAGCGCTCAGTGAGAAGTGCTGGAAATGGCTGACAGAAAACCGGGTCTGTAATTTTGAAAGCCAGAGAAAGCAAAGTATGTACACCAAGGGGATGACATAATCCCATGTGTAATGCCTAAATATATTAGCTTCTCCTGAATGATATTCACAGTGGAAAACTATCTCACCCCTCGCTCTCCTGAACTTACACATTACTAGGTGGCTCTCCACTGAAGCAAAGTAGTAGAACTAAAATTTCTCATGTAAGCATGGTCATTTATATGAATGGTACCTAAGTGTGTCCCTAGAAGTGAGCGGCTTCAAAACCCACTCGGCTGTCTTAAATTGTGAGACATCTGGCTGAGCATTTTAAAACTGGCTAAGACTTGAGAAGGGCTCCCCAGGTGGCTCAGTGGTAAAGAACCTGCCACCCGATGCAGGAGATGAGGGTTCAGTCCCTGGATTGGGAAGATGCTCTCCAGAAGTAATTGGCAAACCCACTCCAGTGTTCTTGCCTGAGAAATCCCATGGACAGAGGATCCTGGCGGGCTATAATCCATGGAGTCACAAGAGTCAGAGACGACTTAGTGACTAAACAGCAACAAAGACTTGAGAAAGTCATTTAATTCAGTCTCAGAGAAGCTTTGCCTTGTACCCAGTGGCACCTTGTAAGTGAATGACCCGGCAGCTCTGGAATCCAGCCTCTCGACTCTAAGCTGACTACTCTTCCCTTGTGGCCATTTACTTTGATGTGTTATGTCTATTAGGGATGCTGGAGATGCTCTCATATCATTGGTTCTTCAGAAATATTCACAATAGACAAATAAGAGTCAAAAATAAGAAATTTCCTTTAAGAACTCCTCATGTTAAACTTTTAAAAACAGAAGTGGCATAGCAGATTGCTTTGACTATTTTGATCTAGAATTTCACATTCGTGAATAATTCTTATGTCTTGAGCACGTAAAATTTGTCTGCATCTTATGTGTTCAACCTGGAAAATAAAATGTTATAAAATATTAATTTTTAAATGTAAACACCAAGTAGAAATTGTGGATGAATTCATTTTTTCAAATATTTTCAAATATTTCAAATATTTTTTTAAGAATATTTTTTAACTGGAAGTAAAGATTTCTCAGTATATTTTGTGTAAGTACTAAATCTATCATTTAG
>SJYT01057307.1:79590-317155 GCA_006410635.1 Cephalophus harveyi
GGTTGGAGTCAAGTACCTTTTCATAGGTATGGGCCACTGGTTCTCAGAAAAAAAATTTGATGTGTGGCATATTTATTATCATCTGGGGCTTCCCAGGTGGCACTAGTGGTAAATAAGAATCTGCCTGCCAATGCAGGAGATGCAGGTTCGATCCCTGGGTTGGAAAGATCCCTTGGAGGAGGAAATGGCAACCCACTCCAGTCTTCTTGCCTGGAAAATTCCATGGACAGAGGAGCCTGGTGGGCTACAGTCCATGGGGTCTCAAAGAGTTGACATGACTGAACATCTGAGCGCACACACACACATATTTATCATATAAGAATAACCTAAAATTGAGCATTGTTTAGAAAAGGGATAAAATTTTTAATTTAGTTTTTAATTTTAAAATAAAGTAGGGCAGAAATGTTAATTACAAGATTTATTGTGTCAAATTATGTGAAATAATGGTTTCTTTAGGTCATAAGCAGTTGAATATTAGAAATCTAATGATTCATCTAACACAGTATTCACTTGAGGGTTACTTAGGGAGAGAACGTTTGAAATGTAGTAGTAAAAATACTAGAAGACTTCTTGAGAGATAGTCATTAGAATCAGAAAAGTATTAGTTGATTAATAACATACAATATTTGTATAGGAACTTTTTATTTACTTTGTGTTATTCTTACAATACAGCAAGATGAGTATTGTTTTCCCCACTTTATAGGTAATAAAATTGATATTTAGAGAAAAATCAGGTAACCAGCTTAAGGTTACATCATGACAAGAGCTAAATAGAAATACTCTGTGGCTCACCGGGACCACAGGCTTCAATGAATCCTCACTAATCTTCCTCATTAACTCCCTCTTTGCACATTGGCCTCTATTCTTAACTATTTAAGTGGTCTTATTGTGAAAATGTGAAATAGCATTTCCTAAACTACATTGCATAGAAGACAAGTGTTCCAAGAGGAATTAAAAGATGCTCCATAAGAGAAGGGTTTCTTTATCAAATACTCCAAAAATCTGATTGTTATTTGTAGAAGATGCACTCTGCAAACCTCATTCAATAGGAATAGAGATGTTTCAAAATCAAAGTTATGTTGTAACATTATATTCATCACAGTATCTACTTTATTTCCACATTTTATTTTATTTACATTAAGCATTAAGAAATTTCAGTTCACAAATATAACAGTTTTTAATAATGATCAACACAAACCTGTAATAGTCTTGCCTCAAAAGAGAAATACTAAGAAATTTTTGCTCAAAAATTGTTTCACTAACAGTATCTAATAAGTGGTGACATTTTTAAACTGATTATGTTTAAAGGGAATCAATATACGGATTTCTTATTCAAGCATAACTCTTCATGGCTTTCTGGAAATATTTTTAAGGTGTCTTAAAACTTTATAAGCTATTTAAAGTGAAAGTGAAAGTCACTCAGTTGTGTCTGACTCTTTGCAACCCCATAGGCTATACAATCCATGGGATTCTTTAGGCCAGAATACTGGAGTGGGTCACTTTTCTCTTCTCCAGGGGTTCAAAGTTTCAGGGTCGGATTTGTTTGGCTTTGCCTCTTGAAGCCAGATTTGGTGAATTCATTACCGATACTTTTTCTGCTGTTGTCACAGTGTCTTATTCTATATTGCTAAGTAGAGTTGGCATAATCATGTCATATGTTTACTTAATGTTTCTTAGTCATCAGACAGAATTCAGGGAGAAGGGACAAGAGATCTTATGTCATCTGAGCATTCTGCAGTAATAACTTACATTGGGACAGCCCATGAATTTGTCTACAAAGAGTTACCCAGTTCCATTTTGAAAAATTCTGGTGTTATTAACAGCTGGTTTGTCTCTTCAGTAAACAGGGACATTTTGCTTTTTTTCTGCCTTAATATCAGCAGTAAGAACCTCACACTTAGTTCAGCATGGGCTGTATACACCCAAAGGTGGCATACTGACTTGTGCAGTTTTCCTTAGAGTATTTATTTGGATTGCTTTGAATATCAAAACAAACAAAAACCTGAAAGGCCAGAATTCTAAGACATAGCTTCCTAAACAACAAAACATTTACAAGAAGTTCAAATATAAAACACAAGATGACAGAACCTTTATTTTGAGTAGCACAAAAAATTGTAAATGGGCATTCACATCAAACATCTAAGAGGCCCCTAGAAATCCTGCAGAGAATCCTAGAATTTTCAGGAAAATAATTTGAAAAAGAGACAATCAGAGTTCTCTAGTGGGGGTCATGGATTTGAAGTAGTTTAAGAAGTTAACTTATCTCTATTCATTGTAAAAGGCAGGCTGTATGGTGGAGAATAGAGGAAGAATTTGAACATGAGTGCAACATTAGTTGTCAAGCAGTAATTGACAACTAAGAAGCTTTTTGAGCAGAATATTCTAAAAGGATCACATCTTGAGATTTGAATGTGTTATTGTAGTTCCTAGGTTTTTGCAATCTTCTGAGAGAATGGAGAGAGAATAGAAAAATATTTTGAGTGACTCCCGACAGGAAATTATTTTTTCTTTTAAAAATTCACAGGATTCTTTCAACTCATAAATTCATGAAAGCAGCAAAAATATTAGTTAGGAGGAACTAAACTAAGCTGAGATATTTCTGAGCTTAAAAAGTATGGCCTAAAAATGGCAAGAAATTTTCCTTTTAAGTCTATAAATAAGATTGTAAACATTGAGTTAGACATAAACTCAATATATTAAATTGCCAAGGTTCACTTAGCAAAAATATCATTTAAATTTTTCAGTTAATATTTTATATCTAAAGTAGATGAATATTAGAGAAGAACACATTAGTTTTATTGGGATAGATTCTCTATTAACCATTGCCAGAAACATCTAACAGTCATAGCGTGTTTGGTTTAAGTAAAACATTCATGTACTGTTTTATTGATAGTGTGACAAAAATTCCCTCCAGACAACCATGATGAGAGCCTGTTGAAGCGGAGATGATTTACTTTTTGATGATTTCTTAAATAGGGTTACATACTTTAGTCACCCAAATACAATCATTGAACTGTCACTTAATTTACTGATGTCGTTGCAGAGTTAATTCCTACAACATAATAAGTGGATTGTTTTTAGTGGAAAATTTACACCTTCCAAAAATGAAACTGATACCTGGGTCTTATTGTGCCCAGCATATATTTAAGACTGTATGCAAGGTAGGAAAAAAAATGCAGGAAAAAAATAATTATGCCTTGTTTTCCTGACTGGTGTTTTAATTATGATTTGATTTAAACCAAATCCCCCAGGCTGTGTATGCACAGATCAAATATTCCACTCCCACACACCGCCTCTGCATGACCCCAAGCTGTGAGAAGAGAAAATTCATAGCCCATATGTCAGTCAGATGTTAATTCTTGCCCTGGCACCTGGAGAGGCTCTCCCACCTGATTGGAGCGCGTTTGCAGTTCTGGGCGTATACCCAAGATATGGAGTAGGCTCTCCAGATCTGGAACTATTTTGGCTGATGAGTTGGCAGAGGTCACGAGGGCAGAGCCCAGGGTCAGGTTCTGAATTTGCCCAGGTGCATTCAAGGTGACCGTTGGGCAACTGTGCCCCTGCTGGAAAAACCAGGGAAGGAGTATCTGAGTTGCCTCTCTGGCTTCAGAAGTTCACAGCCTGACCTGCAGGTTCCTGTCAATTCCAATTCAAACACTTGTGCAGATTTTATAGTTTCCAGGAGAGAAGTTAAGGACTGTTTTTCTGGCCCTGATTTAATTCTGCATTCCTGATTTAACCTGAAACACTCATTCTCATATGCTGGACTAATTAGGTTAAGAGCGTAATAAGTAAATAAGTTGTAGTTGACAAGCATTCCTCCTTGAAGCAAGCTTTTGGTGTTTAACGAAAAGACGGGGGGTGTGGAGAAGAGGAGAGAAAAGAAGGGAGAGGAGAGGAGGAAGAAGCAGGCCCGAGCTTCACACCGTGCTTTTCTCTGAAGCCACTGTCTAAAGATGGTATGAGGAATTGATCCTCATGTGAGTGAATGAACCTCACTTCCGGTTTTGGTGACAGCAGCATCTTGCACCCACACAACCGGTTCGCAAGTGGTTAAAGGCAGAATGAATAAGGAGGCAAACCTGCTCTGCTCCAAGTCCGTCTGTCACCTGCCAGCGCTGGAAAAGCAGCTCGAAGTATATGCCTTCCTGATAGCATGAGCTACCCTTCACATGCAAAGGCTAGCACTTGCTTTCTTGGTTTGGTTTAGATAGTAACCGTTCATCTGATAGAATCCTTATTGGTATGATTGAACTGTGATTTAGAAGTGGAAGTGCTGCTGGTTAACATCCCCACATGGCCTGAGATCCTTATAGCTCTGGGATCTCCATTTAATAGTTCAGTTGCTAAACGTGTATTAAAAATCTGTTGAAAGGGGGCTATACTGTATGGAGATGAGTAGCTGGATGTTCCATGTAGTCAAGGAGATGCTCAGCTGCGCGTGTAAGCTGTGCCCTGTGGTTGGTGTTTCGGGGGTGGGAGCAGGGGGAAGGAAAACACAGAAGAGGCCACTGTCTGCCTGAGGAAGTCAGGGAAGCTTCATTGAGCCACTAACATTTGAACTGAGTTTATGAGACGGAGGTAAAGGAAATGAGTGAGAACTGTGAAAAGATAGCTCAGGCAGAAAGAACAGCAGGAATAAAAGGAGGGAAAATACAATGTAGGAAGGCAGAATGGCTGTTTGGACCAGGTCAAGGAACTGAGTCTGGAGCGCACTGAGAGCAGGTGAAGTGCTGAAGGTCGGCTGACAACAGTTTGAGGGGGATTTTGAATCCCAGGCCAGTTTATATGGACTTCATCACTCAGGCCAGTGGTTATCTAATCATGCTCTACAGAAACCCCAGATTAGTTTACAGGTCTTCTGCAGAATAATAAAGCGTTTTCCCTAAATAGTACAGATCAGCTTTTATCTGTCATATACATTGAGTTTTCGGGAAGATTTTATTTGGAAAACTTGTTTATAAACAACAGGTATGGTCAGCAGAGAGCGATTTTAAGAGTTTTTGAGCAAGGTATTCATATGAACAAACATGAATTCTGGGGAAAAAAAGTAACCCAGCTAATGGGATAGAGGAGGGATTGGAGTTAGGAGATGTAATTGGCAAAGAGACTGATCAGGTGGCCACCACAGTATCACAGGCCAGAAGACAGAACAGCCTCTGCCGAGACAGTGACACTGAGTTCAGAGAAGACGGGGCTCTATTCAAGAGATACTTGCCATAAAGCACAAGTAGAACAAGATCCGGAATGAAAGAAGAATAACAGATGACAAGGTTGTGATTTAGGTCAGTGCATAAAGCAGATAATTAGAAATAGTCTCAAGAATAAACTCTCTACCCAGATGCTTACAGAGAATTTGCATTAGCTTAAAGATTCAACAAGAAAACTCATTTCAAGGGGTTTTCCTTAGGGGAAGTGGGGAGAGCTCAATGCATAGCTCACCTGAACCTTAAAAAAAAACAAAAAGACACAGGCATTCTAACTTTCTGTTTGAACTTCTGGGAGTGTTTAGATATATAACCGGAAAGTCCCATGTATTATTATGCTGTTTGGGTGGACAAATTGACTTTCTAAGCCATTAATAAATTCGGTCATGCATTCCTGAAAGATGACTATAATCTGGCCAGATTTTGGAAATGTTTTCATCATTGAAGCCATGCCCCCAATAGCTTTGTGCTGGTACAAATAACCAGAGCATCTTTTTTCTAAATGTTGATTAGTGGCTTCCATCTCTGTGTGAACCTGTTATCTCCATCACCTCCCCCAAAATAAAGTCTCAGGGAAGTAATGGGAGCAACGCTGACTCAGACAGCAGATTTTGGAGGATGATGGAATGATGTACTGTTAGCCTTTTTACCTTTACCGAAATCCAGTGTTAGCGATGATAGCGATGCTTCCAAGTGGAGACGTGCCATGCTCAGTTCATCCTCACCCTGCGCTCCCTGCTCACCGACACGACCATCTCTAAGAAGCTCAGTCTCAGACTTCTCTGCCCTTCCCCACTATGAGTCCCTCCTTCAGCTTTATGAAAGAAAACATTTCTTTCTGTGAAAGGTTTTTGTACACCCGCATCTGGAAGTGTTTATTTCAGTGGCATGTAAGCTATCTGTGGATTTAGTTAGCACCAGACCCCCTTTTGTATACTCCTGCCTTAAAAATTTTATAAATGATCTTATTGAATTGGTGCCAGTATGCACATGGTTTGGCTGATTGCTGCCTATATCCTTTACCTGCCAGTCACCTTTGATTTACGTTCCTTCTGCTAAGCTTTTACTTTCCAAAAATGGTGCCACTGAACTGTCCTCTAAATCATCTTATTGGTTAAATTACTCCAAGACGAGCTGATATGTTTTGGGTTGCCTACAGACAGATGAATTTATATCTTTTTGCCCTTACCCACTTCTAGTAAAGCCGGCCACTTAGGAGGGTTGGACGTGTTATGTCATCGATCTCTTTATTCCAGATGAATACCATCTGAAACACTGTGCCAAGACCAAAGTGACAAAGAGGTGTTCTTCAGCATCCCCTTCTGCCCAGAGACCTTCTTGTACACGTAAGCCTGTATCTTGAACTGAACCTGATATGGGGACTTTCCATGGCTCAGAAAAGGGGAAATAAAGTCTCTCAAACAATAAGTAAACTTCATCAGAAAGATCGAGACTTTGTAGGCTCTACAAAGCTTTACTAACTTGTGAGTTTTATGGTGTTTCCTGGAGAAAAGCAGGTGGCTTGGCAGTTATTTTAGATATTGGCTATTTGTGGTAATGGTTTTGAGGGGATTCGTATTTCTAAAGAGAGAGCCTAAAAAGCTAGTTCTCAAAAGGGTTTGACAAAGTGATGCATCATTTTAAACTAATTTTCTAGGAGTTCACTGGTCACTGAATATGCCATTTAACTTGATCTTGCAGGTTACCAGCTCTCTCCATGGGGGTAATCGTAATACTTTAGAGGGTAATCTTAATCACTTAATATTTAATAACTGGGAAGGTTAGTATGCTGACAGAGTAAAGCAATACTGATATAATTTAAAGATGGCTTTTAGATAAGCAAATATCTAACTTAAAAAAGCTTTGCAAAGAATGACTTTTTTCTGTTCTATATGGTGATAGGGGAATATTTTTAAATTTCACGATTATACTTGAAATGGCATGGAAGCATTTCAAATGCTTGGATTACAGGGATCTCAGTGTCATAGCTCACAAACTGTTGGAAGCAAAGGATCGAGCTTCTAGGCACCATTACTTGTGGTCCTGGCAAGCCTGGAGGTGTTTATTTCGAAACACTCAAGAGGCTTCATTTATCCTCCTGAGAGTTTATGTGGCACTCCCTGTGTCCTGCCGAGGCGAAAGACATCTCAGGAGCTCACCAGTCAGTCACGCTGGCACAGCCTAGTCAGTCCTCCTCCTGGTGTGCTTTTCAGAGATGTGGGGGACTGCATGGGAAATCAGCGCCAGGTATGTGAGCCCAGTGTTTGCATTAAACTGTCACTGTTATTCAAAATGTATATGTGTGTTTATGTAGTCTTTTTGACAGGTAGAATTTATGTGCATGTGCGTGTATACACATAAGTAGCCTCATTTTAAAACATTGTCTTCTAAGGGTTTTAAATGTATAATACCATTTCATCATTCCAACAGCCTAAAAGATAGTAGAATTAGGACTATCCTAAATAAATAAACATTAAAAGATTATCTTAAATGAACCAAATTTCACTGACACTATTTCATGTTAAGTCACCATTTGACATTCTCCTGTCTGATAGTTGGAGTCAGATGACTGGCCTGAACCCCAGTTTAATCAGTTATGAAAATAACTGTTTTTTTTAGCAAATATTTAGTAGTAACACTTGAAAGTTCCTAGCACTATGCCTAAAATAGAGAACATGCTCCCCAAAGCAAACACGTTTTTTTGTTTAAATCATTGTCATCCTCGTAGAACACAGAAGTAGAAATGGCATGGCTAGTATGCCCTTCTGAAAGGTGCAGAGGAGATCCAGTCTGACATGTGACTAGGGGGCAGAGACCCAGACCCACTGATTGTCTTTCTTTGTAGCCTTCAGAGAATTCCCTTCTGTTTTCATGTCTATATTCATGTGTACAAAGTGGGTAATAATGTGTTCTTTATAGTTTCAGAGTATCTTGAGCTCCATGACCGCTGGACTCCTTTCCTGCCCCACATTTCTGCCCCCGTGTGGGCAAACAGGCCCATGTTGAGGACCATTTTACTTCCGTTGGTGGTGGCATTACTGACCACATATGGGAAGTGAGGCTTAGATGCAAAAAGGGTATGGTAAAAAGATGAAAAGCTACAGAAATTGTGGGTTGCAAAAAGTGACTGCCAGAAGCTTTTCCAGGAATGAGAGCTTAGAGAAGTTGGAAGCTCTAGATTGAAAGAATGCAAGATATAGTACATTGCAAACTGGCTTTAATTGCAAGTTTCCAGCTTGAGGATCAAGAAAGGACCTTTACCTAGAAAGGTTTCTATTCCTGCTTTCACTGATTCCTAAATCCTAAACTTCAGATAGCAGTCACTGACCTCCCTTAAAATATGTCTTGTACCCATGTGAAAATTTAATTTCAAGTATCTGGGTGAAAGGATTCATAATTCAACAAAATCATTTGGTGATGATACTTTAAGTTGTAGTCCTGGTCCATTCTCTCAGTCCATCTTAGTAGGACCTGCCTCCCTTTAGGTTTTCAAGATAAATGAGAATTTATACTGTTTTTCTAAAACCTCCTAAGAATTTAACTGTGAAATCACTGTTCCCAGGTTTTTTCAGCATCCAACCCTTACACTCTTTTCTTCCAACCTAAACTGAGAATTTTTCTCTATTTCTCCTTTGTGGAAAGAAAAATACTATAATATTATATGAACAAACTCTCTGAGGCCCTTTCTAATTTTGGTAGCAGTGCTTCTCACAATTGCTTGGAAGAATTTTGTCACTGTCTCCACTTTAATCTCGAGACAGTTTCTGTGTACGCCCATACTTCTTTTAGGGGTCAAGGTCTAGAGAAGGAAACCTTTTCACACTTGGATAGATCTAGGCCCAGGGAGCTCCTGGTGATTCAGGGTATGGTAGGAAGTGTCAGATCCCTCCTCTTCCTTATTTCTTTGACTCTCTCTGAACTGTTTTCTCCTTCAGAGACAATTTTGAACCTTGACCCACTTTCCCCAAGATATTTTGTATTTCCTGGTCTACCTACCCCCAGATAGACCAAGGGACTGTGTTTTAATCATTTTGTATCTCCCTCAGTGAATTACAACAGCCTTTGCTTATTTGGAGCTCATCATAAAAGATGGATGAGTGAATGGACAGATGAGCGAAATGATGGTCTTCCAATGGACAAAGTCCAGTCTTAATCTCCCTGGTCAGGTTTAGGCCCCTGAACTTGGTATATCCTGAACTGGATCAGTTCAGTTCAGTCACTCAGTTGTGTCCAACTCTTTACGACCCCATGAACTGCAGCACGCCAGGCCTCCCTGTCCATCACCAATTCCCGGAGTCCACCCAAACCCACGACCGTCGAGTTGGTGATGCCATCCAACCATCTCATCCTCTGTCGTCCCCTTCTCCTCCTGCCCTCAATCTTTCCCAGAATCAGGGTCTTTTCAAATGAGTCAGCTCTTCGCATCAGGTGGCCAAAGTATTGGGGTTTCAGTTTCAACATCAGTCCTTCCAATGAACACCCAGAACTGACTTCCTTTAGGATGGACTGGTTGGATCTCCTTGCAGTCCAAGGGACTCTCAAGAGTCTTCTCCAACACCACATTTCAAAAGCATCAATTCTTTGGCACTCAGCTTTCTTTATAGTCCAACTCTCAATCCATTCTCTCAGTCCATCTTAGTAGGACCTGCCTCCCTTTAGGTTTTCAAGATAAATGAGAATTTATACTGTTTTTCTAAAACCTCCTAAGAATTTAACTGTGAAATCACTGTTCCCAGGTTTTTTCAGCATCCAACCCTTACACTCTTTTCTTCCAACCTAAACTGAGAATTTTTCTCTATTTCTCCTTTGTGGAAAGAAAAATACTATAATATTATATGAACAAACTCTCTGAGGCCCTTTCTAATTTTGGTAGCAGTGCTTCTCACAATTGCTTGGAAGAATTTTGTCACTGTCTCCACTTTAATCTCGAGACAGTTTCTGTGTACGCCCATACTTCTTTTAGGGGTCAAGGTCTAGAGAAGGAAACCTTTTCACACTTGGATAGATCTAGGCCCAGGGAGCTCCTGGTGATTCAGGGTATGGTAGGAAGTGTCAGATCCCTCCTCTTCCTTATTTCTTTGACTCTCTCTGAACTGTTTTCTCCTTCAGAGACAATTTTGAACCTTGACCCACTTTCCCCAAGATATTTTGTATTTCCTGGTCTACCTACCCCCAGATAGACCAAGGGACTGTGTTTTAATCATTTTGTATCTCCCTCAGTGAATTACAACAGCCTTTGCTTATTTGGAGCTCATCATAAAAGATGGATGAGTGAATGGACAGATGAGCGAAATGATGGTCTTCCAATGGACAAAGTCCAGTCTTAATCTCCCTGGTCAGGTTTAGGCCCCTGAACTTGGTATATCCTGAACTGGATCAGTTCAGTTCAGTCACTCAGTTGTGTCCAACTCTTTACGACCCCATGAACTGCAGCACGCCAGGCCTCCCTGTCCATCACCAATTCCCGGAGTCCACCCAAACCCACGACCGTCGAGTTGGTGATGCCATCCAACCATCTCATCCTCTGTCGTCCCCTTCTCCTCCTGCCCTCAATCTTTCCCAGAATCAGGGTCTTTTCAAATGAGTCAGCTCTTCGCATCAGGTGGCCAAAGTATTGGGGTTTCAGTTTCAACATCAGTCCTTCCAATGAACACCCAGAACTGACTTCCTTTAGGATGGACTGGTTGGATCTCCTTGCAGTCCAAGGGACTCTCAAGAGTCTTCTCCAACACCACATTTCAAAAGCATCAATTCTTTGGCACTCAGCTTTCTTTATAGTCCAACTCTCACATCCATACATGACCACTGGAAAAACATGGATATTCCACTACTTTTGATTAAACAGTATATAGATCACTGCAGAGCCATAAAAATGATATGGTTGCTTCATTATTAGTATCCAGCATTAATCATTGATTCCCCTGGAATCTCAGGCAAAATCATGCCCAAGTTACCTCATGAGCAGTATCTATTTTAAAATGAATATTTTCAGTGGGTAGTTATATACCAGTTATATATATGTTTTGAAGAATCCGTGGGCACTGAGAAAGTTTATGAAGCTTAGCTCCTCGCATCATGCTGGAGCCATACTGGGGGCTGACTCTGAATCTTTCGTTGTAGCGCACGGACTCTGTACTCATGGTGCGTGAGTTCAGTACTTGCAGCATGTGGGCTTAGTTGCTCAGTGGCATGTGGGATCTTAGTTCCCAACCAGGGATCAAACCCTCATCTCCTGCACTGAAAAGCAGATTTTTAACCACTGGACCACCAGGGAAGTCCTGACAAGCTTCTTGCTTTGTGGTTTTGTTTTGTTTTGTTTAAATCCAAGGAAGCATTGTCTAATTATTGGGCTCTGGAGTTGGCCTTGTTATAGAAAATCCTTCTTCGTGGGTGAAGTCAGATTTTACTGGTATGGCTATTTTATGAGCGATTAAACTGATAACATTTAAGGCAGGCTACAGTCAATAGTCAATAGATAGGTTTTTTTAATGACAGCAATTATAAATATGAAACTATCCCCTGATAGAGGTGGCACTGAATCATCACTATCCATTCAGGAAGCTTTTGACTGAAAAATTATAGGCACCAGAAATAACCACTTAGAAAACAAGATTTGAAGAACCCAAAATAGCCGAATTATTTGGAGATTAAGACACGGCTATTACTGAGATGATTATGAATTCCCAGAGACACAGCCTAACTTTTCTGATAGAAGTGCCTTTGTTAGTGGTATGCTGCTGTACAGTTTCAGACACATTTTTATGATACATTTTTATGCATGGCCATCAATTAGGAAAAGAGTCTAGACATCTTGTTTTCAAATTTGGAAGAACTGTTTTCTCATTGGATAACAGCTTCACATGCTGTCATGAAATATGTCAGGTTCCCACACAGACTGTAGTTGTCTGCATTCTTAGTGGGGAACCTTTCTCTTGCCCCATTAAGAAATTCATTCCCAGCAGATAGTATTTTGTGCTATAAGGCTAAATAAAATCACTGGTCACCTGTGGGATAAAGATGCAGCTTCATATTACCTCACTGAAGGAGAAGTCATCTTTCTTTTCATGCCAAAGAAAAGCAGAAATCCACAGGGATGCTGCAATTCTGCTTTGAGAGAAATAAAAGAATTCTCAGGATTGGACTAACTTGGTGGCTCAGTGGTAAAGAATCTGCCTCCCAGTCGAGACAATCAACAGGTTTGATCCATGGGTTGAGAAGATCCCCTGGAGGAGAACATGGCAACCCCCTGAAGTATTCCTGCCTGGGAAATCCCATGGACAGAGGAGCCTGGCCGGCTACAGATCATGGGGTTGCAAAGAATCAGATACGACTTAGCAACTAAACAACAAAGGGATAGTAACAAAGGAAAAATGGCACAAAGGAGTATGTGTTGATGTGCTGCTGTCAGCTCAAAGGACGGTGGTTCCTCTCCAGAGGCAGACGGAGATAGACTTGCGAAGGAAGACAGAAGAAGTTACCCCTCCCGTGTGTAATTAGGAAACCCACTTCTCTGCAGCCTCTGTCTTTTTCCTGAGGGCTGTGTTTGGTCTGCCTCTTCTCACTGGGCAGGGAAATCAATTCCCCTGATGAACAAGGAAGAATAAAGATCATGAGTAATTCTCATATTTTATTCAGAAGAAATCATTTTCCAGTTAATTAATTAAGCAGCTATAGTTTTGAATTCCTGGTATGTGGTTAGTGCCATGTTAGACACAGAAGAAGAGAGGAGGGAAAAAACTGAACATCTGCTGAGTGCCAGCACCTCTCACAGGAACGGGCACGCTGAGAGCCGGTCTTTATTTGCACCTCTGCCAACTACCAGCACCAATGCCGGAGACTAGAAAGAGAGCTTGAAGTTCAGTTGTAGAGAGGGCAACAGTAGCTCCCTCTTTAGATAAATGTTAACTTTACCTCATTGATCGCAAGTGCTTTTGGAATTCAGAGGGAACTGTATGGCTGGATTCATCAGGAGTCTCCCTCAGTGATTCTTGTGCGTCTTGGTGCTCTCCTTGGTGGGAAGGCCTCCTGCCCTCGACCCCACGTTCTGTGCAGAACCTCCTATCACAAACACTGCTCAGGCCCCCTTCACCGCCACGCCCTGAACCAGAAGGCAGACGCTATCGGATGAGTAAGCAGATGTGGTCTGTGCAGACAATAGCCTGTTGTTCAGCCCATGAAGGAATGGAGTGCTGATTCTTGCTACCACATGGTCGAACCTTGGAAACACACTAAGTGAAATAAACCAGACACAAAAGGACAGATATTACATGGCTTCACTTTTGTGAAATAGCTAAAAAGGACAAATTCACAGAGACAAAAAGTGGATTTGAAGTTTCCAGGGGTGGAGGAGAGGGAGAATTATTGTTTAATGGGTACAGACCTTTTGTTTGTAGTGATGAAAACTTTGGGGAAACAGTGGTGATAGTTGTTTAGTTTTGTAAACATAATGCCACTGAATTATGCACTTAAAATGGTTACAGTGGTGAATATTTTGTTACATATATATATATATATTTCTTTTTCACTCACCCCCAAAAAAAGCAGCTGCTGCCAAATGACATGAAGGTCTATGGATTGTGCTGTAGCCAGAGTCTTAGGTGGGTGTTATATAAGTCTGAGTTGGAGGAGAATTTGAGCTGCATAGGTTTTTAAGTAAGAGAAAGGGCAGATTTGCTCATCAAATCCTTCTTCTCTTCACATTCTGATTCAAGATTCAGTATATACTCATAAAGTGACACAGTGTCCACAGTGGTTGCATGTGCGGGCTGAAGAAGAGTATGACTGGGGCTTCCCTGGTAGCTCGTGGTGAAGAGTTCACCTGCCAGCACAGGAGGCATCAGTTCCATCCCTGGTCTGGGAAGACCCACATGCCATGGCACAGCTAAGCCCTGGCACCACAGCGATCGGGCCTGTGCTCTAGAGCCTGGAAGCTGCAGCTACTGAAGCCTAGTGCCCTGGAGCCTGTACAAATAAACTTAAAAACAGTATGACTCATATTACTCTTAAATTTGTTGGTATATATGTATTATAGATCCAGATCATAAATGCATGAAACATAGTAGTTTTTCCTGTATATTAGCAACTAATTAGATGGGCATTAAATATTTGAATTGCAACTATATTTATTTTAATAAAATATATAATATGACTCCATTAAATCTTCAAAAAACTAAAATAGAAATTTTAATTTTATTTAAATACTTTAAAAACATATCAAGGGCAAGGCCCATCATAATGGTATTCACACAACTGGTAAAGGAAAAGATATACAGGCTAGAATTTGGAGAAAATGCCAGTGGTGTTTTTTTGTGCTTTGTACAATGCAAAGTTTTTCAAATTTGTTACTAAAAGTTGTGTTTACAACTCTGTCAAAAACAACAGTGACATTCTTTGGAATAATTTGAAGGTTACTTATGATTTTTTCTGGATATACCCAAAGAAAGAACATCTTGATGAAATGGATATCAAATTTGACCTTGCAATCACTGTCAAACATATGGTGGGAATGCTGACTAAGAACAGGTGAAGTGATTTGATTTAATTTTGAGAAGGTATAAGATGAACCATAAAGAGACCAACACAAGTTTCTCAGATCAAGAATAAACCAAGGTCTATTTGGAGGAAAACAAAATCAATTTTAAATTGCACTGTCCACAACTTACTCGGTATGAACTGTTGACTACTAGGAATAATGCTAACCAAAGCTTATCCAAAAGTTATGTCTAAATTTGGCTAATTCACTTATTTTAAAAAGTTATTTTTAAGAGAAGATTGTTTTCTAAATCAAAAGCAAATTTGAACAAAGGAATAAAAATACTCGCGAGAGAAGAGTATTTTCTCTGTGAAGGAGAATTTTCACAAATCATCTTAAAGCTGATTTCTGTAGAAAATATTTTGTTTATTATAGATCAGAGTTATTATTACAAGAAAATCATTTCAATGAATCTCTTATTTGTTTTGTTGTTATTTCTAGAAAAGTTATGTAAATTCTCTGGGGTGAGGAAGGGGATAAGCGTTGTCTGAAAAAGCTTCTCACTTAATTTTAACTTTGGGAACAGTGTTTATTCATTTGACATATAAACTACATGAAGTAAGCAGTTGTCTCCAGCAGGACATGTAGTGGAGAAACTTTGGAAAAAGCTGTCAGATTGGGAAGTGGGGAGAGAAGCACATAAAAATTAGAAACTAATGTGAAAGGTTGGGAAAGAGGAGAAGTGAGACTTCACTGAGGTCAGGGTCCAGGAGAAAAGAGCCAGGAGGGGGAGAGGAAGAGAGGTTCAGCAGACGGGGGAGAGATGAGCCGTGGCCACAGGCACTCAGAAGCCAATGGGGGTTAGGCCCAGCTGTAGAAAGGACCCGCGTTCCCAGTGGAGGGAGATGTGGGCTTTGGCCCGAATCGCAGCAGCAGTCTCCTTCCTCTGTAACACTTTAAGACCTCTCGTATGTGTCGCCCAGGTGCACTCCAAAAGGGCTGGGCCAGGTTACTCTACCACCGGCAGTTCATGAGAGTCCAGGTTTTGCTGTGTTCATGCCAGTGTTATTAGGTTTTAAACGTCATTAAAAGTTTAATAATTTGATGGTCTGCCAACATTTCTAAAATTTGGCATGGCACTAAAACGAAAACCATCCCTGTTTGTAAAATATTCCTTGGAGAATCCCAGTGCTGTCTGCCTTTGGTATAGTGGGAAGAACCCTTGCCCCCAGCCATGACAAGTCCATGAGCCTCTCTCCATCTGTAATGTGAGTCATAATTCAGGACCTTCTGAGTCCCAGAGCGGTTAAGAAGAATAAAGATGATAAAAGTGAACATTTTTAATTGTAAGCTAGATAAATGTAAACTCTAAGATAGTTGGTCTATATATTAACTCACATGGTAAGACATAACCTGAGTACCTACCTCATAAGATTGTGTGAGGCTTAAATAAAGCTGTATCACTTCTAACCCCAGTTTTTAAAATCAAAATTTGAAGTAGGGGATGGACTGAATAACCAATCAGGGGTTAGAAGTGATATATCTGGGGTATATGTATAGAAGTGATATAACTGAGGTTAGAAGTGAAATATCTAAGAATAGCCAGGAAAATTCTCAAAAAAAAAAAAAAAATGGGGGTTGCTGTTGTTGTTGTTGTGTCCCTCAGTCATGACCAACTCTTTGCAACCCCGTGCCCATGGACTAGAGCCCTGCCAGGCTCCTCTGTCCATGGCATTTCCCATGCAGGAATACCAGAGTGGGATGCCATTTCCTTCTCCAGGGATCTTATTGACCCAAACCTGCATCTCCTGTATTGCAGTTGGATTCTTTTACCTTTGAACCACCAGAGAACCCCCTTATAATTGGGAGAAGAAGTATTAATTAGGTAGGCCAAATATTAAGACATAGTACAAAGCTTCAGTAACTCACAGTTCAGTGTTGGTATATAAATAGATTGAGAAACCTCAAATGAACAAAAATATACCCAGTATGGATGGTGAAGGCAATGGCACCCCACTCCAGTACTCTCGCCTGGAAAATCCCATGGACGGAGGAGCCTGGTAGGCTGAAGTCCATGGGGCCGCCAAGAGTCGGACACGACTGAGCGACTTCACTTTCACTTTTCACTTTCATACATTGGAGAAGGAAATGGCAGCCCACTCCAGGGTTCTTGCCTGGAGAATCCCAGGGACGGGGGAGCCTGGTGGGCTGCCGTCTATGGGGTTACACAGAGTCGGACACGACTGAAGTGACTTAGCAGCAGTAGCATGGATGGTGAATTTAACATATGATAAAAATAGAAAAATAATCTCCAAAATTATGTTTGTAACCAAATGAAAACAGCCACCAAAAACACCTAATATATAAAGCAACAAGAAGGTATATTCTGTTATTATTTAAAAGGAGTAATCAAGGAAAGTATCTGTCTCTCTCTATACGTGTTTATGTATGCATATGCTTGTATATAATAGGCTTCCCTGGTGGCTCAGATGGTGAAGAATCTGCCTGCAGTGCCAGAGACCTGGGTTTGATACCTGGGTCAGGAAGATCCCCTGGAGAAGGAAATGGCAACCCACTCCAGTATTCTTGTCTGGAGAATTCCATGGACAGAGGAGCCTGACAGGCTACACAGTCCATGGGGTCGGAAAGAGTCAGATACAAGTGAGCAACTAACACTGGACTGGACTGGATGCTTCTGTATGCAAAGAATCATCTGGAAGGCGACCGTAGTTGTTGACGAGTTCAGTGATGAGAGGGAGGCATACTAGTTAATGTCAACATTTGCCATAGTTTGAAGTTTTAAACCTATTTCAAGTCTTACCTATTTTAAAATATTTTAAAGAAAATAGAAGCTCAGAGTAAAAGCCGGGCCAGTGGGAACTTTTACAAATAAAGTATCTTGATGATTTTTTAAGGTTTCACTCAGGTATCTTAGTGCACTGGTATCTAACGTATCAGGAGTTGTATAAACCTACCTTTTTGCGATGCAATTCTTTGCCCAGTCCCAGGCACAGAACTGACTTGTAGTGAAGAGTTTCTGGAGTGTGAAGGTAGCTTTCCTTGACTATCAAATGGGTCTAATTTAAGAAGCAGATGGCCAAGTTGGCAGTCCTCTTAAATACTTTCACCATAGTACCAAGGTGAAATATCAAACTTTGGGCAGCCAGGTGAGTTCCATGAATTCACATGTACCATTTCTTTACCGTCTAGAATTGAGACTCACTGCCGCATGCTTAGTTTTAAATTATCTTTCTGAAATTCTTGCTACATTTCTACACTGGTTAAAATGAAGCCCTTTGAACACATGGGGAGTTGTTTAAATATCTTGCTTTGGGAAGTCACTGCTGAACGCATTATGGCAGAGTTGTTTCTTGCTTCTCTTTCCCAGTCTCTTCTCTTTGGTCCTTCCTCACTGCCCACAGTCAGAGCCACTATGTCAGAGTTTATCTTCAAAAAAGTTAGAAACTAAGCAATTTTTCTCTTTTTTTAAAACTTAACATTGGAGAAAGCACAGTAAACATATATTACCAGTAATTGTATCAAATTGGGGATTTTGCTGATGAAGTCAGCATCTCAGAAAATGGAGACAGCCATATCTTGTATATGATCACCTTGAAAAATACCACCTCCCCCAAAAATAATGCCTGTTACAACCAAATATAAATCAGAATGTAATGATGTAACTGCTGACCTTTACCAGCTGTGATTGTTAATAGTAGTCGGGTCTGTAATAACTGATGGAATGATAGTGGTTTATGGATGATAAGAGAATCACAGTAAGCCGTTGCTTGCTCTCAAGGTTGGCAACAGTACTCATTATCTACTGTGTCATATCTGTGATGTCTGTAACAATCCCAGAACTCAGTGTCTTAAAACAATAGTTATCATTTGATGTCACATAATTACGGGCCCGGAATTTGGGAGCAGTAGGGTTGAGCCTGCCTTTTGTGATTTCCCATGAGATTATAGTCAACTGTCAGCCAGGTGCGGACTGAAGTCAGATGGTTCCTTCTAAGGTGGCTCACTTACTACGTGGCTGTCACGGTTAGTGCTGGCCATTGCCTGGAGATCTTAGTTCTCTGTGAGATTACGTGTCCTCCTCATTGCATGGCAACTGGCTTATTCCAGAGCTGGAAACCCAAGAGAGCATGGAGAGAATCACAAGGGCCTTCTGCACCCTACCTCAGGGTCATGCTGATGGCTTTACCCATCCTGATTCAGTGTGGGAGGAGCCATGCAAGGGCAGGAATACCACGGGGAAGAATTCAGGGCCTGTCTTGGAAGCTGGCTGCACAGCAACCCATGCAGGATACAGTCTTTGGGAAAAGAGCAATTTGATCTCAGTTAAAAACAAACAACAACGAAAACACAACACCACGTCAGAAACTTCATCTCATCTCCAAAAGTATGAACACTGAATATTAGGGCACATTGCTTCCAATAGCTGGTGATGTTAAAGGAGGGCATTTCTGAAGCCAAGAATTGCTGAACAAGTTCCGTTTCCCCTCCACTAAATCTTAAGTGAACATTTTCATCACAGTGAATTTCTGTATGATGACTAATGAACTGTAGGGTAATCCAGCCATTGTTTTTAAAAATCCATTTTGACAAATAAAGCTGATATGCTGCTGAAAGAGTTAGGACCTGTGTGTGTCTCCTCCACAGAGAGGAGGTTTCTGTTCTCCACGTCCAGCCCAAACCCCAAACCACGTCATCGGCCTAGCCTTCAGTTTCTCCTCTGTAGTAGGACCTTGGGTTGAGTCAACACAACTGGGATTTGGAATCTTGACTCCAGAAAGTCTGTGTTTTTTCAACCTCAGGCTCAGCCATTCTCTGATTTTAAAACTAGTAACATTTCAAGTTCTACATTCAAAGGCACATTTACCAGTAAATGAGAGAATGTGCATAAGAGGCTTTGGCACAGTGACCTAACGAGAATCAGGGTGCGATTAATGAGGTGGTAATCGAGTCATCCTAAGCGTGCTGTCATTTTCACTGTCATACGTCTGACCTTGACCTGTCCAGCTGTACTCCATGCTGACTTTAAGGTATGCTGAGTCTTCTAACCTGTTTTTTAAAAAGCAGAAGACAACTCGTTCTGACTTTTCTACCCTAGAGAAACGTTATACATGTAAGTGAAAGAATGCATGAAAATTACTTAGAAAAAAGGAGAGAAGTGCTTTTAAAAGGCCATTAGAATAAGATCTAGAAGAGGCTCAATGGCTTCAGTTAACAAGCTCTTTTGTGAACCTCATATTTACAGTTAGAGTTTAAGGCTTTTTGTTGTTGTTTAGTCGCTCAGTCATGTCCAACTCTTTGTGACCCCATGGATTGCAGCACACCAGGCTCCCCTGTCCTTCACTATCTCCTGGAGTTTGCTCAAACTCATGTCCATTGAGTCAGTGATGCCATGCCACCATCTCATCCTCTGATGCCCCCTTTTCCTTTCTAAGGCTAGATGATCTTAAAGATCCCTTTCATCCATCATCATCTTAGTAATTTTGTATTTGATCTCACAGCCACCCTACGAAATAAGAGTTCTCTTTGGGCAGTTTACTTCCATGACTCAGCTTCCTCATGTAGAAAATGTGACTAGTAATAGTACCTTCTCATGGACTTGTTAGGGATTAAGTGATTTAAAATATGTGAAAGCCCTTACAGCATTGCCTGGAATGCAGTCAGAACGCCATAAGTCTTAGCAATGGTGATGACAATGTTTGTGATGATGATTTTGCCAATGAGGAAGCTGTGATTCATCAAAGGTCATCGTTTTTTTTTTTCTGAGATCACACAGTAGGAGAGCTGAAGCTTGAATTCAGGTCTTCTACTAAACCACATTGTTTGTGCATATATCTTTCAGACCTTATCTATTTTTTAAATATAGAGTTGATTCTCACAGCATCTAAACAGTGCTGCCAAGACTGTCTTACAGAAAAAAGTGAGGAATGAGAACGATGGAGTGGTATTTGCCCCTAGGATTTTGAGTCTGTGGGACATATGGCAACACCTCCTTCAAAACTAGGTCCCACCAGGGCGTCACCACCTAGGAGGGTGGAAGAGAATCCTACTTAATTCCCAGGAACTCTTTGAGCTGCCTCACTTCCGCTGACACTGCCTGTGAGATAATCACTCACTTTATCAGTTACATCTTCTCATTTCTCACTCATTTGGATAAGAGGCATGAATTCCATTGTTTATTGTACAGGCTGTTAAAGCAGTAAGTAATGGTTTGGTTTTAAAATAGATTCTTTGGGGACTTCCCTGGTGGTCCAGTGGTTAAGACTCAGTGCTTCCAATGCAGGGGCCGCAGGTTTGATCCCTGGTCAGGGAAGTAAGATTCCACGTGCCGCACAGTGCAAAGATTACAGTAGAGTCTTTGTTCTCCAGTCTTTTCCACTAAGTGTTGTTCTGCTTTGGGTGAATGCTCGAAAAGCAAGATCTCATTGTCTTCTATGCAGTTACTGCGTTAGGAATACACCACACTCCCAGCCAACGCTAGCATCATCTTAGCCATGTTAAAAAGACAGGGGAAACTAGAAGCAATTTGACTAGTTTTATTATTCTTCCTGTTTTGTTTTCAAATATAACCAAGGCGTTATTTCTCAAAGGCTGTGTCTTTCAAAACAAAATGTCCTTGAGTAGCTCTCCAATTTTAAACAATGCTGTCTTTACTCAAAATATTTTTGAAATTACTCTCTTGTAATTATCTTCAGAGCTTGCAACACATTCTTTTGAAAAGACTCAGTGGTGATGAATCAAGTTACTTCACAAACATACCATATAGTTGTAGACATAAATATAAAAAGAAAAATTATGGAATGGATTGTTTTGTGGCCCAGTTCAGTAGCTGAAGCTAAGTTGATGCAGAAAATTAAAAAACTGTTAAAATTTTTTAAATATCAACTAGTACTAATAGGTTATTACCATTTCTGGACGTCATTGGCATATTTCCATTGTATCCACATCATTAAGAGTATTTATCTTCACATACTCTCGTTTACCTAGTGGAAAGTTAAATAAAATGTTCTATAATAATGTTTTTAACAAAATAATGTTCAATTATTATATTGTTCAATTTTATATTTTATATTATTTTTAAATGTTATAAAAATGTATTATTTTATTGCCCTATAAAGCACACAGGCTTATTAACCTGGTTTTCTTGGCCTGTTTATGAGAATGTTTTATCAAAATGGATATTTTAAATGTTATAAAGATATAATACTGTGCTAAATTAGACTATAAATGATTAATTTGGAAAACAAACACATTTTTATTATTTTTCTAGAATGTCTTTATGTGTTATAATAGGCGACTATTAGGAAGTAAGATTCCTTCCAATGTACACCTATGATATCTTTGGGCACACAGGCCTCTCCTGAAGATGAATAATTGAGTCACCATTTGTCTCAATTTAAATGTTGGTTTTTGTGTGTGTGCTTTTCTTTTGTATTTGTTGTTGTTCTTTCGCTAAGTTGTGTCTGACTATTTGCCGTACCCTATGGACTGCAGCATGCTCCGCTCTCCTGTCCTTCAGTATCTCCCAGAGTTTGCTCAAATTCATGTCCACTGACTTGGTGATGCTGTCTAACCATATTCATCCTCTGTCACCCCCTTCTCCTCCTGCCCTCAATCTTTCCCAGCATCAGAGTCTTTTCTGGTGAATTGGCTCTTTGCATCAGATGGCCAAAGTGTTGGAGCTTCAGCTTCAGCATCAATCCTTCAGTGAATATTCAGGGTTGATTTCCTTTAGGATTGACTGGTTTGATCTCCTTGCTGTCCAAGAGACTCTTAAGAGTCTTCTCCAGCACCACAATTTGAAAGCATCAATTCTTTGGTGCTCAGCCTTCCTCATGGTCCAATTCTCACATCTATATGTGACTACTGGAAAACCATACACATTTTGTATTTGTTCAGAAGACGTCTCTGTAGAAGTCTGTATGAGTAAATTGATATGGACTACTGCAGGGTATATTGAGTTAGTTGCTCAGTTGTGTCTGACCCTTTGCAACGCCATGGACTGTAGCCCGCCAGGCTCCTCAGTCCATGGAATTATCCAAGCAAGAAGTAGGTTGCCATTCCCTTCTCAGGGGATCTTCCCAACCCCAGGATCAAACCCAGGTCTACTTCACTTCAGGCAGATTCGTTACCATCTTAGCCACCAGGGAATTTGTAATGTAAGAGTAGAGAGAAAAGTACAAAGTCAAAAAAAATGGGGCTAAATTTTTGAAGTAGATTTCAGTAGGAGAAAAGAAATTAGATTTTTTCTGCTAACAGTTGGCTCAAGGGGGGTTGATTTACTGAAGCTGTGTCATGTGGCGAAAAGAGCAGGAGTCAAGAGGCTTGGGCTTAGAGTCTTTGGCTGTGCCACTAATCTCCCTGAAGGACCTCAGACAAATCACTTGACCTCTGTGAGCTTCTGTTCCCTCATCTGTATGAGCATTTTGATGACATAGTTGCTAAAACCTCTTCCAGCTCTAACATTCCATCATTCTAGTTCTGAATGAACTGATTCAGATCTTCTCCTTCTGTGTTAACTGCATGCAGACTTCTTAAACATCCACAGATGTTTAACTTCCAGGCTCTGTATTAGTCAACTCAGACTGCCGTTACAGAATACCATAGACGGAGTGGCTTAAATAACAGATGTCTCTTTTCTGACAGTTCTGGAGTCCAAGATCCAAGTGCTGGCCAGCTTGGCCTCTGGTGAGAGCTCTCTTTCTGGCTTGCATGTAGCTACTCACTGGTTATAACCTCACATGGTCTTTCCCACTCCCCTTCTCTTATGAAACCACCCATCCTAGGGGTTAAGACCCCACCCTTATGACCTCATTTAACCTTAATTATTTCCTAAAAGTTCTGCCTCCAAAACCAGTCACATTGGGCAATAGGGCTTCAACCTAGGATTTCTGAGAGGGAAATACAATTTAATCCATAGCAGTTCCTCTGGATATTTCACTCTAGAACCTCTCTTCAAGTGGTCTGAACTCACTATCCTCCTTTTTAGGTTATAAAGAAAACAATGTTAAATTTCACAAGCTTCCAAAATTAGAGAAATAACAAATGTACCCTCAACTAATGTGTAAAAGAAATAGAAGTAGAAATGACTTCTTGATGAAACTTTTTCCCAGTATTTTATTATGGAAACTGTAGCATAAAACACACAGGCTTACAGAAAAGTTGATAGGATTTTATGGTGAGCACCCATATACCCACCACCTGTATCCACAATTAATATTTTTACTCTTATTTTCTTACAGATCGGCCCACTCTCCATTCATCAACCACCTCTTTTTTGTTTGAAGCTTTTCAAACTAAGTTCCAAACACCAGTACCTAAGCATTCATCTTATTTACTAATGTTTAATGTTTTTTTCTTTTAGATCATCATTTTAAATCATGCTATGTTCTGTATATGTTAAATTGAAAGAGTTATATGTTGTGAGAAAAAGGGGCATTGCTCCATTAGTAGAGACTAGTTATAATATATACTTTGTGAAAGCATCATTATTTAAATCACTAAAAAGAGTTGAGAAATAAGAGAATGGAAAATGTCACAATTCTTTTTTAAAAAGCAAATTTGGCAGAAGATTAGCAAAAAAACAGGTTATAGGCATTTGAGTACTTTTATATACATATATGGACTTCAAAATAATTTGCTTTCTACTTTTGCTTTGATTTGTAAATGTGAGGGTTGGGAAATGGAAAAAGATGTTTCTCTTCTGTAGTCTTATCCCTAGAAATTCTTTCTCAACCAAGAGAGAGAATATTAAGTGTCTCCTAACATGTGGCTTTCACCTTGTAAAGATGGATAAATGAGGAAGTGAATGAGTGAAGATGAATGAATGACTAGCATTAGCATCAGAAAGTCCTTTCTAGAGACTCTTTAACTGGTGGCTGTGAGATAATGATTATCTTCTGATGGATCATGCACTGCCTTCTCTAAAAGTGTAAGAGTAAAGGATTCCAGGCAGATTTGTAAAGGGCCTGTTCATTCATATGTGCCTGTGTGCTCAATAGTTTCAGTGATGTCTGATTCTTTGCAACCCTATGGGACTATAGCCCACCAGGTTCCTCTGTTCATCAGATTTTTCAGGCAAGAATACTGGAGTGGGTTGCCATGCCCTCCTCCAGGGATCTTCCCAAGCCAGGGATCAAACCTGCATCTCCTGTGGTTCCTGCATTGTAAGCAGATTCTTTACCCACTGAGACACCTGAGGAAGCCTTGCTCATTCACAGGCATCCATAACTGGCTTAGTTTTGGGGTTTTTTTTTTTTTTTTTTTTTTGCTTTTATTTATAGTAATAATATAACACAACTATATAATACAGCTATATGTTGTTATATATATATATTTGTGGTTATATATCCACGGGCCTCATTTGCTCGTCCCTGAATTACTTGTAGATTTCTCAAAGCAGTTGCAATTTAAAGTCTGTCTGAATCTGCTAGAGTCTTAGTTGCTCTTAGTGGTTCATATCTCAGCTCTTTGTTCACCACTCAGAGCTCACCACTGTCTTAGTGAGTCATCCCAGTATTTAGCAGCATCCAGGACAATTTTTCTCCAAAGTCACTTGAAGTGAACTCCCAAGGCCTGGAAGGAATTGTTTGTACAGGAAACAGCTGGTAGAGGACTTTTTTGGAATTGCCGCACTTCTTGGGGTGTGATATGCTATTTATTCCAGGCAGACACTCTTGGAGTGGGGGGTGGGGGGAGGCAAACCAACATATTCTCAGTGTGGAGAATTGTTTACTTTTGATGTTTGGACAAGAGCTGACACAGCTAGAGAGGGTCTGCCTTTTTAAGCACTGTTGTTGCCATCTGCAAGGACAAGAAGTCTCCTGAAGACTCCCATCCTACTGCCGATGGAAATGGGTAGTAGAAACATCGGTGAGATTTGGCCCTTTTATTCAGAGCAAATCAGAGTGACACACAGGAACCCAAATCAGCAGTGGGTCTAACATGGGGTGGTATAGATAGATACGAAGGAAGCCGTCGTCACAGAAGCCCAGCCGGGAAGCCAAAGAACAAGGGTCCAGGATTGCAGCAATTGGTCCGCAGTTGAGGACCTCAGACAAAAAGCAGATTAGGGATCTATGACTGGATGACAAGGACTCTGTCCTCTGGGGAGGTGGGGCACAGGAAGCTGTGGCTGGGTTGAAGTGCAAGAACTAAGGAGCTAAGAAGGAACTAGGGAGCTAGCTAAAAAGAAGGGGAGACAGGCAGGAGTCAGAAGGTGTAGGAACGCCCGTGGGCAGAAATGGCGGCTGAGAAGATGCCACCAGTGAAGTCCCAGTGGGATGGTGGAGCAGAGCGGGTGGCCCAGCAGCTGCCCAGGGGCTGCCCAGAGCTCATGGGGCCGAGACTGAGCAGATAAAGTCACCTACTCACAGACGATTCCCTTGTCATCCTGCGAGACGGAAGCATCATGAAGTGCGGCCTCCTCTGGGCAAGCAGGTGGTGACATCATCCTTAAACGGCTGAAATGGATGGTTCCATGCTTAAGAATTTTGTCTTTAAAACGTGTAATTATTGGGGGCAAGAGACACCCGTTTTGAACTTGGTTTTTAAATTTTACTCTACATTTTCTTGGGGTTTAGTTCTATTTGCTTCCAGCATGATCCAAATACCTACTTCAAAGCAAACATTCTAACAAGAACTTGTTAAAAGGAAGGGAAACCAGCTCCTGTGGCTTCTTGTCCACTGGCTATGGAGGCACTCACAGAACCACGTTTGTGAGTTGAGTGTAAATGAATCCGAAACCTACAAATTAGATTTCCCTTGAAATACACATGGGTTTAAAACCTTAACGGGAAAAGAACTTGGCAAATCAAACCTGACCATATTCAGTAAAACCTCACTAATTTGCACTAATGACCAGGAGACCCATTGAGAATTACTGATATTTTGTGTGTTAGCATAGGAACAAGTACCAGAACAGGGGTGCAGGGATGAGGGAGTATGGAGGAAGAGTAGATGGGGGGACATCAAAGTACCAGAATCAAACAAACACACTTTCTGGTACAATGAAGAATGTACTTGAACGGTTACTGGAATGAAACTCAATAGCTTAATGAGGGCCTGGCCGTGGTGCGCCTGCCCGCCGCGGAGGCCTCCATATCATCCAGCCTGCCCGAGCCAGCAGCTAATGTGCACTTAGGTTAAGAGGCCTTTGCTTTCTCGAAAGTTGGGGGGTTGTGGTTTTTGCAGTACTGTGAACCAATGAGATTCCACCATGTGTCACACACGTGTGTGACACAGGCTTGCACAGGCAAGCTGAAACTATAGATCAGCATTGGGGTGGGATTGCTTATTACCTCTTAAAAAATAAAAAGTACTTGTGAGAAGAGATAGCAAGGGAGGTTAGATTCAGACTTAGCTGGATCTTCTTGCAGTGGAAGAGGTTTAATTTTTTCTGAACTGAAGATGGGCCATTTAGTAGATACTTACCTTGTGTATTTTACTAAAAATAAAAGTTGCATCTTCCTTTATAAGAAACAAGCTAAACGGTTCTTTGAAGATTAATCATCTGTGGCCTGAATTTCAGTAATTATAGTGACTTTTAATTCATTTTATTTGAGAAATAGAATCTTCAAGTTGCTACTATTTAATGACTGTGGTTAAAGGACCGCAATAATGCTTCCTTTGACTGTCCTCTCCATAATATCTAAGAATACCTAGGTGTTTGGATATTCTCTGTAACTGAGGAATTTCTCTTGACTAAACGTGTTATTCCTCTGACTCAAGAGCAGCCCCAGGTAATGATTTGTGTCTATACTGATTTTAATCACTCCTTACTACTTGCCTGACTGGGAGCTAATGTTTTACCAACTGAGGAATAATTTAGAACTTCCACTCAAGCAACCCCTGAAGGCTGCGGGGAATAATAAGTACATGAGACCAGAGCACTGTTTATGACATGAGTCGAGCAAATGGTTTCAAGTCTTCTCGTGCTTCCTCTGGACCATAAATGGAGTTGTCACCTCAGCTGGTGCAGAAAAAGACTGAACTTCCTGTGATTCACACTAAAACCTTCTGCTTTCATCGTTGTTAATCTTTTCTTTCTTCCTAACTGCCCAGTTCAACAATAAAGCATGATTCATGCAGACTTTTTGTGCCAACTCCCCTTAAATCGGGCTTCCCTGCTAGCTCAGCTGGTAAAGAATCCACCTACAATGCAGGAGACCCTGGCTCGATTCCTGGGTCGGGAAGTCCCCTGGAGAAGGGATAGGCTACCCACTCCAGTGTTCCTGGGCTTTCCTCGTGGCTCAGATGATAAAGAATCCCCTTGCAATGTGGGAGACCTGGGTTTGATCCCTGAGTTGGGAAGATCCCCTTGAGGAGGGCATGGCAACCCACTCCAGTTTTCTTGCCTGAAGAATCCCCATGGACAGAGGAGCCTGGTGGGCTACAGTCCATGGGGTAGCAAAGAATCAGACATAACTGAGCAACTAAGCACACCACAGCACCCCTTAGATCGGGGGTGAGGAAATGAGGACATATGAAAGGTTTATGTGTCATTAGCATCCTCAGTGGGAACAATACCAAACTGACAACTCTTCCTAAGCCCCCAGGTTTGCCCTCAGGACTCTCAGGTGGATGATCTGTTTTGCTTTAAAAGGAAAAAAGAAAAGAGATCTAAGACCAAGTAGGCTTTCTAACCAAGTAAGTTTTGTTTTTAATTAATGATTTTTTCCAGTGTTTTTTTTTTCCTTTGAGGAAAGTTTTTGAAACACTTTTTATTAGTCAATAGAGTGCTGTTATCTCTTGCTGAACCTTCCTACTGCTTCTTATCAATACCAGTCATATCCTTTTGGAGACTCAGTTCTTCATTAGCTTGGATAGGTTTTTTAACAAGAAAATAAGCTGTGCATCATCAAGGTCTTTTTCAGAATTTTTGAAAGTAAAATTTTTGATCAAGTTATTTTATTTCTTCTTCCAATTTTAACAAATGTACAAGAGAAAGACCTTGCTCATGAGGTGTTTACAGCTCAGTTGAAAGAGGGTAGAATTATGTAATTTCATTATAATGTTTAATTGCTCTGATAATATTTCATAAGACCAAATGGGAGCAAGTTTGGTCCCATTTAAGAAGCAAGTTTGGTCCCATTTCAGAGAAGCCTTCATAAAGGAAGATTTCCTGAGCTGAGATTTGAAGGGTAAGAGGAGTTTAGTCAAGCAGGGGGAAGAGATGCAGAATGAACAGGAGCAAAAACAGAGATCCAAGGAGGCATGAAACAGCACCGCATGGTCAGAAAATGACCAGCAACTTGGAAACATTAACACATGAAACATGTGGTGGGAATGACTGGAGATGAGGAGAAGAGGGGAGGTGGGGACTGAGGCAGGGAGAAATGCTGTTTGGGAACTTAGACTTAATCTTTGATGGGGTGCAGTTGCAGGACTTTTAAGCTGGGGAGTGACCAACAGAGTTAGAAGGAATATTGTAGTACTCAACTTTTTGGTAGTTTTGAAACCTTACCACCTAACTTGTTCTTCAAACAAAATCTTCCATATTAACTTAAGAACAGATCAAAGCAGAACTGCCCAGTTGAGGTTGGGGTAGAAAACTCAGAACTTCCTTGCTTGGCCTCCCCCACACTGTCCCCCTGGCTTCTTTGTCAACTCCTGAGACACTGTCATAGAACCTCCATTTCTGAATACACCTAAATTAAAAAACAACCTTTTCAGTCTATGGACTGGAAAACTGGGACTCAGGAAGTAAGAGTATCTAAACTAATTCTTGGAAAAGCCCAGAACAGAACCAAGTCTGTTGATTCCAAAGTTAGCCATCAGTGGAGAGAGTTTAGTTTCTAACATACATTCATTGGAGAAAGACTATCTCATGCAACAGAAATTCCTCACTCCTGTTAACACAGGGGCAATATATAAGACAAAGAAAATGTCCAAGGCAGAGTCCACTTTCTGCATTTAGCACATGCTAAATTAATTTTTATGCAAGTTTTTTTTTTTTACATTTCAGATCCAGTTTATACAGTTCCCTTTGCCTTTTCATGCTGAAAGAGTACCAAGTTACCCCTCAACTTGAACATGTAGGAATTAGATACAGGGAGTTTTCTGTTAAGGCCCCTTGTTACTAAAATCCCTTCCCATTAAGTCTTGATAGTGCCTGGGTTTACTGACCTGGTCTAAATGGTATATCATGGCTGAAGCCCGTCCCAATGGCAAAAGCAGTGGAGTAGGAGTCAGGACTGGTTCTACTCCCAGTCCAGCCATTAACTGGCTGGATAACATTTGGATAAGTCACTCAAGCTCAACTGTACAATGAGAAGATTGAACTAAATTACCTCAAAGGCCCATTCCAGCTCCTACAGTCTGTGATTCTAATTACCACGCATGTGTTTTATCTTTGAGAGCGTTGACATTTTATAGACTGCCATGAGCTCTCATTTTTGGTGGTCCTAAAGACTCAAAATAGTTGGGTACAGGAAGAAACTGATTGTGAATCTCTCGAAAGAGAAGTGGGCATTTTTACTCATCTAGACAAAGGATATATGCTAATGAAATGGGTTAAGTTATTTGCAGCTATATTCCCAATTTGGTAATTGGAATGGCTTCACTGAAATTCTGGTAATGCATTCCCCATGACCTTATTAATGGACAGCTCAGCCTTGGACAGCCCACCTAGCAGATAGGAGGATGTTTATGAAGAGCTCTGCTTATCTCTTTGAAAATGGTGATGTAGAAACTCTTTCCAGGCTCAGAATTGTAGAAGTCTTTCAGAGTCCTTCTCTGAACTCCCCTTCTGTATCTGATCCCCCAGTCTCATTTTCCTACACGAGCCCTTCCTCAGCTTGCTATTTAAAGCCCTTCACATCAAGCCTTACTACTTTAAGGAGAAGTGTGATATAACAAACAATGACATTATTATATTGTAAGGACAAGAAATAGGGGGTGAGTTATAAAGCAGAACATTTTTATTTACACAGCAGTGTTTTAATAACCAGTAAAATTTTGGAAGAGAACTAGAAAAATAGTTAAAAGATAAATGGACTTATGTTTCAATGTTATGATTTTTCACATACACTAAAGTTCATTTTTACTTTAAAAAAAAAAAAATCCCTGAATTTCGGACAGAACCCTGGGAGAGTTGTTGGCATCCTTTGGTCAACACATTTGTCAGGGTATTTTTTTTCAATGTCCTTCTCTGGTTCTATTAAGCAATAACCTCATTAGCAACACATTCTGAGTGGTATAGTGTGATAGCTTTACTACAAAGGGGTTCTGTATTTCAGTTGCCAGGATATAACACTCTTATGACAGGGGAGAAAAAGAAAACTTGCCGTGAAGGGGAAGCTTAGACATTATTTACTCTAAATATTGGAGCTTTCCATCTGAAAGTTTACAGAGGCTGAAGAATTGTTGAATTTGGAGATTGTGAAATAAAAATCTCCAGCAAACTCTAAAAATGTTTCTCCCCTGAAAACAGGTCTATTCCCTCCTGTGAGCATTTGCCTTATGGAGTCTGGGATTAGCCTATAAGTTATTTTCATCACAAATACCTTTCACTGAGACACAGTATCACGCTTTTCTAGAGTGACACAAATAAAACATTCTGATTCGGGGCTGGGCCGCTGGAGAACAGACTGTCAGTTGTGTTGAGTTACACACAACTCAAAAAAAGGTGGACTTTTTTCTTTTTTTTTTTTTTTAAACCTCTTTCTATCAAGTCTATTTTTTTAGGCCACTTCAGGTTAGAGCAATGCAGGCCTAATCCAAATTAACCCTGGCTATATTCCAAAAGTGCTGGAAACTAGCAAATTTAAACCGTTTTCAGCTCCAGATTCTATTTTTTCTTCTTTTACCTTTGGCTTTATGTCATCATATATGACCTAAAACTAGGGAAAAACATGTTACTGATTTTACCTCTTTTGGGGCCCTTGACTTTGTCTACATAGGCAGAATGTGTTACGACCAATGTCACTGTTCACAGAGAGTTATATATGGCAAAGAGATCATTATGTCTCAGACAACCATAGATACAAGGCTTTGTTGGCACAGTTAAAAAGAATCCTATGCATAAATGCTTTCTGTGGTCCCTGTCCATATACCTGTCACTCTTGAGCATAACAGTATGGAGGGGTGTGGTGTTTTTCCCAGCTGTGGGTAAATGGGATGGGGCATGTGGATGAAGACTGAGCTGTAGCTGAACTCCATATATGAGGTTGAACCATACGATACTGCCATATTTGTAAGTCAAAACCAGTTGAATGTCAACAGTTTCATATGATTCAACCTAATAATTATTTTGATCTGTTATCAGCAGTTATCTTTCAGTTCAGCTTTTCTCCCTGGCATGTTAGCTAAATACACCTAAATTGACAAGACATTTCCAAACAAAGCAGCTCAAGAAGATGCAGAGGGTTCTCTGTTTCTTCATCCATAAATTGGGGATGGTCATGGTGCCTGCCTTTTAGGATCACTGTGAACATTAAATGTAGAGGGTCTAGTAGAATAGTGCCTGGCATATGGTAAGCACTCAGTAAATGAAGACATTATAAAGGATTGTCATCCTTATCAGCATCTTACTTGTTTGTTCAACAAATGTTTATTGGTATCTGACTACATGGGCAGCTGAGTGTCTGTTGCTGGAACCAAATTTCTGAAAAGGCCATCCGTAGTCCCTCCCCTAAGTAGCTTACAGGAATGTCTGTGGCTGTTCTTATGGAGTGTGGTTAATGCTACTGTAGGCTCATCAGGGACTGGAGACCCATGTAGGTGAAGCCAATCTCTATCTTAATGGTCAGAGAAGCTTCTTGGAGGAAGTGACCATCCAAGCTGAAACCCAAAGGACTAGTGGAAGTTAGTCAAGGGAAACCAGAAGGATCATCCTTATCAGCATGATTATCAAGCTTCGAGGCCTGAGGAAGAGAGAGTGGCCTGTCTTCTGAGACCTGCCAGTAGTTAAATGTGGCCCAAGCAGGGAACAGAAAGTGAAGTCACTGATTCCCTCCCTTGCTTTACCCATTACCCCATCCATAGCACGTTTCATCTGTTGCTACCACAGCAGAAACACATTTGATTTCTACCCATCTTATAGGAACTTATTGCCAGTTGCCAGTTCAGCTAGTTTGAGAGTTCTTACCAAGGAATTCTAACTATAACGCTTTTTGTCCTGTACAGAAGTGGCTTCGTGCGTAAAGGTGTTTTTATACATCAAAGGTCCTAGGTAGGAAAAATGAACTAAAGAACACTGACCTGTGGAATAAAGAAAAGAACTTGGAAAGAAAATCTGCTCAGAATGCCACATAATAATAGCTATAGCATTGTGATGGTAGAATCTGGATGACCTATTTATCTGAATAAATCAACAGGCACATTAAAAAAAAAAAAACAGAGGCAGTTAACATTGAGCTGAACATGGACTTTAAAAACATGAACATCAACCCAACTGATCTGGATATTTTTTTCCTCTAGGACAGAGTAAACCAATAAATGCAAAAGATTGCTGTAGACAATCCCTTCCTTTCCAGCAAGGCTGTTCCCCCAAACGGAACCTTCCTTTCCTTCAGCAAACCCATCTGTGTTCAGGGAATATGTTTTTCTTCCTGCTTGTGTCCTCTTACTCAGCTCAAACTTGCATTGCCTTAGGTACTTTATGTTTGATACTGATATTATAAGTGATGTCTTTTCTATTGTATTTTCAGAATATCTATTTTTAAAAGATTAAAAAGGTAAATAGTGTGAAAGAAGCAAAACAGACAAGAAAAATGAAAAAGATCATTTCCCAATCAATATCCCATTGAGAACCTGAATATTTAAGAAAGGGATATATTTGTTTCAGCCTGAAAAGACTGCTTACTCTTCAGCCTAAATGTTTTGGGATAGTTTATGATACAGAAAATTGAAATGTTTCGGGTTAGTTTATGATATAGAAAATGGATTGAATTGAAATGTATATCTTTCTCCTATATAATAACATACCCAATTCTATACTCATAAATGCTATAGTCTCCAAGATTTCTTTATTACAGATTTTATTCTCATTTATGAGTTCCATGTTAAACTGTTAAATCAACGGAATCATCACCTTAGCCTTGAATTAGCATAGCACATCATTAGGGAAAGCAGTGCTCTGCATTTAATTGCTGTTTTTAAAAGTTATGTCATGTTGTCATGCCCTGCATTTGTGTTCATATGTTACTGTGTTTAATTTACAAGGAGTTTGTTTAATTTACAGCAAGCTTCTGGGCTGCTTCCTGTTGTTCACTAGCTCCCTCGAAGCACAGCTATTTGGTAATAACTGTGGCTATTGCTCAGTGAATATTTGAAATACAGTGAAACTAAAGTGATATAGGATAAGAGGACACATGTTAGGGAATTGGCAAAATAGAAATACCAGGGCAGCATGAAATGTCAAACCACATTTTAGGGCACTTTTACTCTATTTCCATAAATGCATGCGGGAATTATGTTGCAAATACTTGAAACTGTTTGTTTTCATTTTTGGCCTGATTTTCTAGCATTGAAGAAACCATGTCTAATGATCTTGAGTGTTCCTAGAGAAAAAGAAATTATATTTTACATAATGGCTTGCATGTGTGAGCTCCCTCCGGCAGCAGCACTATAATTAGGGTGTCGTCTCTCTGAGGAGAGACTCCCTGTCTTAAAGATGCAACGGCCACATCTGACTGCCGGAGCTGAGCACAGAACATCATGATTTCGTTAACAGATAAACACCAGCTCTTTCACTTATTCATTCCTTCTCCTTCCTGGTGCTTTGGCCCAAGCCGAAGAAGCCAAGGACAGCGGAGTGCAAACCATTTTCTTCCTTCCCCATTCAGCAAACCATGGAGAAAGATCTTGGCTTCTTGACATGAATAACTTTGCTTCAAGTCGACTTGGAACTATTTGGGCAGCTTTTCAAAAACGAAAAAGGTACAATAAAAGAGGACTGAACTTCCTGTTTTACTCTTAAAGTAGCAGATTCAGCAAAGTCTGAATCTCTTCTGGGAATGACCATATTCCTCCCCAGGGACCCACGAACTGTAGAATATTATTTCCTCACACAACTTTCACTGAAGTTATTAAAAAGCCAGTCAGCTCGAGTAGGCCAAGTGACAGACAGTAGGACGCTCTTCAGTTTTTATTAAGTATAATGACCATATAAATGACTGCCTTTTAGACAATCAGAAATGTCCCCGATCAGAGGAAGTGCAGTGGGCAGGGACCTAAAGGCGGTCCTTAAACCAAAATGGGGGGAAATGTGAACACTTATAAAAGGGGTGTATATGATGTATGAAAATATTTGACATCTATCTGCCTTATGTACATATGCTCACAAAATCACACACACACCATCTCTTGTCATAGTGGCCTTTGCTGTATATTAATTTTTGATTCCGTGCAATAGTTGAGAAACTGGAACTGACGAAGAGTCAAATGCATCACATTTCAAGTCAGTACCTGTGGCTGCACAGTAGGAGTAGCGGAAAGACATGAAGAAACCATTCTATGGCTAAAAGTGACAGTTTCATTAGGAGAGCAAAATAAGGGGGAAAAAAGCCTTCTGATTCTGTTTTGCATTAGTTTGCATTCATTTCTGAGTGCCCCAGAGACAGGATGTCTGCTGCCCCTTATCTATTACAGTGTGGGCCATCAAGCCCAGGAGATGAAAAACTACCATCTCGATAGAAAGAAGCATCTGCCAATTAGCACTGGCCAGCCCGAGAGATGGGGCTGCAGCCCACCCAGCTCCCTCCTCCACGGAAGAGCGATCCAGGCAAAAGCGGGCAGGGTTCAGCATGCGGTGTCCTCTGACCCTCTCAAGAAAGTGCAGCATGTTTATGTGCAATTCCACGTGATGGAAAGAGCTTCAGTGTTGAAATCACAAAGCCTGAGTTTCTCCTTCAGGCCCGAGTGTGCTTTGATAACCCAAGAACTGCGGGTTATGGAGCTGAATGGAAGAGAATGCACTCCGTGGTTGTTTTCATTCTAACACGTTCCCCATCAAGAACACATTTTGTGCTTCCTCTTGTTCATTTTTTATCTTTCAGATAAGGAAATAGTGTTTTTATCTCGGGGAGGGGGGCTGGTTCTTGGAACTTTAGGGAGACAGCTAATCCTGTTTCATAAGCTAGACCTTCAGGTATTTAAAGAGAGCTATCCTTGTAAGGACATTGGAAGCTAGAAATTTAACATTTTGAAAATACTATAGGAGGTTTAAAAAGATATAAGCAGAAAATATTATTAAAAAAAGAGAGAGAGCTATCCTGAGTGACTGAACTGAACTAAACTGATCCCAGATTCTGTTAGAAAAATCTCTAAGAGATAAAAGAATTATCTAAATGGTAAATGTTTCTTTTTATCTTTTCTATAAATAATATTTTCCTAAATCACTCTTTAGGTATATTTTAAATGCCTACACTTGCAGTTTTTGGTCCTGTACGGGGTAGGGACAGGATGCAAAGAGAGCCTGGCAGTTGGAGCCAGATCTACAGAGGTAGAAAGAGAAGAAAGGAGGACCCTGGCCAGGGGAGGTAGCAGATGGGAATGGGGGAAGACCCTCTGCAGGGGAAGCTGTTCGATGATGTCAGCCCCCCTGCACAGTCCCACCACGTAGTAACCAGGTTCATCCGAGAAACCGAATGACTCATGGTATCCACTGTTTGGTGTTAGCTTTTCCTGACTTACGACTGGAATCAGTCAAGTCAGTGAGTGACAGTCTGTCACTGACTCTCACCTACTCCAAGCAGATGAGAAAGGATCACTGACTGCTGTGAAGAGAGTGGCCCCTAGGCCAGAAGCAAGCAAGCAAGGGAGACAAGTTCAGAGGTTACTCTAAGAGTCTGCAGAGAGTTACTGGCCCAGTGTATTTTGCTTTGGGAAAGTTGATTTCAGCCAGTTCTTTTTTGGCCTGTTATTGCCATCTCTGCATTCATTTTTATTTCCCTACTTGAGGCCGCCTCTGTTTTGACTTTTGTTTTGAGTTGACCAAAAAGTTCATTCGTGTTTTTCCATAACATCTTACAGAAAAACCAAGTGAGCCTTTTGGCCAACCCGATAGTCCGCCCTACATGCAGATCCCAGCCCCAAGCATGGTGTGACTGTTCACTGGTTGAGATGACCGGACGCCATACCAGTGGCATCTGAGTCCTGCTTGCTCCTCTGTCTCTAGAGCGCAGCCCGAGGTTAGGGATGGAGTCAGCACTCAGCCTGTGCTCATTACATGCGTGCATTCAGTGAGTATGTGTCTCTGTGATGATTTTAGAGCTTCCCGAGGTGTCAGTGACTCAAGGCCAGGATGACATCCAGTTTGAGAATATGGACTCCGGAGCAGCTGCCGAGGTTCACGTCATGGCTCCCCTGCTCAGTGGATAAGTGACCTTGGGCACCTTATATAGCCTTCCTGGTAGCACCCAGCGCATAGGATTATTGTCAGAATCAAGTGTGTTCATATGAGTAAGGTGCTCAGAGCAGTGCCTGGCACAGAGGAAACGCAGTGTGCTAGCCTTTATAATTACCATAGAGAAACAAAGCGGATTTCTTTCGTCTCCAGTAGAGCAAGGCAACCACTGGGCAAAATACTTTCTACAGCCGCTGGGACGTTATTTAGAAATGTTTAGGACGTCAACTTAAAGCTTTCTGTTCAGGATAATTTTGAACCAGGTAGTGGAAGGGAACCTCCCAAAGATAAAGGGTGAAAGCGCATTGTTGGGCAGAGCAGTAGTGCTCCAGCATCCGTTCCCTCTGCCTCCTTGAAGGTCAGCTCACCAAGGAAATTCTAGGAGGCAGCCTTTACTTTATGCAAATTAATTGTGAGTTTTGTGGGTGAACAAGACTATTTGTGTGCTAATCATCCTTTTGCTTAATAAAACACTAAAAGGTTAAAAAAAAATAGAGAATTTATCATAGCGGTTCTTCTGTGAAAATAATCTGTTCTCCAAACTAAAAGAATGGATAAACATAGCATCATTTTTTAAATGTCTTTATTCTCTTCTGATGTTCATAAATACTATTTCTTGTGGAAAGGGAGTGTAGAGGGAGGACGCCGAGGCATGGGAGACGAGAGGGTTCCTTCTCCATTCAGTTTTTTTCAAAGGATTCAGTCCTTCAATAGCCTTACAATGAAAAGTTAAGTTAAAAATGCAAAATTAAAGCCTTGCTAAAACTCGACCTCTAAAGCCATTTTAAGATGGCTGCCATGTTACGGACTCACAGCTCCACAGTGTGGCTTTCAGGAAGGTTGATGAAGCTGACCAGAGTCTGAGCATATCACAGCCGTGCCTCGTGCATAATCAGGGGAAAAATAGAAGAGTGGAACTAGTCGACAGGTAAAAGAAACCAAAATGGAAAGAGTGACTGTAGTGAGTTTGTCTGGTGTCACCAATAACTGCTTTTCCTCAGGTGCCCATTTTCCTCTTCTGGCTTAGCTGCTTCTAAGTAGTTGATTCTGAGCCTCTTCCTTCCTCACTTGAATTCAATAAAAACTAGAAGCAAAGGTCTTTTGAGTTTCCCAAGGCTGGAAAACAGAAGATATGGTATCATTACCATGGACTGGTCTTCAAATGTCCCAGGACGATGGATTTTCCATTTCCTTTGGAATCCAGATTCATAGGCCATGCCTGTGTGCCCCTCTTCTTTAAACAGGGAGTCAGGCTGCATCCCTTTGGCAGGTTAAGTTCCTGGAAAAGATCTGACAAGTCAAAATGATGTGAGTCAGTATTAAACTTTCCCATAGAAAGTGTTCAGTAGGAGTTTATATTCTTGACCAAGGGCTTGATGCCCAGCTTTTTATAGAAATAACTCCAGACACCAAGATTTCATCAACTGAATTAATTAGAGAAGGGGCTGTAGTGTTTCATAATTTAAGACTTTTATGTATTTTTACTACAAGGGTATAGTAAACCATATGGAATCTTTTTTAAAAATTATTTCTATCACATTTTTATTTTAAGGACCTAGAAGGCGACAATATGTCTACCTTAGGATGGAAATTTAAAAGACTCTTTAGAGAATATTTTGACAAGTTTCCTCAATGAGATGTTGAGCCACTCGGCAATGGCTCCTTAAGAAAGAAATCACACTTTTCTCACTGATAATTCAGTTATAGCCAACACAGGTTTTAGAGAATGAGTGTTTTGGTAGAACAGTTTGAGGTTGGATTCATTTCCCCATAATTGCCTTATGTCTTTCTGTGCTGCCAGCCATAACTGGGGTAGATACTAACATAGGCCTACTCACTGCCCTGAGTCACATCTGTGTCCTTTCAAGGCTTCCTGTTTCCCAGTGAAAAAGGATCTCATGTGTCCCCACATTCTACTCATCCCAGCCAGTGTGGGAGACTCTCTTTAATCCTTATATACTGACATTGCTTTATCCTACTCTTGTATTTATGTAAATTTTTAATGCAAATTCTTCAAAAATATTATATCGAAAAAGTCCCATGGAAAGATGTCATTCAAAATGATTGGAAGTGTTCCAGCAAGGAAAGCTAACAGCTGTTCCTTGCTCCAGTCTCTGCCCATGGAGAAATCCTCATGACCTTGATGCTGGTATCTATTAGAATTCTATCCCAGGATCTGTGTTCAGGGTTTGTGTGCATCATCTGCCAGTGGTCAGACCCCTCCTTAAATCTTGAGTTCCCAGAAAAGAGAAGACTTAGTCTACGGAAGTGATTCCTGCACTAGAAAATCTGGAACATAATCTGAATCTGTACCTCTAGATGAGTCAGTAGCAGATTAGGAATATATATGTGACTACGCAAAAGGTGACTGAAAGCCGTAAGTGGTGACTCCACAGTGCCTGTATGTGTTCTGTATACATACACACAAATACAGATGCATTTAGGTAAGTGGATGGATAGTATATAAAACCAGTAACAAAAAAGCCCAGCTTCTCCAGACTTTGATTGACAAAGAAGATACTTTTTTTAAAAAAAAGCATTCAGCATTTCAGTCATAAATTTCCAAGACTCATTTCTATTTGAAAATGTTTTTTTGTCTTGCTAACCACAGAGAGCAGTTGGAGCAACTGGGTCATTTTCTTTCAATTGTTTCTCCGGCGCTGGCCCTTGGAGACAGATGTGATGATCTAATAGGTCCTTTCCATCCCTAATATCTATAATTTTGGCTACTCTGTGGCAGCTTCTTATTGCTTTAAATAAGCCGTCTTAATTCAAAAAACATACATCTGGATTGGACCTGCCTAATATATTTCAAGAAGTGTGTGTGTCTCCAAAGCCCCACCAGGAACTCTGAAAGACTTTAAAAAAAAAAAAAAAACTGAAAAGAAGCAAGAAAAATGAACAAGGAGAAGTGAGGAGACTATGAGTCAAACAATTTTCTGTCTAGTTGTTTTATTTTTTCAGTAATGAGATCAACCCTTAGGCCCCTTTAAATCACTTTTTGCTTTGTTACTATCCAATCTGAACATTCATACATCTTGCAAGCTAAGTCACTTTAGTTGTGTCCATGGTCGTTTTGTGACCCCATGGACTGTAACCTGTCAGGCTCCTCTGTCTGTGGGATTCTCAAGACAAGAATACTGAAATGGGTTTCCATGCCCACCTCCAGGGGATCTTCCTGACCCAGGGATCAAACCGGAGTCTCTTAAGACTCCTGCATTGGCAGGCGTGTCCTTTACCATTAGCGCCACCTGGCCTGGGAATCTCCTACATCTTACTTTAATAATTTTTCAAAATTGTTGACTCAGTTTCTTAGAAGTTGCCCCATCATTACCAGCATTTTGATGCTCACATCATCTCTGGCCAGTTCTTAGCCTCATATCCACTTTGCAACTTCTCAGTGGAAATGTCTGAAGAGGAAGTGGCATTTGGGCATGCCTCTAAATGTCAGTCAGTGGCGGTCCTCTGGCCAGGTGTGTTGGGAACATTATTACAAGTACATACTATCTTCTTCCCAGTTAAATACATCACCAACACTGTGAAATAGCTTTCATAAGTATATGAGCACGCAGCCTCTGCAGTTGTGCTTCACATCGTGTATCTGGTCCACCTGCCGTAATAGCTCTCCCTGACTCTTCCTGCACAGTGAGTTTCACTTAATATGTAGCTCTTTATAAGCTTTTGTCAGTTAATATTTTCTCCTGCATACATTTAGTTACTTCCTGAGATTATTCTTCCAGACAGGAAGAATAGAGAACCGTGTCTGTGTGTCTTATTGTCCATTAGTCTGCCTCTGTCTTCCTCCAAGACTAATTCAGCCTGAATGCTGAATTCCTTTTTCTGACCCTGTCTCCAGATCTTTAGGGTTATAGGCAGATCAAACCAAGATGAAAACTGGGATTCATTTGGAGTGCTTATCTCCAGAGCTGTTCTCTATAGAAAGGTGATATACCTTGCCACAAGTAAGTAGGATTTTGTGTATTTATTCACTCAACAGGTATTTGGTGACCACATACTATATTCCGGGCACCTCATTAAATTACATTAGACTGATTCCATATATGGCACCCAGTGCTTCAGCTGTAACTCAGCTTCTGATGTCACATCTGAATTGAAATGAGTCAGAGGATAACAAGAAAGCTGTCTCTGACTCACCTCTGTTCTTCTTCAGAGGAAGGCCGAGTGGAGTGAAAGCAGAAGTTGTACCGGGCAGGGAGTTAAACGTGCTGGCTTCCAGTCCTGCCTGTGTCTGCGTCCCAGTCCTTCCTGAACTCTGAGGCTTAGACAAGTCATTTAACCTCCCTCCACCAGTTATCTCATCTAAAATGGGCATAATAATCCCGCCTGCTATCCAGAATTGTGGTGAGGGAATGCTACTAGGAAGACCTTGCCAATCATAAACCAAAGATGTGCAAAGATGCACACGTAACACACTGGTGCCAGTCCAAATGATGAGCGTCAATCAAGGAAAATGCCTCTAGAGCAAGCAGTTTGGAGTGCTTTAATATATAATGGAAAAGGTTCTAAGCCAACTGACAGAAAAACCCTGGTGAGAAAAAGCCAGTTGCAGATATTCACACAACATTGTACACAGAAGGAAAGGAAAGGAAAGTTAGCTGCACAGTCGTGTCTGACTCATTGCGATCCCGTGGATTGTAGCCCACCAAGTCCTCGGTCCATGGAATTCTCCAGGCAAGTGGGTTACCATTCCCTTCTCCAGAGGATCTTCCCAAGCCAGGGATCGAACCCAGGTCTTCTGCATTGCAGGCAGATTCTTTACCAACTGAGCTACTAGGGAAGCCCCCGTGTACACAGGATATAACTGTGATGTTTTGATGTTTTTGTTGAATCACAAGGGATGCAGGCAGCAGGGAATTAAAACTCAGAATGATCCTGAAAGACATAAGAGGGTTTGATTCCCCCCGCTCCCCCATATCAGTGGTTCTCCATTCGGATTCAGTGTTGGAATTGATGCCCCAGCCTCACTTCCAGAAATCTGTTATCTAGGGGTGTCATCTGGGCCATAGGATTTTATAAGATTCCCGGGTGGTTCTAAGGCACCATCAGCTGCTAGTGAGAAAAATCACTGTGCTAGAGAGATTAAAAAAGAAGATCTCCAAAAGTGTAGGTACAATGGTGGAATTTATGGACCCAAAGAGATAACTATCAACAGTAGAAGAGTCTATGTGTCTAATGAAAATGGGTGGGACCGACAGGCCTCCAAGAATCATCTTATAGGAGCTTAGCTGACATCTCACCAGGTGGAAAATTGGAGCAGGAGAAGAAAAAGCAGAGGGGAGTGACAAAACTCTTCTCAGATTAAGTTTCCACTTGAAAAGTGAGTTTTCAGCCAGTAATATGATAGCTGTCGAGTGAGTCAAGTGGCAATAGGTATACATAAACATGAGCATTAAGTGTTATTTTCACAATTCTTGTTCCCTCTAGTAAATATTTATCTAACGGCTAATCTGAGTGGTTATAACTAATCATGGCCGGTTTCCCTTTAATGTGTAGACACTATGATTGTGACCAGACTTGCAGTCTCAGGTCATTTACAGAAATGCCAAAAAAAAATCTTTCCACAAGAAAGACAGTGGCATTTTCTGCTTAGCAAAATAACTGTATCAGCATTTGGAAAAGTATATAGTAGTTAGCACAGTCCCAAAATAAAATACAAGAAACAAAGTATCTGCCTTTCATTGTGCTCAGGGTCCAGTTCCCAGAGCATTGTCCTGATTTATGCCCAGAGGTTCAGTCTGATCCTTAACATCAGTTACCAGGAAAAAGTCACATTTATGTGTTTTAAAGTTCTCTTTTTAAACACAGGAAAAGCCAAGAAAGTTAAAGACACTGTAATGCTAAAAACTCCATTCCTGGTATGTAAAGTTATTCTTCTTTACTCTTTAAAAAATATTCTCGATTGGGGAAAGACAAAAATATTCAGAAAAGCCAGGCTTCCCATGTTCTTTGCAAAGACCTTTCTCATTTCCCAGCAGTATATATATGCTTCTCTCCATCTTCCTACCTCCTTTCCCCAGTTTTCTTGGATTCTAAAAGCTCTCTTTGTTTCTTTGCTGTCTGCTCCACGTGGTTTATTGTTGGGCTCTAAGGTTCCTCACCAGTGTCTATACTATTGAGCATCTTGTCACTGTCATCTGTGGTTCACTTGTTGGAATATTTAAGTCTGCCTCTTGAAGAGATCAGTGAACCCAGCTGCTGTATTTTTATTAATAACTAGCTTTTTGCATTAAGTTGAGGAAAAGTTCATGATTGTCATGTCAAAAATTATCCTGCAGAAAGGAACAAAGTTGGAGAGCAGATTGGTGAAAAGCAGCAAGAGTCAGAGATGGTCCAGAACAATTTTTCAAAACCTGGTGTTTCATGCACTTTGTATCAAAGGACAGTTATCCAGAATTAGATTTCAGGCATTCCACCAAGCGATACAGTTTCAGGGCTTTTTACTGGCTTTTAATAATTTCCAGTGATAGAATGTGAATGGATGGCTTCAATCTACTACATTTGTGTCCCTGGACATGCTGTTTTATGCCACATCTGTTTTCCTCCCATGTGGTGCCTCAGCCAGTACCTGATACATAGTAGGCATTCAATTAATTTTTGCCAAATTGAGTTGACTTTATAAATATGTACACATTTAACTTTGGTTTTAATAATTGTAGCCACATATTTTTTTCTGTTCAACTACACCCTTCTAATGAAAACATAGAATGCTGCCATGTCAAAAACTTGGAAACTTACTAAGTGTCATCTTTCATTTCCTGACACTGTTCAAGTTCAAATATTCTTCCTGCCTGTGATGTAGAAATCCTGACCGTCCCCAGAAAAGCATATTAATTTGGGGTGGTTTTTCTTGTTTATTTTACTGAAGTATAATTTACATACAATAAAATACATTATTTAAAAGTATATAGTTTGATGTGTTTTGACAACTATATATATAGTCATATAACCATCACAATTAAGATACAGAGAATTTCCATTGCTGCAGAAAAAAAGCCTTAATCTTTTCCCCTCCCATCTCCAACCCTGTCAACTACTGGTGTGTTTTCTGACCCTATAGTTTTGCCTTTAGAATGTCATATAAATATGGAATCCTAAATTTGTGCCAGTTTGAGTCTGACTTCTTTCATTTATCACAATGCATTTGAAACCCATCCGTGTTGTTTGTGAATCCATAATCATTCTTTATCTATGTTAATAGATATTTCAGATAATTCCAATTTGGGGCAATTATAAATAAAGTTTACATTAAGATATATAAGCGTACACTGTAAGTCTTTATGTGGGCATGTTCTCATTTCTCTTGTGTCTATAAGTTTTGAAGTTCAAAGCTTGTCTATAAGTTCAAGTTGTCAGTTTTTGTCTTTGTATATGAGTGTGTTAGCTAAGAAATCTTGGCTTATCCTAAGGTCATAGAGATTTTTCCCTTTGTTCTTCTGGAAGTTTTATAGTTTCTACTGCTTAGGTCTGTGATTCATTCCTGGTTAATACACTTGACCCTTGAACAATAGGGTTTTGAACTGTGTGGGTCCATTTATATGCAGTTTTTTTCAATAGTATACAGTTGGTCCTTGTGTATTTTTCATATCTGAGGAGTCAACGTACCAAAGATCTAAATTTCCATCTGAGGTTGATTGACTCTGCCGATGGATACTGAGGTTCAGCTACAGGACTTGAGCATTGTTGAATTTGGGCATACTTAGGGGTTCCTGGTAAATCTCCCACTTATATCAAGGGATGACTATTTGTATTTGGTATAAGGTAGGGTCAAGGGTTTGGGGTTGGGGGTTTTGCATATGAATGTTCAGTTGTTTGAGCTTTGAAAAGATTATTCTTTCCTTCACTGAGTTATCTTTGATGAAAATAAATGCACCACATACATGTGACTCTTTCTGACACTCTTGTATCTGTTCTACCTACATCTTTGTATATGTGCTATTACCACCTTGACTTAACTAATTTAGCTTTCTACTTGTTTTGAGATCAGGTAGTATATGTCTTCCAATTTCATTCTTTTTCAAGATTTTTTGGCTGTTTAAAGTCCTTTGCCTTTTCATTTAGAATCAGCTTGTCACTTTCTACAGAAAAGCCTGGTAGAGTTCAGAAGCAAATTATACTGAATCTGTAGATACCTTTGTGGAGAGTATCTTAACAATATTGCCTTGCCTTGTGATCCATGAACATGGTATAGTTCTTCATTTATGTAGTTTTTTGTTTTTTTTTTTTTTAATTTTTCTTGTATTTGGTAATTTTCATTGTACAGGTCTTGCATGTATTTTATTAACATTTTCCCTGTGTATTTCATGTTTTTTCACTATTTTTGACTTCAATTTCTACTTGTTCATAGCTAAAATACATAAATTCATTTTTATATTGACCTTATATTCTGAAATCCTGCTAAAATCAGTAGTTCTAGTATCTATGGTGTGTTTTTTTCTTAGGTTCTTTGCTGTTCTCTGCATAGACAACCATGCTGTCTGTAAATAGAGGCAGCTGTATTGAAGTATTTCCAGTCTGTATGTCTCTTATTTCACTGGTATTGATTGTGAAGAGGAATGTGGAGAGTAGATATCATGCTTTGTTTCTGGTCTTATGAGAAATGTGTTCAAATTTGCACAATTAAAATTGATGTTAGCGGTGGATTTTTTCTGTGATGTTAGCTGTAAGATGTTCCTAATCAGATTAAGAAACACTGTTGTTTTCATTCAATTTCTGTTTATGTGTATATGCCTTCCTGGAATTTCTAAGGCTTTCTATGTGTATCATTAGGATGCTAACTTAAAATAATTTCTGCCACCAAGAAGTATTTTGTTAGCATGCCAAAGTAATAACTGTCCTGAAACCAGACTTTTATTTGTTAATATTTCTAAAGTTTCTAGCAATATTGGGTACTTTCTTATCTAATTCATCTTGTCATCTCAGTGGCCACAATGTGCCCAGGTAATAGTATTCTTCCACAACAAGCATGTTTCTTTTCAAAAGTCAGTGAACTTGGATCTTTTTCATTGAGCTTATTCTCTCTGATCACACCAAAGCAAGTGACATCATTGTACATTTAATATGAGTCATTCTGATGTGTGCATCTACTCATAGTCACTACCATAATAACCTTTCTTGTTGCAGTGTGGTAATGTGATACATGGGCCCCTTGTATCTTACAGGAAACTAGATAAGCAGGCCTGTCTGTCACCACACAGTAATCAAATCTCCTTGACCATCAAACTGCTCTTATATGGCTAGCATTTTTCACATTTAAAATTTTTTCTAATCTTTACGTACTCATATGTATAATTTTTAAATAGGTACCTGAGATCTCATGTCCTCACAGGTTTCTTATTAAACTGATACCAGTTACCCATTTTCCTAGAGGAAGCAGAACTTCCACCTTTATTACTTAACCCAAGCTACTTTAGATAGGACTTTCTAGCTTAGATGTTTTAGCATGCTCAGTAGTTGCTGAAGCCCCCAGTGCCTCTTGTTGAGTCTGTACTAGTTGCTATGGATCAGTGAGTGCTCTGAGACCTCAGTTAAAGTGGCAGGTTTGAGTTCCTCATAAAAGTGAGTTTTGTATGCTGCTCTGTCTAAGTCAGTTTCAGATAAGTGCCCCAGATATACAGCATCTCTCCCTCCCAGATGACTTCACTGTGGAGATGAGATCAGTGCACATTTTCCCATGCCACATGGCGCTCCTTGGTTTAAGGGACTTTGTGAGGAAAATGCATCACCAAAATCTGACCTTCTCTGAAGAAAGATATGTTAACGGATTGAATTGTATTGAGAGACTTTTTTTTTTTAATTGGAAATTCATTGGGAGATGGTGTCTTTTTTATTTGCAAATGTGTTATTAGAGAGCTCACAGTCAGCCCTTGCATGAGCATTAGAACAAACCCCAGAAAACAGCTTTTTTTTTGTAAACTATGGATCTGTGACTCACCTGGGACTAAGCTGGACTGTGACCATCCTTCTAGAAAAGGTCACGTTTGATAGTTTATGTGTGTGTGTGTGCACATGCGCGTGCACATACACATAGGCATACATGTAACTCCCATGGACGGAGGAGCCTGGTAGGCTGCAGTCCATGGGGTCGCTGAGTCAGACATGACTGAGCGACTTCACTTTCACTTTTCACTTTCATGCATTGGAGAAGGAAATGGCAACCCATTCCAGTGTTCTTGCCTGAAGAATCCCAGGGATGGCGGAGCCCAATGGGCTGCCGTCTGTGGGGTCACACAGAGTCGACACGACTGAAGCGACTTAGCTGTAGCAGCAGTAGCAGTAAGTGACTCTTGCCCACTCCCTCCCCCTGACCCAAAGCAAGATCCTGGTGACTAGAACTATGACTGGATCACTGCTCCAGGTCCTCAGAGCCTACTGGGTACCTTTCACTCAGGACATGCACAGAAAATGCTGGAAAGAGGATAAGATATTCTCAGTGTTGCCACTATCTTACAGGGCTTTCCCTTCCAAATACGATTTCAGTTCTGCCCGACTCCTCACTGCTGCTGCAATCCATAAGCTGTCCAACTTTGGTGTCTGCGTGGCTTCCCTCTTCTACTTCATTCAGGCCTCTGAATGTCACCAGATCAAAGATACAGTGACATTGCTCCCACCCCATTGCTGTCTGTCCCCCCACCCTACCTTGTTTGTTCTCATAGTACTTAACACGACTGTCATTATGTTTATATATTTATTTACTTACTGACTGTCTTACCCACAAGAAAGTCAGATTTAGTATCTTCATGATGAGCCCCCAGCACATAGAACAGTAACTACTTGAGCCATCATAGGCACTCAGTAAATACTTATGAGCTAATGAATAAACAGATGTAAGCTGGGGGGCATTTTCTTTTTCTTTTGTTTTTAATTGGAGGATATTGCTTTAAGTGTACATTGGTTTCTGCTGTACAACAATGTTTATCATCAGTTCAGTTCGGTTCAGTCGCTCAATCGTGTCCAACTCTTTGCAGCCCCGTGAATCGCAGCACGCCAGGCCTCCCTGTCCATCACCAACTCCCAGAGTTCACTCAGACTCATGTCCATCGAGTCAGTGATGCCATCCAGCCATCTCATCCTCTGTCGTCCCCTTCTCCTCCTGCCGCCAATCCCTCCCAGCATCAGAGTCTTTTCCAATGAGTCAGCTCTTCGCATGAGGTGGCCAAACTACTGGAGTTTCAACTTTAGCATCATTCCTTCCAAAGAAATCCCAGGGCTGATCTCCTTCAGAATGGACTGGTTGGATCTCCTTGCAGTCCAAGGGACTCTCAAGAGTCTTCTCCAACACCACAGTTCAAAAGCATCAATTGTTCGGTGCTCAGCTTTCTTCACAGTCCAACTCTCACATCCATACCTGACCACTGGAAAAACCATAGCCTTGACTAGACAGACCATTGTTGGCAAAGTAATGTCTCTGCTTTTCAATATGCTATCTAGGTTGGTCATAACTTTCCTTCCAAGGAGTAAGCGTCTTCTAATTTCATGGCTGTAGTCACCATCTGCAGTGATTTTGGAGCCCAAAAAAATAAAGTCTGACACTGTTTCCACTGTTTCCCCATCTATTTCGCATGAAGTGATGAGACCAGATGCCATGATCTTTGTTTTCTGAATGATGAGCTTTAAGCCAAATTTTTCGCTCTCCTCTTTCACTTTCATCAAGAGGCTTTTTAGTTCCTTTTCACTTTCTGCCATAAGGGTGGTGTCATCTGCATATCTGAGGTTATTGATATTTCTCCCGACAATCTTGATTCCAGTTTGTGCTTCTTCCAGCCCAGCGTTTCTCATGATGTACTCTGCATAGAAGTTAAATAAGCAGTGTGACAATATACAGCCTTGACGTACTCCTTTTCCTGTTTGGAACCAGTCTGTTGTTCCATGTCCAGTTCTAACTGTTGCTTCCTGATCTGCATATAGGTTTCTCAAGAGGCAGGTCAGGTGGTCTGGTATTCCCATCTCTTTCAGAATTTTCCACAGTTTATTGTGATCCATAAGTATACATATATCCCCTATATGTATATAAGTATACAATGGCACCCCTCTCTAGTACTCTTGCCTGAAAAATCCCATGGGCGGAGGAGCCTGGTAGGCTGCAGTCCATGGGGTCGCTGAGTCAGACACGACTGAGTGACTTCACTTTCACTTTTCACTTTCATGCATTGAAGAAGGAAATGGCAGCCCACTCCAGTGTTCTTGCCTGGAGAATCCCAGGGATGGGGGGGGGCCTGGTGGGCTGCCGTCTATGGGGTCGCACAGAGTTGGACACGACTGAAGCGACTTAGCAACAGCAGCAGCATAGCCCCTCCTTAAGCCTCCCTCCCACCCCTCTTGGTCATTACAGGGAGCTCAGCTCCCTGTGCTATACAGCAGCTTCCCACTAGCTCTCTGTTTTACATGTGGTGGTATATATATATATATATATATATATATATATATATGTCAACGCTACTCTCAGTTCATCCTCCCCTCTTTGTGGGAGGGGGTTGGGGGAGGCATTTTCAAACCTGTTAACCTGCATTCCTCAAGAGCCTTATAGTTAGAATGGCACAGCCCCAGACCCAAAGGCACATAAGCACTGTCTATAGAAAGGATAACTGATACGTCTTAATGTGTTTTCAACTGTTGCAGGTACTGCTGTGGTAAATAACATTCATCTAAACCCATCATTGCAGGATTTTGATCAGTACCTATTTTCTCAGTCAGTGGCTACCAGAAGTATAATTTCCATATGTGTTTTAAATTTTTTCAAATATCTCCCCATACACAAATTTTTTTACCATAATATATGTTTTTAGTATTCCCTTACACATTATAAAGATGAGAATTACTGATCCTAGGCTTCAGTAAGCCAAAAATAAAGTAACTTGATCTCAGTTATTAGGTTAGCCTTGAAGCAAAGGACTGTGGTGTGATGGATGGCCATTATCAGGAACTTCACTTTAAAAATATCTCAACCTTTTCCTTTGAGGGCCAGTACCTTAATATTCTCTCGTCTTATACTTCTATGCAGTGTTTGAGGTGAAAATGCCACTGTCTTGAAAAATATCGCTTTAATTTCTTTCTGCCCTAGATCTCTCATTTGGGAAAGCCTTGCTTAAGAGTATACTTTGTTTCAGGTGACTACCGCACTCCCACTCCATACCTGCTGTGAAAACCAGAAGGGAAAAGTTCTGTCCAAGTAGAAGCAGAACTCATCTCATTTGATGCTCTCAGGCCAGAAAAGTAGTGGGTTTTTTTCCACAAAAGCAGCTGTTCCTACTAACTAGACTGACAGGTTTTTAAAGATTTCAGCAACGACCTTAGTTTCCAGGCCATTTGGTTAAAACCATACAGATCGATAAAAGTAAATAGTTAATGTAAGAGAGTTGCCTTTGATTTTTAAGACTGCTGTTGACAAAGTACCACAAACCGGGCGGCTTGAAACAACAGACGTGTGTCATCTCCCAGTTCTCCAGGCTAGAAGTCTGGAATCAAGGAGTCAGCAGGGCAGCTTCCTTCGGAGGGGTGAGTCTGTTCCCGGCGTCTCCTGGCTTCGTGTGATGGCCAGTAATCTAGGTGCCCTTTGGTTTGTAGATGTCTCCAGTCTCCACTTCTGCCTTCACATGGTACCCTTCCTTTATTTAAGAAAAGTTACTCTGCCTTTTTTTTATTAATCACAAATATATATATTAGAAATAAAAATTCTCAATCTGTAAAATAATTAGTGTGAAATAAATTAATTCGTAAGTGTCCATCCATATTGGTTTTCTTTACATGAGGACTACCCAAGTTTACATAGGGTTTACTTATTTACCAAATATTTATTGAGCTTCTAACTGTAAGACATTATGGGATCTATAATAATAATGACCAAAACACAGTTTGAAAGGTAGGAGTTATTAATTAATATAATGAATTAAATTAACATTCTCAAATAGAAATATGTATAATTAGAGAATTATAATCCAAGGGCTTCTAGAGTTGAGAACATGCATTTCAATGAACATACATTTGTTAAAAGTTAAAATTCTCCAAGCATATGATTTCATGTTGTTTCAGCTATAACCTTTTCTTGGGGATGGTCTCCTGTACAATGTCACAAACCTCCGTCCATAGTTCTTCAGGCACTCTATCAGATCTGAATCTGTTTCTCACTTCCACTATATAATCATAAGGGATTTGATTTAGGTCATACCTGAATGGTCTACTGGTTTTCCCTACTTTGTTCAATTTTAGTCTGACTTTGGCAATAAGGAGTTCATGATCTGAGCCATAGTCAGCTCCTGCCCTTGTTTTGCTGACTGTATAGAGCTTCTCCATCTTATAATCTAATTTCGGTATTGACCATCTAGTGATATCCATGTGTAGAGTCTTCGCTTGTGTTGTTGGAAGAAGGTGTTTGCTATGACCAGTGCATTCTCTTGGCAAAATTCTGTTAGCCTTTGCCCTGCTTCATTCTGTACTCCAAGGCCAAATTTGCCTCTTACTCCAGGTGTTTCTTGACTTTCTACTTTTGCATTCCAGTCCCCTGTATTGAAAAGGACATCTTTTTTGGCTGTTAGTTCTAGAAGGTCTTGTAGGTCTTCACATAACCATTCAACTTCAGCTTTTTCAGCATTACTGGTCAGGGTATAGACTTGGATTACTGTGATATTGAATAGTTTGCCTTGGAAACGAACAGAGATCATTCTGTCATTTTTGAGATTGTATCCAAGTACTGCATTTTGGACTCTTTCGTTGACTATGATGGCTACTCCCATATCTTCTAAGGGATTCTTGCCCACAGTAGTAGATACAATGGTCATCTGAGTTAAATTCACCCATTCCAATCTATTTTAGTTCACTGATTCCTAGAATGTCGATGTTCACTCTTGCCATCTCCTGTTTGACCACTTTCAGTTTGCCTTGATTCATGGACCTAACATTCCAGTATCCTATGCAATATTTCTCTTTACAGCATTGGACTTTGCTTTTATCACCAGTCACATCCACACCTGGGTGTTGTTTTTGCTTTGGCTTCATCTCTTCATTCTTTCTGGAATTATTTCTCCACTGATCTCCAGTAGCATGTTGGGCACCTCCTGACCTGGGGAGTTCATTTTTCAGTGTCCTATTTTTTTGCCTTTTTACTTTGCCAACAGTTAGGTCCATCTAATCAAAGCTATGGTTTTTTCAGTAGTCATGTATGAATGTGAGAGTTGGACTATAAAGAAAGCTGAGTGCAGAAGAATTGATGCTTTTGAATTGTGGTGTTGGAGAAGACTCTTGAGAGTCCCTTGGACTGCAAGGAGATCCAACCAGTCCATCCTAAAGGAAATCAGTCCTGAATATTCATTGGAGGGACTGATGCTGAAGCTGAAACTCTAATACTTTGGCCACCTGGTGCAAAGAACTGAATCATTTGAAAAGACCCTAATGCTGGGAAAGATTGAAGGTGGGAAGAGAAGGGTATGACAGAGGATGAGATGGTTGGATGGCATCACTGACTCAATGGACATGCTGCTGCTACTGCTGCTGCCCCTGCTAAGTCACTTCAGTCGTGTCCAACTCTGTGCAACCCCGTAGACGGCAGCCCATCAGGCTCCTCTGTCCCTGGGATTCTCCAGGCAAGAATACTGGAATGGGTTGCCATTTGCTTCTCCAATGCATGCATGCATGATAAGTCGTTTCAGTTGTGTCCAACTCTGTGTGACCCCATGTGCAGCAGCCCACCAGGCTCCACTGTCCACAGGATTCTCTAGGCAAGAATACTGGAGTGGGTTGCCATTGAGTCTGAGTAAACTCCAGGAGTTGGTGATGGACAGGGAGGCCTGGTGTGCTGCAGTTCATGGGGTCGCAAAGAGCCGGACATGATTGAGAGACTGAAATGAACTGAACCGATAGCTATAACTGGAATAATAATACATGTTGAACATAAATGTAAACACCCTTACCCTTACATAAGGCTTCACATTTTACCGAACACTTTGATATATATTACCATAGCCAAAATTTCCATATCTCTGTTCTCCAAAGTTAGATTACAACGTTATGTTTTAAGATATTACAACCTTGCTTGACTCTTTTTTCATTATAAGTTTGACTCTTTAATATCACCATGTAATTATGTTTACATGAAGAATTGGAAAGAAGGCATAGTCTCCATATGTTCATTTCGGCCTGTGTGGCTAAATGGCTTATAACAGTCAGTGCATGAAAATGGCCTAGATTGAATAAATTAGCAAAATCACAAAAGGAAACCACTGTAGGAAATAGTTTTACACATGTAATTGCTGAAATCCTCTAGCGAATGTGTCAGTCTGTACTAACTAAATAAATTTGTTTATAGACATGTTCTGTATTAGCTTCCACTCTTTCACAGCCCTTTGCCAAGCAAAATCCCACTAGAAGTAGGATGTTCACACCCGAGTAGGAGTTTCTTGGATAAATATTTTTACTATATGGAGACCAAAACCACTTCTACAAATTTCAGACTTTGATTGAAATACTATATTTCTTTAGCTTTTTTCCCCTCCCATCTTTTCTCCTGGCAGCTATTCATGTATTAGCTTACCTCCCCTCACCTCCCACGGCTATGGGGAACAAGCAGAGGCCAGCCGCATGCACTGGAGGCCAGTGGACCCTGGGAGTGGTGGGACCTGCCCATTCGGTCGCTGATACCACCACATGGACTAGATGGACAGACAGAAACTCATGTGCAAAAGAGCTTTCCCTTCCTTCTCCTAAATCCTGGTTGAAATGATTCATTGAATTAATTTCAATGTAAAGATTATATATCCCAAGGCTTTACTTTATAGAATGCCTGCTTACATTCCATTGGAGTGCTTGACGAATAGAATACATAAAGGCAGAATTCATTCAGCCTTTCCTAAAGAAATCATGGTTAAGAGTTCTTGAAATAATGACAGCCACAGTCTTTTAGAAGGATGTCTCTGATCTCAACTTTCGCCAACAAGAATCTCAACTAATGTCTTCATTCCCTGGTCCAGGATTGGTGCTAAATTTTTCATAGGCCTTCTGAAGGCCTGTTTTTTCATTTATCTGGTGACTAATAAAACAAAATGTTCTATGATAAAGTATTTTTTATGGTAATGACTGTTTAAAGTGAAATTAAGAACATTTTTTTAATGTGCTAAACCTACACCTTCTCAGTATTTTTAACAATATGACCAGTAAGCAGCAGAGTCGAACAACGGTAGAATAGGACTGGTCTGGGCCAGCGCAGTGTTCCAGTTACTGTGACCCAAATAGCCTGCCCTTTATGGCACTCAGTTATATCTGACTCTCTGTGGCTCTATGGATTATAGCCTGCCAGGCTACCCTGTCCTTGGAATTTTCCAGGCAAGAACACGGGGGTGGGTTGCCATTTCCTCCTCCAGGGGATCTTCCTGAGCCAGGAATCGAACCTGAATCTCTTATGTCTCCTGCATTGGCAGGCAGGTTCTTTACCACTAGTGCCCCCTGGGAATCCCCAAAGAGCTTACCTTTTAAGGTTTATCAGAATAACGCCTAATAACACGAGCACTGTCGCTGCTATAGAGATTATGTATCTGACTTGGAATGATTCCATCCTCAGAGATTTAATCATTTAATATGCTAGCTCTCTTCAAATTAATCTTTCACACTAGAGAACACACTTTGGTTATTTATGATACTTGAAGGTGATTTTTTTTAATGGCTGAGGTAGATTGTAAATGTCTGTGGCAAATTCCATTAACACAACTCCATTATAGAAGTGTGGCAATTAATATGACAAAAGTATGTTCATAGTGCCTTACACACTCAATTAGGGAAGGAGACACAAAGGCATGGAGAAGGCATGCCTGTCACTGTGAAGTCAGTACACAGCAGTTCAAGGTTTTCTTTATATTTTTTGATGTATAGTTGATTTACAGTGTTTTCAAGTGTACAGTAAAGTGATTCAGTTATATTCTTTTTCAGACTCTTTTTCACTATAGGTTAAGATATTTGAATATGTTTCCCTGTACTGTACAGTGAATCCTTATGTTTATCTTATATATAGTGCTATGTCCATTACTCACAAAGTCCTGGTGGAACCCTCCCCACTTTCTCCTTGGGTAACCATAAGTTTGTCTGAGTCCACTTCTGCTTTGTAAACAAGTTCATTTGTATCATTTCTTTAGATTCTACATATAGGTAATATATGATATTTCTCTTTGGCTTATTTCACAGAGTATGATAATCTTTAGGTTCCTCCATATTGCTACAAATGGCATTATTTCATTCTTTTTATGACTGAGTAGTATTCCATTGTGTGTATGTATACACACACACACACACACACACACGTCTTTTTTATCTGAGCATCTGTTGCTGGACGTTCAGGTTGCTTCCCTGTCTTGTTTGCTGTGAATAGTGCTGCTGTGAACACTGGGGTGCATGGATCTTTTCCAGTTGGAGTTTTTACCTTTTCCGGATGTATGCCCTGGAGTAGGATTGCTAGATCACATGGTAACTCTGTTTTTAGTTTTTAAGGAACCTCCATGCTGTTCTCCACAGTGACTGCACTGATTTACTTACTCCTTCTCCACTGTTCTTTCTTTCTTTAGACCCAAGTTTCTGAACTGTATCTGGAAACTTCCTTTTAACATTTTCCTATAAGCAAGGAACTACTAGAAAATAATCCCTTCAGTTTTTGTTTGTATGAGATCTTTATTTCTCCTTTATTTATCTTTATTTATACTTCTTGGTGTTCCCTAAGCTCCCTGGGTCTATGGTCTGATGTCAACATTAATTTGGGAAAATCCTAGGTCATCATTTTAAAAAATATTTCTTCTGTTCTTTTCTTTTTTTCTTCTTCTAATATTCCTGCTATGCATATGTTATACCATTTGTAGCTGTCTTATAGTTTTTGGATATTTTATTCTGTGTTTTCTGGTTTTTTTCACTCTGCTTTTTCAGTTTTGGAGGTTTCTTGTACAGTATCCTCAAATTCAGAGCTTATTTCCTCAGTCTTATTCAGTCTACTAGTAACCCATCAGAGGCATTCATCATTTCTGTTACAATGGAGTTTTTATATCTAGCATTTCTTTTTTACTTTTTCTAAAAATTTCCATCACTTGGCTTGCATTGCTCTTCTGTTCTTACATGGTGTCTACCTTATCCGTTAGAGCCTTTAGCATCCTAATCATTGTTGTTGTTGTTCAGTTGCTAAGAGTCATGTCCAACTCTTTGCAACCCCATGGACTGCAGCACACTAGGCTTCCCTGTCCTTCGCTGTCTCATGAAATTTGCTCAGATTTATGCCCACTGAGTCAGTGATGCCATCCAACCGTCTCAGTTGTAGTTGTTATAAGTTCCCAGTCTGTTAATTCCAACGTGCTAGTCATAAATGGGTCTGGTTCTGATGCTTGCTGTGTTCTTCAAACTGTTTTTTTACCTTTTATTATACCTTGTAATTTTGTCTTAGTAGCCAGACATGATGTTCTGGGTTAAAGGAACTGCTGTAAAAATAGGCCTTTATTATCGTGATGGTAAAATGTGGATGGAGGGGAGACATGCTATCCAGCTGTGAGTAGGTCTTAGTCTTACAGAGCCTGTGCCTCTGAACTGTGAGCTTCACGGGTGCTTTTTAGTGCCCCACCCACCCACCAGACTATTAGAATGACCACAGTAGGCTGACAGTTGGATATTTCCCTTTGCCCAGGTCTGTTATGCTCTTATAAAACTTACGCAGGGTAAGCTCTGATTAAATTATTTCTCTTGTACTTAGACCTTATTAAGAAGAACATAATGCTTTGGTGTATTTCAAAATGTTTTTCATGCCCGTTGGAAGCATGAAGAGGCTTTTCTGTGATAGTCACTGTGAGAACCTAGTTGACCTCCAGGAGCTAAAACTCACAAAAGTGTGGTTCCCTGCCCCATCCCCCGCCCCACCCGTGTCTGAGTCCCCCTGGAGTTTTAGCTCCCAGGTTTGTCCACACTGAGCTTTAGCAGTTTGTCAGTTACAGTTCAGTTTCCCCTACCCCAGCACTGGTTCCCACAGAGGTTTTTGCTTATAGATCTCTGTTCCATTAAGTTGTGACTCTGTCTGTCTCTCTGTTTTAAGGGCAGTGGTTTGCCCTGTGACTTCACTTCTCCTTTGGATCTAAGAGTTCTTGATTTTTCACTTTGTTCAATTTTCACTTGAGTAAACAAGGACAGAGTGGCAACTTCCAGATTTCTTCTATGCCGGATCAGAAACCAGAAGTCCTCCAATTCTTCCAGTTTGGTGTAAAGAGTTTATATCAGGCTCGAAAGCAGTGATTCAAAAGAATTGGTTGAACGTTTATATAACATGAGCATTTCTTACCTGAATTTTGATAAACCCTTCAGTGGTAGGTGGTGTGGGTTGGTGTCTTAGACTTAATATTTATTGTGACAAGCATAGCCTATAGACTGGCATTTGAAAATAAGTCAGGCTCTCTCTCCCTGGGTCTTAACCTAGAACATTTTTCTGTCCTGCCCTTTCACCACTCATCCCCATCCCCAGCTTGGCCTCAGCTGAGTGTCTTTTCCTTCAAGAAACATTGTTGATCACCACCCACCTCTACTGTCCTCTTATATAGTCCCATTATACTCTACTCTCATTTTGTAATTTCTATTACCTTTGTCATTTTTCATTCAATATGTCTCCCCTATTAGACTGTTCAACATGAAGGGCAGGAACCACTTCTAAGATCACTGCTGTATCCACTGCATCTTGCAACCTATGTTATTAAATGAATGAATGACAATAGGTTCATATAAAAATATACCTTCTCAGGTGGCTACCACAGTGATTTTCATTATTAGTGACTGTGTCCTGATAGTTCTATGTTGTAATTTTATTATTCATTTTCTTCTAAAAGTTCTTGAGAACTTTAATTATAATTTGTTTACTGTTCTAAATTGGTGCCTTGACCATTGGTAAACAGCTGTTGCTATTCATGTACTTATTCCTCATGTTGTATTTTTTGACATAGCAAAGGCCACTGAGGTGGTGTTTTCTTTTAATTTTTATTATATCATTGTTGACAACTTTGAAAATGGAAAATACAATTGAGTAACATTGCCACCCAACCAAGACTGTTAAAACATTATTTTATACTACTGTAAGCTTTTCAGTAACAGAATGTTGGAACTTAAAATGTTTAGATGCCACAAAACAATTCAATACTGTTGTTTTAGATGACTTGGATTCTTTCTTTCTGGCACACAAGGCAGTTGGCTCCATTGATGCGAAAGTTTTTACTCCTGGCAGATAATAGTAATGAGAAGACCAGAAATGCTCCCAGTGGGAACTGAGAACTAACATCCGAGTAACTCTTTGCAGCATTGTTTATGACTGAATTATCAAGGTCACTAATTTATTTTTCCTACTAATTGCTGCTGACGATTATCTGGTGAAATGATAACCATTTAGTCTAAGCCTGATTTTTTTTGGAGCTGACAGTATCTCAGCCCCTGCTGTCATGGTGAATACATGTTAGCATTTCTCATTGTCCAGAGGAAACTAAGCTATTTGCAAATCAAATGCATTCATTCATTAGATGATTGTCTATTGAGCACCTACTTATATGTTGTGCATTGGATTATACCCTGGACATACAGAGACAAATAAAATAGCAACTTCCTGCCTACTGGAAAGCTTTGAATCAAAAAAGAAAAACAAGAATTAACTGTTGTTATACTGAGCACTTCTCTCCCCCACCCTGCCTGCCCACCCTGCCTGCCGTGGGGATTTTGATGACTAACTTCTGCCAATTTGGTACTGTCTATACATAACATGTGTCTGCAGCTTGGAATAGTTTGGAAATTTGTGTTTTAATTGTTTATGATTTAGGTAGAAGGAAAAAAAAGCTTAATATTATTGCCATTAAATTATTACTACCATAAATGTATTTAAGTACATACAATATCATGGAAAGAATAGTTTAAGCATAGAAATGGTACACTTCTATTTAGACTCATATAAAATTGCTAAAAATAACAGTCACAAAAACTTTTCTCTAAAATACAGTGCTGTTTGCATCAACCATGTAATTACTTTGCTCAGTGACAGCAAAGAAATTAACACATCTCTCATATAATTTGATTGAGATGACTTGGGCAATTAAAAATGGTAATTTTAAATAATTAATTTTAATTGAGAGACGTTTATATCCAGAATGCTGAAATAACTTTTAAGAAGAATATGGTACAGACTTAGAGAAAAACATGTATAAAATGACACGTTCCATAAGATTTATAGGCTCACAGTTACTTGGAATAGAATGGGAGTTAATGCTATGTCTTTTTCCCATTCTGCCAGCCAGAGAAGACCTCTTATTTAGAGGGCAGGGCTCCCTCCACTGTCTTAAATCAAGGCTCTGCTGTCTGACAAACTGCCCTCCATGATTTTCACAGGATATTTATAACGTGCGGAAGTACTCAAAAAAGGAAAATGTTTAATGAAGAGCTTTGCATGTTACATCATATGGTTCAATTTAGATTCTCTGAAATTTATCAGAGTTAGAATGAAATTATCAAAAGGGGGAAAGTCACATGGCATTGGCACAAACAAGATGTGCCTATTTGTATTTATGTTTGCTAATGAAATTCAGCCATGATCCCCACTTTGATTTTAAGAGTCTCAGACCACCATTCAGTTTTATTCATTGTAATTAAATCTCTTGCCCACACGCAGACACAAGGGCAGCAAGAAAAGGGGGCATATTTTATCTTTTAAAGAGCTATTACGTAGCTTTGATATGAAGCTTCAGGGGTTCAAAGATTTATAGTATTAAAGCAAAACAAGATGCCTCTCAGGGCACAGTCACCTCCTTCAACAAATGGAGGAGCTGGGAGGGGGCTTGGACTCTGAATTCAGTGACCCCATGGAGGGCAGGGCTGAATTGGGACTGATGGGGGCCGTGGAATTTGAAACAAACTGATGTAGTCTCCAGTGTTGCTGCCAGAAGAGAGATAGAAAAAGGGAGATAAAAGCACAGTTGGTCTTGACAGTAACTTGGGAGTGAGGTGGGCTAATGTAGCTGTCTTGTGAAACAGCATTTTTATACATGAAATTAACATTTTTATACATGAAATTCAGAGACATACATGCCCTCATCCCCCATTCAACTGAATAGTCCAATAAATGGAGCACTTAGGTTAACTTCATTAGTAAAGACTAGGGAAAGCCTGTGGGCTTCCCTGGTGGCTGAGTAATAAAGAATCCACCTGTAATGCAGGAGCCTCAGGAGACATAGGTTCGACCCCTGGGTGGGGAAGATCCCCTAGAGGAGGAAATGGCAACCCACTCCAGTATCCTTGCCTAGAGAATCCCATGGACAGAGGAGCTTGGTGGGCTACAGTCCATAGAATCACAGAGGGTCGGGCACGACTGAAGCAACTTAGCACGCACGCGAGGAAAGCCTGTTGCTTTCAGTTCACCCCACTGCCTCCCCCACCACATTCTCCAGCAAAGCCAAGCCACTAGTCGTGGAACCTCTGCCCTCCGTACCCTCTGCATCCCCATGGAGCAGAAGAGAGCTCTTGAGAAACCACCAGGCCCTTGGTGACCAGGGTGGCTCCTGTGGACCGCAAATCATCCAAAATGCAGAGTCTACCCTACATTTAGTTAATTGGGAGTTAACAGTAGTTTGGGAAAGGGTGAGTGTAGGCTCCAAATCTTTTTATTGTCCTTTCTCTCCTGGATTTAGCCCAAATTGGCCAACTCCAAACCGACCCAGGCAGGCCACATTGTATGCTTGACCCTAAATCAGACACTGAGCACAGACTTATTAGAAAAACTTGAAACACAAATAAATGGTGCGTTGTTCCCGTGAAGCTTCTAAAGGTGCGTGCTTTTGCCACAGAACTTTTTAGCCAGGTTGATCTTAATTATTTTGAGAGTTCATCTATTTATCAAAACTATTATTGGGGGCACTCTGGGATATTAAGTGATTTTCCAAGGGAGAGCTAATCAGATAGCCGAAGAGGCAGGCATAGAACTAAAAGCTCATCATGGCGTGTCTTGTTCTAACTACTCAGCTGTCCTATATTGGACAATGAAGTCCTTCCCTCCCTCCAGCCCCTTCACTTTTGTTCTGCTCCCAAGGATTCTTTATCTGGAAAAACAATTTTTCCCCCGACATCTGTTTTCCCCATTAAGGTCAGAGAAGCTGAACATACAGCTTTGGGCAGAATGAGAACCATCCTAGGTTGTCCGCCACGTGACCACAGATCTGTGTGTCTCTCGCTAGGCAGTAGTTTTTTCATCTGTTAGATTAGGAATTGGACTAGAGGAGTTCCCAAAGATGCTTTCCAATTCCAAAGTTTTATTGTTCCTTGATTTTAGATGTAAGCAAAAGATTTGTTCAACATGGTTTAGTAGGCTTAGATTCCAAATCCCTCTGCCATTATGGAATTAAACGTGGTGTGGCGGGCTGCAGGGCTGCGCTCCCTCACAGCAGCATCCCAGCTCCTGGGAAGAAGAACAATGACTGATCTGCACGTGGCCCACAGTCAGAAGTGAGAGAGCCGCCGGTAGCCCGTCTGCTATCTTCATAAGAGGCACGTCTGAAAACCTCCATTTTTAAAACTTTTTATTTTGTATTGTGGTATAATTGATTAACAAGGTTGTAATAATTTCAGGTGAACAGTGAAGGGACTCAGCCATACATATACTTGATCCATTCTCCTCCAAACTCCCCTCCCATCCAGGCTGCCACATAACAATGAGCAGAGTTCCCTGTGCTGGACAGTAGGTCCGTGTTGGTTATCCATTTTAAATGTAGCAGCTGAAAACCTTAGTTTCTATTTCTTCTGTATTAAATGCTAAGATTAGGACTCCCATTATGAAATACTGTCTAATGTGTAATCGTGACAGACTGAAAGAGTTCTCTATTTGTTGACAAAACCATTTTGGAGTCCTGTTCATGGTGTGCTCACCTACTCCACCGTCGTTCTCAGCCCTCGTTGTGAATCCAGGTCACAGGGAAGAATTTTCTTTTTTCATGTATTTGTTTACTTGGTTGCCTCAGGTCTTAGTTGCGGCGTGTGGGTCTTTTGTTGCGGTGTATGTACAGGCTCCGTAGCTGGGGCCTGTGGCCTTGGTTGCGCCAGGGCATGTGGGATCTTTGTTCCTCGACCAGGGACTGAACCCACGTTCCCCTGCATCGCAAGGTGGATTCTTAACCACTGGACCACCAGGAAAGTCCCTGGATTGCTTTTAAAACATTCCAAACCCGAACTCCACTCAGACCAATAGACTTTAAAGAAGTGAAGCCAGAGTATCTGTTATTTTTGTAAAGCTCCCCCAAGTTATTTGGATGCACAGTGTTTTATTATTATTATTATATACAAACCTTTAAATTAGTCTGGAAAATAAGCACTAGTTGAGAGTGCCTCCAAACTGAAGACGATTTAGATTCAGGTCCCATCTCTGCACTCCAAGGATTGTGCCAAGCTGCTGCTGCTAAGTCACTTCAGTCGTGTCCGACTCTGTGTGACCCCACAGACAGCAGCCCACCAGGCTCCCCCGTCCCTGGATTCTCCAGGCAAGAACACTGGAGTGGGTTGCCATTTCCTTCTCCAATGCAAGAAAGGGAAAAGTGAAAGTGAAGTCGCTCAGTCGTGTCCGACTCTTAGCGACCCCATGGACTGCAGCCTACCAGGCTCCTCTGTCCATGGGATTTTCCAGGCAAGAGTACTGGAGTGGGGTGTGCCAAGCTAATCTAGTTTAAATCTTTGAAGTACAGTTTTAATTTAAGTGACCTTTAGCAAGACTTGAGTTTGTTAGGACTAGGCGAATAGATATGTCTACAGTAGTCTAGGTGGAATAAATTAAGCTAGATTTGGAGGGGAGGAGTTGTTTTCTTTTGTTTAGTGTAAGACAATGGTATAATATAAAGAATACAGGTCTTGGATTTTGAATCCTAAATTTATTGATCACTCACTAGACATATCACTTTAAAAAGGAGAATAATAAGACCTTTCTTTTTAATAGTTGTGGTAATGCTAAATTAGATATGGACATGAAAGTATTGAATACTTCATAAGCCAATTTTTTAAAGTATAGTATTTTTTTTAATATTTGCCCCCCCCCACTTTAAGAAATATACAAATCTCATGCCTTTTATCTGAAATTAAATATTGTAATTAAAAGTAGAAGAGCCAACAAAAAGCCTGCCTTATTTTTTTCCCCACTCTTGAGAATGACCCCTCAATGCATTTTACTTGTGGTGGTTAAACCGTTAACATTCAGTTGGAAGCTTTAGTGGCAGGACTGTGTCACTCATCTTTGAGTCCTTTGTACCACCAAGCACATAGTGGCTTACACAGAGTTGGAACTCAATAAAGAGTTGCTGAAATCAAATTCTGCAAATTTATAAGAATTCAGATAATAGAACAAAAATCTTCTGTCTTAGACCTTTGAGAAATGAAGTATTTAAAAGTGAATTTGAGACCTGCTATAATGAGATTTTTTTCCCCATTTTTTTCCAGCTTTATTGAGGGATAATTGAAACATATATGGTTATATAACATATAAGGCTAGGTTTATTTAAAATCTTCCTTTTGTCTTAATGTAGGCATTTATCACTATAAACTTGCCTCTTAGAACTTCTGCTGCTGCATCCCATAAGTTTTGGTATATTGTAGGGTTTTTTTGTTGTTTCTCTTGAAATTTTTGTATTTCCCTTTTGACTTTTTTGTTGACCCATTGTTTATCCATGCAAGTGGGTTTTTTTAATTTCTACATATTTGTGAACTTTCTAGCTTTCCTCCTATCATTGATTTCTAGTTTCGTTGTGTTTAGGAAATATGCTTGATAGGATTTCATTGTTCTTAAGTTTGTTAAACCTTGTTTTGTGACTACCATATGAGAGCTGACTATATTGTTTCTCTTAAATGATATCCCCTAATTTACATAGACTTTTATCACCCTTTTTTCATTCTTATTTCTTTTCTCCTCTTAATGGATAATATCAAAACATGTCTCTTCAAGTTGGCACATTCTTTCTTCTGTTTGATTGAGTCTGTTTTTGAAGCTCTCTCTTGCATTTTTCATCCTTCAGCTCCAGAATTTTCGTTTCACTCTTTTTTATGATTTCTGTCTCTTTACTGAACTTCTCATTTTGTTCATGCATTGTTTTCTTGAGTTCACTGAGTTGAACTCAGACAACTCAAACAAATCTTACTGTGCTTTCTTAAGATAATCATTTTGAATTCTTTTTCAAGTAACTCACAGATGCCTGTTTCTTTGGCCTTAGTCACAGGAGAAGTACTGAGCTCCTTTGGTGGTGTTATGGTTCCTTGCTCTTTCCTGTTTCTAGTAGCTTTGCATTGATGTTTGCGCATTTGAGGGAGCAGTCATCTCTTTCCACCTTTTCAGACTGACTCTGGAAGAGAAGGATTTTCACCTGAAAGTGTCTGTGAGATCTCTGGCTGGCTGGGGTTCAGCAGCTCTGATGCTGGGGAAGGCACAGTGGCATAGTCTCCAGGCAGCTCCATCAGCGGCTGAGGTCAACTGTGGCAAAGACTGCAGGGCTCTGCAGTGGCCCAGACCACAGAGGTCCTGCCAGTGGCAGGGGAATCTACAGCTCTTGGGGTCCTCAATGACAGAGGCTGCTGGGGGTCTTCCTTTTTTGCCTGTGGGAGGAATTTCTAGCCAAAGGGATCCTTCTTGGCCCCAGATTTAGCGCACTGGCACTCAGTGGCAGTGGAGCCGGGGTTTTGGCATCAGGCACATGGGGCAGTTCCTTGGTCCTGCAAGTGCCCTTGCAGTAATGCTAGTACCAGTGCCTGAGGTCAGGCACGTGCACATCTTCCACGGGGCCAGGGGCTGAGTCCTTGGGACTCAGCACAGCGATTTGTGGCCCCAGGATGGGGAGATAGAGTAGTGGCACAAACTGTAGGGTGCAGCAGCGGCACACCCTGGGGGTGGTGGGTCCAAGTCCTGCCTCTGGCTCCCAGGGCACAGGGTACAGAGCAGCAGCAGCTTAGCCTCGGCAATGCCAGGTCAAAGCCATGACTCAGGACCCAAAGGGTAGAATGCAGAGCAGTATCAGTGTAGCCCAGTGATGGCAAGCAATGCCATGACTTAGGGCCTAGGAGCGGAACAGAAAGCAGCATCTGGGCCCCGCTGATCGTAGCTGCAGAACCCTGGAGGCAGGGTACAGAGAGCAGCAGTAGCTTCGCTCCCGTCAACGGTGAGATGCCATGGCATCATGATCCCAGAGAGTGAGGCACAGGGGAGCGAGTCTCACCGCAGAGACAGCTCCAGCCCCAATAAGGAAACACAGCAGTGGGGACTCCATGCAGCTCCATGACTGGGTTCTTTGTTGGTAAAGACTGTGGGGGTGCTTGGTAGCGAACACTGCAAACATCCACAGCATTGGCGAAGGGAGGTTTGCAGGGAATCTCCTGCTTTCCTTTTCCTCTGGGATGATGATATCCCTCCAAGGTGGGGTCACTCTTTGTACTGAGCTGCTCTGGACTGGGATGGGTGAATAGTGCAAATAAAATGCTTCCTACACTTTTCTGTATAGTCATACTTTTTTGTTGTAATTCAGAGCTATTTTTTGACTGTTTGTAGTTGTTTATTGTTTTGTTGGGGAGACAAGTTTTGGAACCTCCTAGTTTGCCGTCTTGCTGATGCTTGTCCCTACAATGAAATTCATGTTTTATTTTACTTTAAAAAGCAGAATAAATCAGGAAGTGTAGTAGTGAGAATAAAGTGTAGGTCTAAACTGAAGGGGATAGTTTTATCTGTAATTAAAGTCTTACTAATTAGACTACTGGCACAAACAACACATATACACACAATCATATTCAACTTGGAACTGCAGGGTATGCTTTGTAGCATATTTATCTTCTTTTTGCGTAAGATATTTATTAACCTTTTCCTTTTTAATGTTAATTTGTATTCCTTAAAATGTGCAATTATGATGAACCTCAGCAGAAGTAAACCAGTTTGGGATTTAAATGTTTTCCCTAGTTTGTTCATTGCCCATGCCCACACAGACTTTTTAAATTCCTATTTTAAAGGTACACACTTACGGGTTAATATCCCACCAGTGCCCAATGCAGCAGGTAGAATCTGTGTCTGCTCATCCAGGTAGATTGAGCTTCCAGTAACAGGTCATAATTTGGAGCTGAATCAATAAAAAAGAGTGTCAAAAATGGGGGACTAGCTTGATACTCAATTTTAGAAAAAAAGACTTAAGAACTACAATTGGTCCTTAAAAAAATTAAAATACATATATATACATGGAAGTGTTAAGTCTCTCTGTCGTGTCCAGCTCTTTGTGTCCCCATGGACTGTAGCCTGCCGGGCTCCTGTCCATGGAATTTTCCAGGCACGAATACTGGAGGGGGTTGCTATTCCCTTCTGCAGGGGATCTTCCTGGATTGAACCCAGGGTCTCCTGCATTGCCAGCAGATTCTGTACCATCTGAGCCACCAGGGAGGCCACATACATACACACACACAGGTATATGTATACATATATTCTTTGCTGGTACTTTAAGAGATACTAAAATACCTGAACTTTTCAATACATTTACATGGAAGTAAATAATAGTTGAGAACAGAGCTCTAAAATCAGAAATGAAGCTTAAGTGGTATATAGCAAGTCAGAGCTGGTTTGAGGAGAGGGAGTCTGTGTTATTAATTAATTTATACTTTTCAATAGTTGGGGAGGTCCTGGCTTTTTCTTCTCAAGGTCTGGGTTTTACTAAGAGTGTCTGTGAATTATTCACAATATCTAACAATAGAGAGTGAGTGGGATGCAGAATGTTTCATGAGAACGTGGCCTCTGGAAGGCCCTCACACCAAGCAATGTTTAAATTTAGTTTCAGCATTCGCAGCACAAATAGAGAGAAATTCACAGTTGACACAAAGATGAGTTGTCTCCATCCATCTTCCTTTCAAGTTGCTTACTCTGGAAGGGATGCCAAATTTGGGACGTTCCCATAATTGCCTTACACAGACAGACAACATACATCCTTTATACATCAAAAGGAAAAGCAGTGACTCAGGGTGGAGGACCCTAGGGGATTGGTTTGCTGAAATTGCTCTTCACTAATTACACATGCTTGTTTGTTCCTTCTCTATTTTAGAATTAGAATAGGAAGAACTTATTCCAGAAATCCGGGTCAGCTCTAAACTTTGGTTTTCTTATTAAACTTGAGGGCCTCTGTTATTCAGTAAGCCTGTCATCTTTTAGTTGTTTCCAAACAGCATTAATCAACTCACCTATGAAGGTGAAAAGAGACCTTTTCAACACTGGAGTAAACCATTTCATATCACCCACCCTGGAAAGATTAAACGTGGTAATTTCTCAGGTGAGCTCAGCCAAAACTTGGTCTTCTCCTGAGCCAAGATTACTTTTTCAAGCAAGGCTCACCTCAACCATTTATGTTGAAGAGGAATCCAGCTTTACTCCCAGGTCTGTTTATCTCCATGTAAACCATCCCTGGGCTTTAAATATTATGTTATGTTGAAGGTTGTCACAGTGGTTGTAAAACGTGAAATATCAAGGGTAAGAAGCAGAAAGTATTACTTTGGTGTGAGCCTCTCGAAGGCGGCCGTGGTAGAAGGGGCTATTTCAGGGCCTGAGGCTCCCCTGCCTGTGGTTGTGGGAAGACACCCTATCCGATCCTGCAAGTTATTTGTGGCTCTCCAAGGAGCTCATTTTCCACTGTTCTCCCGTGCACAGTCTTAGGAGCTCGAGTTGGAATTTTCTAGCCTTTGTTCGCACGTGTGCTTCAGTCCAAAAGTGCCCTGTGACACAGAAAGCCCGGTGGTAAGATGGAGCTCACAGAGCGAGCCCCAGAGAAGGGCTCTATGGGATCTGCCTGTTTTCTCATCCTTGATACGCTGATCCAGAGTGAACTGTGTAACAGCCCACTAATGAAATTTCAACCAGGGCTCCCAAGCCTGACAACCATAGTAAATCCTGTATAAGCAGGAGCTTTGGAGGGAAGGTTTTGAAGCTAATTGAATTTTATGATTAAGAGAAAGTTATTCAGAAAACCGTTTTTGTTTCACCTCATGTTGGTAGAAGTCTTTGTCAAAAACTTGGGTTTTACCTTTCTTTTTTTTTTTTCTGTATAATTAAAGATAATCATTTTTTAGAATTAAACTCTTCCACACATTCCTAACATTATCTTAATCATAAAAGCTTATTCTCTATTTCCTGTAAGATGGCTGTTGAAGGTAAATTATTGGACTGAAAGTTTATGTACTCCAGAACAACCCCGGAATTATTAGCTTAAAAGAACAAAAAATTCATGATGTTATGAGGATTTGTCTTTTTCCCATTTTTCTGAAAATAAATTATAGAAAATTTTCATCTAATTGAGGGTTACAAATTCTCTGAAGGTGGCTGGTCCAAGTTTAACTAATGAAAACTATGGTGGTGAAAAGAGGAATTTTATTCCTAAATCCTGGATTTCAGTTCTGCTTCACTCTGTGTCTCATTGTGAAAGGCCCTGTATGGCCCAATTCTTCCAGTTCTGAAATACAGAATATATCTCTTAGGATGAAATGTTGCTTTCTTTCTGGAGTATATTACATTATTATGCTGTGTTGCTTTCTTTACTGGAATATATTACATTATTACAATCAGTATTTATTTTCCCATTTTTCTTTTATGGGTATATTTTTATCCCATCATGAATATCTATTTATCTATATATATATATGCATAATAAAATTATGTAAGATTCAAGTTTTTTGTAATGTCTATAATGTACAGAACTCCTTAGCACCATATTGGGTAAGGGGGCCTCTATTACTATCTGTTCCCATAGCTTTTTACTGAGACTATAAATTAGGTCTGGGAAGGATATAATGAGTCAGTAATTTATAGACTATTAAGATACTTAGTTAGAAGTGATTCTTGGGCATGTCCAATAGAGAACACATGTTTCTAAAGGACAAACAGATTCAACACAACATGTCTTTGGCCTAACCAAGCCCAATCAATTAACAAAATGGGATGTCTTATTTTACATTTCTCCCACTCCCCCGAAATAGAATCACTAACCACTTGTTAACCACACTGACTTTTTAACAGAGCAGTTGCTAATGCTTGGCCACCAGCAATGTTCAGATGAAGCACCCTACTAGATTGTAGCCAGCCAAGCCCCAAGACGGGAAGAAAGTGCTGCTCGCTCTTTGGCCCCCTTTCCTGGTTTGACTTGATGTGATAATTCACTGCAGATTTCTTTTTCTTTGACAGAGTGCCTACCGCAGGAATGGGGTGGCTTTTCTGGCCTGCTGATGTGACTGTGACTGCGACAACAGGAAAGGCAATGTTATATTAAGGTGATTTCTGTTCCCCTCCTTAAGCAAAATAAAATACAAGTTTACCCTCTCCACAGCCTTAGGAGTGGGTTGGTTTGTTGTGACTATCAACTGACTGACTCCAGCCCTTCTCCAACCCCCTCAACGCTTAGTCTTGTTTACTGGATGGGCCATTTAGCCAATTAATGGCAGGATGTTCAGGGTGGTGTGTAGGTGGACAAGAATGCAATTTTGCAATTTGAATTTGGAATAGAGCTGCTCTCAGCTCACATAACTTAAAAGCAGGGTCTTTTTTTTTTTTTCTCAGTGTTTAGTCTGTGTTTTATTTGATGCATTTTGTAATCCAGGTTTGGGACAAAGGAAACACAATTAAAAGGACAGTCACATTTCCCCTTGTCCTGTCCCACCAACTCTACTTTCTAACTTTTGGTGACTAAATCTTCATGTATTTTACAGATACTTGTCCACCTTGTGAATTCAAACTAATCAAAGACCTAACAGGCCCGATGAACTGTCTGTTCCTTCACCCCACGTATCTGTCATTCTTACGGCGTCTTCCCAGCTTTCCAAGTGTCTGCCCGTGGTGTGTTTTTTCCCTCATAGAACTCTTCCCGTCTTCATTTCTCTCCTTCCCCTGTCCCTTGGATCCCCAGGCCCACCCCTCACACATACCACACCCATATAGAAGCCAAGCAGTTAGAATCAGTGGAAGGGCAGCTGAGCGATCGGCTTTCTCACTCCAAAGTGCTCACACCTAGACTGAGTGTGGGCTGGGCACTTCCCTGCCCTAGCAGCTGAGTCATCCTTCTGACATCTATACTTTCTCCAACAAATGAGGAACTGTCACTCTTGGAAACAAACTTGAATACAGCAGTAATATACAGATCTTCATTCAACTTGAATTGCAAAAAAAGGAAGTTATCTCTTTCATACTTGATGAGTTTTGCGTAATTTTACTTTTATTGTGGTTTCTACATGCACTGAGACAACCTTTATCAAGAATTAATAAAAATAGAAATGAGAAGTGTAAAGGATTTTCCTGCTATGACCAGATCACAGTGAGACCCAGCTAATGGGATTGTGCCACAATAGCTTCCCTGGTGGCTCAGACGGTAAAGTGTCTGCCTGCAATGCAGGAGACCCAGGTTCAATTCCTGGGTTGGGAAGATCCCCTGGAGAAGGAAATGGCAATCCACTGCAGCAGTCTTGCCTGGAAAATCCCACGGACGGAGGAGCCTGATAGGCTACAGTCCATGGGGTCGCAAAGAGTCGGACACGACTGAGCGACTTCACTTTCACTTTTTCATTCACATTTGTGAACTATCATTTACCTGTTCTGTGTTAGTCCTTCTGGAAAAAATCTTCATGTCAAGAACAACAACAACAACAACAAAAAAAAAAAACACACAGATATATAATATCAAAAAATTGCCAAAGGGTTTTGATGTTCCATCTGTGATTGGTGAAATGTATGATTAAACTTTTCTTTTTATCATCATTCTTATTTTTCTTGGCGTCCCTAATCACAGAAAATTATAAGCTTGCAATAAACATCCTAACTTTTTTAAATGACAGCATTTATTGTATTTGGTTTCTATGCCAGGCTCATAGATGTATAAAATCTTCAGGAGCTGATTTTTCACATCAAAATTCCTCCTCTCCCACATTATACATTTTAAAGTATGCACAAGGCAGAAAATATAAGGTTTAGGTTTTTTCCCCTTCATTTTATTCTACCTGATCTCCTTATAGTCCCAGAGAAGGAAGACTCAACGTACATTTCTCTCAGAAATATGACAGGTCTATGTTTTTGTTGGTCTGGTGTATGTTTGTCTATCTTGAACAGTCTGACAGGTAATTATTTATAAAATCTGGTTTTGCCCAGTAAGTCCATATAATAACCTTTCACTTTTCATCATAAGCCAATGAGCTGAATTTAGAATAAAACAAGGTCATTTATGTCTGTCCTGAACCAGCCTAGATGTCCCCGTAATTGCTCAATATTAATATTTGTCACTTAGGTTCTTTTTCTGACTCTTTCCACAACGCTAAATTTGAAGTGAAATAAAATTTCCTTAAGCAGTGAGTATAGGGGAAAAAAGATTTATAAAAGGAAAGTTTCAGAAATTGTGACTTAAATAAATTGTTCTTTCAAAATTAAAATATTATGTGGAATCATAAAATGTCAGAGTAGAAGATGGTCTTAAAAATCATTGACTACATCCATTCATTTTACAGATGGAAAATGATGGCTTGGAGAGGGAAACTGACTTTCCCAAGGTCACTCAACAGTGGCTGTGACAGACCAGAGACCAGACTCATTGTCCCTAATTCTCAGTTTAGTCTTAGACCCTCCCATTCTGGATCTGCCTTAGATGTCACCAAGACATGTCAGGGTTTTGTGGCATGTTTATCTTAGACAATAACCTAAACTTATTTTGTGAAAGTCAGCCGTGTCTGACTCTGCAACCCCATAAACTAGCCTACCAGGCTCCTCTGTCCATGGAATTTCCCAGGGAAGAATACTGGAGTGCGTTGCCATTTCCATCTCCGGGGGATCTTCCTAACTCAGGGATTGAACCTGTGATCTGTCTTTTGCATCTTGGGCAGATTCTGAGTCATCAGAGAAGCCCCCAAATTCTTATTTTTTAAATGATTCTAATTATGGACATATTCTAAAGCACAAGTGTTAGATTAAAATCTTCACATGGGCTGTGATATTAATTAACTAATGTGTTATATGTCAGTTGTACATCAGTTTTTAAAAAGAAGTCAGGCACATGAAAAGACATTCAGCATCACTAATTATTGGAGAAATACAAATCAGAACTACAATGAGGTATCACCTCACACTGGTCAGAATGGCCGTCATCAAAATGTCTACAAACAATAAATGCTGGCGAGGATGTGGAGCAAAGAGAACCTTCGTACACTGTTGGTGGGAATGTAAATTACTACAGCCACTAGGGAGAGCACTCTGGAGGTTCCTTAAGAAACTAAAAATAGAGCTACCGTATGACCCATCAGTCCAACTCTGGGGCCTGTATCTGAAGAAAACCGTACTTCAAAAAGGTCCTGCATCCTAGTGTTCATTGCAGCACTGTTTACAGTAACCAGGACATGGAAGCTATCTAACTGTCCATCAACAGATGAATGGATAAAGAAGATGTGGTGCGTATATACAATGGAGTGTTACTCAGCCATAAAAAAAGAACAAAATGATGCCATTTGCAGCAACACTGGATGGACCCAGAGATTGTCCTGTGTGCTGCGCCTAGTCGCTCAGTTGTGTCCTGCCAGGCTCCTCTGTCCATGGGGATTCTCCAGGAAGGAATACTGAGGTGGGTTGCCAAGCCCTCCGCCAGGGAATCTTTCCAACCCAGGGATCAAACCCAGGACTCGCACATTGCAGGAGGATACTAAGTGAAATAAGTCACTTAGTAGACAAATATCATATGCTATCATTTATATGTGGAATTTAAAAAATCATACAAATGAATGTGTTTGCAAAACAGATGCTCAGAAAAACAAACTTATGGTTACCAAAAGGGAAAGATGGAGGGTAGTGGATAAATTAAGAGGTTGGGATTAACATATACACACTCCAGTATACAAAATAAATATAATCAGCAAGAACCTACTGTATAGCACAGGAAACTAACACTCTCTAATGACCTATGTGGGAAAAGAGTCTGAAAAAGAATAGATATATGTATATGTATAACTAATTAACTTTGCTATATACCTGAAATTAACACAATATTGTAAATTAACTATGCTACAACATAAAATGAAAAGTTAAAGCTAAACAAAATAAAAAGTCAGGCTCAATTCTAAATCAAATGGGAATATACAAAATAGTTTCTCTTTTTGTAGCTCTGTGTTTAGGAGATGGAATTTGAAAATAAATAAATCAGGTAAGTAAATAAATAACTTCTCTTATGAGAAATTGATGCTGCCTTATAGACATGAGGATAAAAGAAATAGAAATATTTCTCCCTTGGATCCCTTAGAAAACTAGGAATAAAACTGCCATATAACCCAGCAATCTTATTACTAGGCATATACCCCAAGGAAACCAAAATTGAAACAGACATATGTACCCAGTGTTCACTGTAGCACTATTTACAATAGCCAGGACATGGAAGCAACCTAGATATCCATCAACAGATGAATGGATAAAGAAACTGTGGTACATATACACAGTGGAATATTACTCAGCCATGAAAGGAAACATCTTTGAGTCAGGTCTAATGAGGTGGATGAACTTAGAGCCTGTTATACAAAGTGAAGTTAGTCAGAAAGAGAAAAACATATTGTATAGTAACACATATATATGGAATCTAGAAAGACCTACTGATGAACCTATATGCAGGGCAGCAATTAGGGGCTTCCCTGGTGGCTCAGAGGGTAAAGCGTCTGCCTGCAATGCAGGAGACCCAGGTTTGATCCCTGGGTTGGGAAGATCCCCTGGAGAAGGAAATGGCAACCCACTCCAGTATTCTTGCCTGGAAAATCCCATGGACGGAGGAGCCCGGCAGACTCTAGTCCATGGGGTCACAAAAAGTCGGACACAACTGAGCGACCTCACTTCACTTCAATGGAACATAAACATAGAAAACAGACTTACGGACCTGGGGGAGGGTGCAGGGAGGAAGGACAGGGTGGGACAAATGGAGAGAGTAACGTGGAAACATATCCACTACTGTGCAACATAGATAGCCGATGTGAATTTGCTGTATAATTCAGGGGACTCAACCAGGGCTCTGTAACAACCTAGAAGAGTGGGATTGGGTGGCAGGCGGAAGGGAAGTTCAAGAGGGAGGAGACACAAGTATCCCTATGGCTGATTCATGTTGATGTATGGCAGAAACCAACCCAGCATTGTGGAGCAGCTATCCCACACAATTGAAAATAAATTTTTTTAAAAAATAAATATTTATTCCTTCACCTGAATTTGGAAATGCAACTTTCTAAACATGCCATTTTGAGGATATGTCATTAACCTTCTGTCTGCACATATTGCAATAGTTGAGATTCAAATATAATGTTCCAGTTTTAGAGGTAAGAGTTGTTATTTCAAAACCATCAGAAGCATAACTATTTTTAATGGTGTATATAATTTCTGTATTTGGGATGAATTCCTCATTTATTACTCTATGTTCTTTGTTCCTATAAAATAATAAGCAATCTACTTTTAATGCTTTTACCATGTAGAAGACAGATAAACATAACTGGTAATTCTTGGTCTGAGAGTAAACAAGTTTACTTGTCTAGAAATAATAAAATTTAATTTTATGAAAAAAAAATTTATATAGTTCCCAAATCAGGCATTTCTTTCCAGTTCATATAATCCGTTTTGTAAAACTGAGTCACTACAGAGAAAATATTCCCTCATCTGCCCTCCTGGAATTTAGATAGAACCTTCCCAAGTTGCATTTAAAATTCTACCATCAACCATGTATACATCTTATAAAATATTTTACAGTTTCCTGTATGCTCTGGCTGAACATTTCATAGTACATAAACACTTCTGCAAATAATATAAGGGCATCAAGTTGAATATGTCATAGCAGTGGCAGCCACATTAAGCTGATTCTTCATCAGTTTATTTTCTTATTTTTATCTTCTTGTTTGAAAGACAAGATGAAACATTCTGTGCTCTTATTGTGTAGTTGGTGGGGGGTGGGGAACAAGGGCAGACCAGGGGACTCTAGCAGTTTTAGTGGAGTCGTGTTCATTAAAGGAAAGGCTTTCTGCAGAGGGCGTCAAGCCAAGTTTAAACAACAAATCTCTGCCTGCAGGAGTTGGATGTAAATGTGATGGTTAAATAAGGGCCAGATGGCTTTAAAAGCTCAAATATTAAAAAGTCATATCTCTTAAAGTAAGTTTCTAGTGTCAGGACTAGGATAGTGATACCATAGCACTTAAGAAAAAAAAAAAGAGACTTAGATTTTTTTTCTGGAAGAAAATATCAAATATTCAGGCTGTTGTAAGTCATGAGAGTTTTGGCAATTGAAGCATATTTTAAATCAATCAATTCCTACAAAGTCATGAGAAACCCAGATACAATATTTCATTGTTGGAAACCACTGTAACTCTGTATAGGGTATTATATTCATGTTCTCTTTTCTGCTCATCACCACCCAATATTCACTATTCCTTTTTTTTTTTCCAAAGAGTATAAAACTAGAAAAAGATATAGGAAAAATCAAGAAGCAAGATGTTTACTTATATAACTGTTTAACAGTTAACTTGCTCTCAAAAATAATTTATTATATCAGCATTTTAATAACGTTTCACATAATAATCGTAGTTTCACATAATAATCATAGGACACCATGTGCCACCCTGTATCCTAAGCACTTTATGTGATAATCTGATTAAATCCTCACAACCCCACTATGAGAGATGCATTGTCGTTCTCTGTGTTGCCCGTAGATGGTAGAAAAAGCAAATTTAAGAACAGAAGGTTCGAACTTGCCTGGTGGTCCCGTGGTTAAGAGCCTGCCTGCCAGTGCAGGAGACACAGATTTGAGCCCTGGTCCGGGGAGATTCCACATGCTAAGCCCATGTGTCACAACTACTGAGCCCATGCTCTGCAACGTGAGAAGCCCACACACACAACTAGAGAAGGCCCACGCATAGCAACAAAGACCCAGTGCAACCAAAAATAAATAATTTAAAAAAAGGATGGTTCAGTGCCTTATGCAGAAGTGCCCAGGATGGAGCTCGCTTTAGTACCCAACACTCTGACCCCAAAGCTCATGGTCTAAACCAGTGTTATACCACATGGATTGTACTAAAGATTTCTGATAACAGAATTGCCCTGAACCTAGAAATATTTTCAATACCAAAAAACTTGATTACAAGAAAATTTTACTTTAACATTCCTTCCCTGAGGCCAAGTATTATGTATATAATAGAATATCATATAATGTATAATAGACTATAATTATATAGAATGATGCCAAGTCCTCTGTGATGTCTTGAACCTTAAGATAAATACATAGGATCAATACACATACTAAGAATCCCTGTACAAATGATGAGGAAAACATCCCCAAGATCCATGTATACAAAGCCTCTCCTTTGTGGAACCAGATTTCTCTAGAAGGCTCTCATTACACAGGCTACTATTTTATGCTTTCATACAAGCTATTTCATGTTATAAAACAATCCCCATCATGTTTACATGTGTTTGCAGTGGCCTATCCAGAAGTACATGCAGCAACCCCCTTGTAACTTTATACAAATGCCCCTTTTAGGTATTTGCCTGTTAATTGTGATACAGTCTTTTGTTTCTCCCAGCCCAGGATGTGTCATTTTGTGCGTGGGATAGTGGTGGACAGAGATAAGGAAGGAAGTGGAAAAAAAGTTGCTGAACACAATTTGCATTAGAAATGATGGTTTTCCTCTCTCAGCAGCTTCTTTAATTCAGCCCGAGGTCTGTGTTGCCTCAGAACACGTCACTTTCAAATTTATGCTTGTTAAGTTGTCCACTAGCAGTGGAGCAGCCTGTGGTACTACGTACCTGCAGGCTTCTTTTGCAAATGACGTTGATTTACTTCTGCCAGCCACTTTACTTGGGAGAAGTTAGTTCACCTGCCAGTACATTGGCCTCTTCCCATCACTCCTTCCAGACTGTGTGTGCCTATCCGTTGAGCAGTGCTTAAGCAGCAGTGACTCCTCAGGTTGGCTGGCCACACTTCCATAGGTTTGGCCTGGAAAGAGACAGTGAGCCCAGATGGTGCTGGAAGTTGGGACTTACGTGGCAGCCTCAGCAAGATGAGCATGGTGTCAGCTTTCCACTGTCCTGGGACTTTCCTGGTGGTCCAGTGGTTAAGACTCCGTGCTTCCAGTGCCGGGGGCTCAGGTTCAATCCCTGGTCAGGGAACTGGATCCCATGTGCCACAGCTAAGACCTGGCACAGTGAAAAAAACAAGACTTTCCATGGTCCTAATCCCACAGGAAGATACCAAATCTAGGGGCCAGATGACAGAAAATAAGAGTGGTGGGTCACCGAGTCGTGGAATGCCAACTCTAATTACCACCAGGCAGGTTTCCAGCTTTTATCCATACCCAAAAGGAAGTCAAGATGGAAAATCTCATGTGTCTCCAGAACCAGGGAGGCAGATGATTCCTTTGGCAGCCCCTTCCTAGACTGGCTATCTTGTCATGTCCCTGGGACGATCGTCGAGTGAGGTAGAACCTTGCCACATGGCCCATGTGGAAACATGAAAGGTCTTAGGGTGCCTTCCCCTGAAATATGCAGAGTCATGTGTCTGTGAACCGTAAAAATCCATCTGCCTCTTCCTGGATTTTCAAGGTGTCCTTCCCCAGCTCTTACCCATAAAACTTCCTGCCTGCCTCACAGCACGGTGCCTTCTGCGTCTTCTGAGCTTTTTATGCTCCTGTTGGTCTCTATTTCTGTCCCTAATCATCTCTCCATGTATTTTGTAGCCTGCCCCAGATTAAGAATTTCTTGAGCGCAAGTCTTAAATCTATACCTCTTTGTAATCACCACATGCACATATTAGGTATTCAATAAACATCTATTGGTTGGTTGACAGAAAAGAAAATAGGCATTTAAACATCATTTTTTTCTTTTTTTGATTAAGTCTATGTTTAAACTTCTATGGATACTTGTTTGCCTTTGGCTTCAAATCTCAAGAACTATAGATGATCCCAGCCTTTTTCGTAATGACAGTAACACAGTATCTCAAGAGAAATCCCTTCGAAGCAGGCCATGAGTCAGGTTTCTTGTGGTTTTTAGGGTCTGACTACAGGCTTCCCAAGTGGCTCGGTGGTAAAGAATCTGCCTGCCAACGCAGAACACGGAAGAGACATGGGTTCAATCCCTGAGTCAGAAAGATCTCCTGGAGAAGGAAATGGCAACCCACTCCAGTATTGTTGCCTGGAAAAATCCTGGTGGGCTATGTATGGTCCATGAGGTTGCAAAGAGTTGCACGCGACTGATTGACTGAACACACACTCAGACTACAGTCTGATCTGAAGGGGTTAATGACCTCAGAGAGGGTGGGAACCTTAGTCACACTTATATATTACTAAAGACCTCAGAACCTTCGTGCCTGCTTGAGTCTAGACTTACAGACTCACTTGCCATTTTTGTTTGTAGCACTATCCTTAAAAGCCTGCAGGGTCTCCCACTGGTTTACTGTAAAGACAGTGAGCCGTTTTAGGATGAGGTTTCCCTAAGGTAACATGTCCACTGAACTTAAAGTAAATACGAAGATCTATTTAGATTGGAAATAATGAGATTTTGTGAACTGGAAGCAACAGTTTTTCACCCAAAAGGAGCTGGCAGTTAGAAGGTCTGCTTTCTTGATCTCTATTCATTCATTCATTGATTCAAAAACAAATTTTAGCACCTATGAAATCCAAAGCAACCAACATGGATTGACAGTTCCCAAACAGTGAGACAAGGATCTGGGGGGAACCAAGGAATTACAAAAGGGATTTAAGGGTGCAAGAGACACTTGGATTAAATTATCTATAGACTAAATATGTTACATGTTTTGCCAAAGTAGGGATCACTCTACTTTAGACATTTGCATACATGCCACTGTGATCTGTAAAATACAAATTCATTTAAAATTGACACTGGGGCTTCCCTGCTGGTCCAGTGGCTAAGACTCCATACCCCTAATGCTGGGGCCGGGGTTCAATCCCTGGTCAGGGAATTAGACCCCACGGGCTGCCACTGCGGAAACATAGATCAGATTCCCAAGTGCTGCAACAAAGACCCAGTGTAGACAAGTAAATAAATGTTAAAAAAGTTTTTAAGTGACGCTGAAATCCTGGTAGCTCTTTGACATTACATGTCTTTTTTTCGCTCAAGATGTAGCAAAAGTACGTGTTACAGAATGCCTAGGTCAGGGACTTTGTTCCTGTTAAAAAGTGATTCTCAAGCTCAAAAAAAAAAGATAACTGCTGCTTTCTGTGCTTTTACAGTAACTGCCGTTGTCTTCATAGCCCTTCAGTGGTAAGTTGTGCTTCTGAAGGTTTTAAACTTGTTTAGCTTGGATTTGAGGGTATTTCTTTTTCTCTTTTGACATAAAGTATCACCTGAACTTTTTTCACATGTCTTATTTTGGGGTAAATTTATGATCTTTTTAACATTAGGAAGTTTTGCTTTTCCTGACATTTTATTGCTTTGCATATTTGAAACATTTCAATCCCAGACGATAAATATTATGTGATTATTATTTTCATATGAATAGGCTATTTCCTCCTGTTTTTTTCTAGCCTACTTTCCCAGCTAATACTCCAAAATTTATTAATATAAAACTGTGCCACTCAGCTTTCTCAGAGTCACATATAATGAAAATTGAAAGAGGGGCAGGTTTGAGACAGGAGGGGTAAGTAATAGTTCAGAATAAATTGAAGTGTGTGGTTTTCTTTCAGTTGAATTTCTAATGTTTCTTGTTCAGTTGAAATGAAGATTATATTTACCTCATAAATCATTTTTATAAACTGTCATAACCAGTTATCACATTAAATGGTATCTTTTTATGTCATTATTGTGGAAACTAAATGGGTCTCAACAAACTGGATGGGTGTTAGCTGAGTACCCTGTGAGAACTCAGCGTTAATAGCATTCGCCTGTAAAAGCTCGCCTCTTGGCTCCCTCCCTGCGTCAAGCACCGCTTTCTCAGTAAGGCCTTTTCTAACCCCCATCTCTTTTAAATACTGAAGCCCCAGCCTCTGCCTTACACACCCTGTCCGCTTCCTTGCTTTCTTTTTTCACTAATACTTCCGTACCGCTTGACAGACTTATTGTTTTGCTTATTATCTTCTCCCTCTAGAGTGTAAATTGTCCAAGATTTAGGATTGTGGTCGCTGTTTCCCACTGTGGTGTCCTCAGCACTTAGAGCAGGGGCCTGACACTAATGCACGTCCCATCAGTACTTTCCAACACGCATGAAGGATTGATCAGCCCTTAATTCTGCAGATTCTTGCAACAATATGCCCATGTCATTGTCCTCTGGTTCGTCTCACCTCTGTCCTGGCTCCTTGTCTAACTCCATGCCTCAACCGTTTGCCTTCCCTTGCCTTTGTTAGTTGCTCCCTATCTTTGCCTGCATTTCGTGTGATCTATTCTGTTCTTTTGTTTTGTTTCAATTTTAGCCATCCTAATAAGCAAAGAGTGGTAACTCATTGGGGTTTTACTTTGCTCTTCTCTGATGACTAATGATACTAAGCATTTGCCTGTATTCATTCATCATCTGTATCTTTTCCTTGTTGAAGTGTTTGTTCAAACCTTTTGTCCATTTTTTAAAAAATTGCTTGTTTGTTTCCTTATTACAGCATTAGAGTTCTTCATATAGTCTAGATATAGAAATGTGGTTTTCACATGTTTTCTCTGGGTCTTGACTTTTCTTTAAAATGTCTTTGGAAGATTTGAAGTTTTTAATTTTGAAGAAGTTTGATTTATCAGTTACTATCCTTTTATGGATCATACTTTTTTGTGTCTTATCTAAGAAATCTTGATCTAACCCAAGCTCACAAAGGTTTTCTCTGATGTTTTCTTCTTGATATTTTAAATTTCAGCTTTTGCTTTTAGGTATCTGATTCATTTTGAGTTTATTTTTTATATGGTTTATATGGTACAAAGTAAGGTTTAAGATTTTTTTTTTCTCCCTGCACATGGATATCTGATTTTTCCAACACCATTTGTTTGAAGACTGTTCTTTCTTCACTGAATTATCTTGACACCTTTGTCTGAAACCAATTGTCCATATATATGTGGGTCCATTTGGATTCTGTTTTGTTCCTTTAATCTGTATGCTTATCCTTAAACAGTACCTCACTGTCTTGATTACTAAGTCATGTAATCAGGTCTTATGAATCCTTCAGCTTTCTAATCCTAGGTCTTCTAATCAGTGAATATGGAATAGCTTTTCATTTACTTAGGTCTTTTCTAATTTCTCTCATCAATGTTTTATAGTTTTTCAGAATGTAAATCCAGTACATACTCTATTAGATTTATCCATAGATATTTCATATATGATGCTATAAGAAAGATTAAATTTTTTTAGTTTCTGGTTCATTACTAATATATAGAAATAAAATCAATTTTTTATGTGAACCTTTTATCCTATAACCTTATTGATCTCACTTATTAACTATAATAGTTGGGGGAGGGGGTTGTTTTGGTTTCTGTTTGTATATTATTTGGAATTTTCTACATAGATGATTATGTTATTTGCAAATAAAGACAGCTTTATTTCTTCCTAATCTGTATGTGTGTGTGCGTGCGCTAAGTCACTTCAGTTGTGCCCAACTCTTAGACCCCATGGACTGTAGCCCGCCAGGCTCCTCTGTCCATGGAATTCTCTAGGCAAGAATACTGGAGTGAGTTGCCATACTCTCCTCCAGGGGATCTTCCCAACCCAGGGATTGAACTTTTGTCTCTATGTCTCCTGCGTTGATAGGCGGGTTCTTTACCACTAGCGCCACCTGGGAAGCCCTCTAATCAGTACCCTTTTTATTTTTTCCTCTTGCCTTATTGCAATGACTACAATCTGGTAGGCTGTGGTTCATGGGGTCGCTAGGAGTCGGACACGACTGAGCGACTCCACTGTCACTTTTCACTTTCCTGCATTGGAGAAGGAAATGGCAACCCACTCCAGTGTTCTTGCCTGGAGAATCCCAGGGGCAGGGGAGCCTGGTGTGCTGCCGTCTATGGAGTCGCACAGAGTCGGACATGACTGAAATGACTTAGCAGCAGTAGGATCTTCAGTATACTGTTGAATAGGCATGTTGAGAACAGACATCCTTACCTTTTTCCTGAATTTATGGGAAAAAGCTTCAGTCTTTAACCATTAAATTAGCTCTTAAGATTTTCTTTGCTCTTTATCATACTGAGTGAAGTTCTTTTCTGTTCTTAGTTTCCTGAGTGTTTTTATAATGAATGGATGTTAAATTTTGTCAACTGGACTTTCTGCATACTTGGAGATAATACAGGGTTGGGGGGGTGATACATTGCATTGATTTTTTTATTTAATATAATTGACATACAACATTATATTAGTTTCAAGCGTACAACATAGTGATTTGATGTGTATTTACATTGCACAATTATCACTGGGGTATATGTATTTTTTTGAATTAGTGTTTTTGTTTTCTCAATTTACCTTTCTTGCAGTTTGTAGAACTTCTTGACTTTGTGGCTTGCCAAATGGTCTTCCAGTCAGGTTTTCCCAGTTTATATTCTCATTAACAATATTTGAAAGTCAGTTTCCTTGCGCCTGCACCAACACTAGATATCATTACCTTTTATAATCTTTTCTAATTTGAAGAAGGGGAAGTCTGACCACTGCATTTATTTGCATTTTTAATACCACTGAGGTTGAACATTTTGAATGTGTTTATTGGCCATGCCTTTTCATACTGTTCAAGAAAGTGAAAGAAGAGAGTGAAAAAGTTGACTTAAAACTCAACATTCAAAAAACTAAGATCATGGCATCTGGACCCATCACTTTATGGCAAATGATGAGGAAACAATAGAAACAGTGAGAGACTTTATTCTCCTGGGCTCCAAAATCACTGCAGATGGTGACTGCAGCCATGAGATTAAAAGACGCTTGCTCCTTGGAAGAAAAGTTATGACCAACCTAGACAGCATATTAAAAAGCAGAGACATTACTTTGCCAACAAAGGTCCATATAGTCAAAGACATGGTTTTTCCAGTAGTTATGTATGGATGTGAGAGTTGGACTATCAAGAAAGCTGAGTGCCAAAGAATTGATGCTTTTGAACTGTGGTGTTGGAGAAGACTCTTGAGAGTCCCTTGGACTGCAAGAGATCCAACCAGTCCATCCTAAAGGAAATCAGTCCTAAATATTCATTGGAAGGACTGATGCTGAAGCTGAAGTCACAATACTTTGGCCACCTGATGCAAAGAACTGACTCATTGGAAAAGAAGACCCTGATGCTGGGAAAGATTGAAGGCAGAAGGAGAAGGGGACGACAGAAGATGAGATGGTTGGATGGCAAGCTCCGGGAGTTGGTGATGGACAGGGAAGCTTGGCGTGCTGCAGTTCATTGGGTCACAAAGAATCGGACACGATTGAGCAACTGAACTGAACTGATTGGCCACGCATCTATGTTGTTTTTGAATTGCCTGACCTTGCGCTTTACCCATTTTTCTCTTAGACTATTCCCGGTTTGCGTGTTGATGTTTGTCCGAAAACTGGGTTATTAAAAGTTTAGTTGACCTCAAACAACCCTACTAGACTTTTAAATATTATGAATTACTCTCACCCACAATAATCTATCTGAATTTCCATTCCTTTAGTCTGTTTCCCTGAGTCCTATCACCTTTTCCAGTTCTTTGTTTTCTCAACTTCACAATATTAGAATTGCAGAATCACCTCATTTTTCAGTTGAGGCTTTTGACACCGAAAGAAGAAAGGGTCTTGTCCTTTCTGAAGGTGGGTGGGAGTTCCTACTCAATTTGAATCCACAGGACCACTCTTTTGTCTTCTGGCCAAAAGGACACCAACAATACATTCAGCCCCTTTACCACAGGATTGTGTCCTTGTGTCTGACACTAAGCAATTAAGTCTGTCCTTAATTTTTCTCATGAATAACTCAGATCCTAAATTCCCCCTTACCCCTACTTGGCTGTTTGACACTTTATAAATTGCTTTAACTTGGGGGCCTTGGATTCCCCATCTATTAAGTGGGAGCACTGAACTTCTACTCAGTGATTCTGAGACATACTTTTTACTCTTGAAGTCTGTCGTTTAAAGAGGGCATCAGAATGGATTAAGGGAAACCAGCATGGAAGTCAACCTTTAAGAAATTTATTTTCACCTAGAATTCTATTTTTGAAAGGAGCCTAATCAAAGCTTTTTAAAAATAAGTTTTTAATTATAGGTTTGAAACTTTGTGTTATTTGTAATACCTTTTTAGAAGCATGAAAATAGCATTTCTCTCTGTACCAGCTTTGTGCTTTCCCATTGGGTAAACACTGATTTTATTTCACTCTGTGCCTGTAGAAGTAAACCAAGACAGCTCAGTACTTCCTGTTTACCTCCTGGTCCTACATATTGTAGATGGCGACAGACCTGCTCTTAAAATAAGCTTCCTTGGTTTAATTCTGCATTTTCTGGTTAGGCAACTGGTCTGTCAATACTTGAACAATGAAACAATTTGGCTGCTGAAGTCCTGTTCTGACATTCCCCCTTCAAATTGTCAGTGGAAAGTCACTTAATGTAATGGTAGGGATCATATATTAATAATAGTAGGATTTATATTTAAATGGGGGCATCACACAGCCCTTTCATTTGAGAATATGAAAGCATTTCAGCTCTTCAACTTGGAATGTGTGACATGGCAAACACAAAGATACTAAATAACCCTGTTTCCTCTGGAGATTCTCGCTGCTCTAAATATCTATTTTTTAAGGAGGAAAATTGAGTGTTATGTGTATTGAGTGACTAAAGTATAAGCTTAGAAATATTTTATGTTTCCATCATAGTTTATTCTGCTTAGCATAAATCATCAGAGCCAACCATAACTTACCATTTATGAGAGCGTTTTCAGTTGTATTACACTTTTCAGTTGTATTACACTCATGTCAGACACACCTTCGTACAAGTCCTTCCAAGGTCAATAGTTTAGAAATTCTGCCTCTCCCATCCCCTTCTCCTCTCAACACTTATGGAAATATATGCTAATTGGAATAGAAGCAGCCTTCCCAACTAACAGGGTTAGAACACTCCTAAAGGCAAGATTAATGAGATAGAAGTTTAGGGAAAAAATAACATTTTTCAAGCACTAAGGGTGTAGATGCCAAGTAAAAGCCAGCAACTCTCCTGGATCAGTCAGATCCCACGTTTTGCCCGCCCTCGACTTCCCTCAAAGGAGTTAGAGAGGAAATGCTGTACTCCCAACTCTGGCCCTCCACTTTCCCCAAGGCCCCAGCTCAGGGGTCACCACCGCAGAAAACAGAACCACAGACTCAAGGTGCAGAACAGGACTCTCCGCACTGTTTACTGAGAGGACTCCATGCAGTGCCAAGAGGCACGAGCATGCACAGGTAGCTTTTGTCGGTGTGAGATTTATGTCTAAAAAAGAGAACATGTAGAGACCACGGGTATTTAAAGTCACAGATATTGGCAAGATGTTAAATTTGTGAAATAGTCTACATAGTTGATTTGTGATTCAACCATGAGTTAACAGATGTCTAGAGCTATTAGAAGCTTGCTTCAGTTGTGTCTGACTCTTCGCGACCCCATAGATTGTAACCCGCCAGACTCCTGTCCACGCAATTCTCCAGGCAAGAATGGGTTGCCATGCCCTTCTCCAGGAGATCTTCGTGGCCCAGGGATCAAACCCGCAGTCTCTCATGTCTCCTGCATTTGTAGGTGGATTCTTTTCCACTGGCATCACCTGGGAAGTCCCAACAGAAGAGTATTTGCTCAGAGGGAGAAAAGCCTAAAGATGTTATCAGTTTGCTGAGACTGTAATTGGCATCCCGGGTGAAAGGTCTGTAATACGGAGATGAGAGGCTAATTTCCTTTTAGAATTCCAACTTTCAAGATCCTAAGGTAGCCTTTACCTCTGGATACTTGGTTTTTTATAGGCACCCTAAATTCTTCGAGACTGAAGAATAAATTTTACACATTTCACAAGTGATATTCTTTCATGTCTAGTACCCAGATCTTAGTTTCTAAGCATTCCCCATTGATATTCAGGCTTTTTGGAGAAACAGCTGATTCCAGGAGTGAGACAGGGAAAGATGCCCTGAAAAATTAGCCTGAAACATCTTAACTCACCAGAAAACAAAGAATTGCTCAAAGAACCAGAGGGACATGTCAAAAATGGGAACTTCAAGAGGCTACCACTGGGTGAATCTGGGAAAATCTGACTATAATAATGGGTTATCGCCCATAGAATAAAAGAAATAGTTTTGAGTCCATACAGTATAAATAAATAGAGGAGAAAGTGAAAGCTCTTTTTTGCCATCAGTCACCAACTAGTAAGTATGGGTGGAATCATGACGTTAAAAGATCTCACTGGGGGAGAAAGACTGATAAGGAGTAGAAATTTACATAGTCTCAAGTTGTTCAGTCGCTTACCATTGAGTTGGTGATACCATTCAACCAACCATCTCATCCTCTGTCGTCCCCTTCTCCTCCTGCCTTCGATCTTTCCCAGCATTAGGGTCTTTTCCAGTGAGTCAGCTCTTCACATCTGGTGGCCAAAGTATTGGAGCTTTAGCTTCAGCATCAGTTCTTCCAATGAATATTCAGGGTTGATTTCCTTTAGGATTGACTGATTTGATGTCCTTGCAGTCTAAGGGACTCAAAAGAGTCTTCTCCAACACCACAGTTTGAAAGCATCAATTCTTCGGCACTCAACTTTCTTTATGGTCCCACTCTTTACATGACTACTGGAAAAACCATAGCTTTGACTATATGGACCTTTGTCAGCAAAGTAATGTCTCAGGTTATTTTCCCACAAATTCCTTATTAGTTACAAAGGAAAACTAGTAACAACAAGAAAATCTGATGTTCTTTCAATGGTTTGTTGTAAATATTGTTAACTAAATTTTTCATTGTTTTGATTCACAAATAGTTAAGCACTTCTTAGTCTGGAGTTTTATTTTTCTCAAGGTCATGCCATTAAATAAGAAATGCAGACAGAAATTCACTTATAACCATTCAAAGACTGCCTCCAATGATGATAAATCCTTTGGTAAGATACACTTTGGGTAAACACCTAATCAAGCTCTTTTTGTTGAGACCTAATGAAATTGTTCTCCCCTCCAACGGCCAGATCAGGCTAACCCTGCAGCAGAGCAGAGACATAGAGAAGCAGAACCACCGCCACCAAACTCTTGGATAAGAGAGGGGACCCGAGAGCTGCAGCACTGGGTGGGCAAAGTGGCGGCTGTTCCAGGTTGGCTCCTGAACTGCATCTGGTCCCCCTAGTGAGGATTCTGCCCTTCTTTACTTCCCCTATTGCTGTCTACATAAGATCAGAAACACTGCTTTCAGTTACTATGATGGTTAGGTGTTTGCAACAGGCAGGAGGCTGATGTCCAGAGAGGGCAGGCGGGGTGAGCAGAACCCCTAGATGTTGCTGGCTCAGCCGGGCTCCTGGCCACCTGGTTCTGTGATGGACTGCACCAGCATTCCAGGAGACGGGACAGGCCCCTCGAAGACAACATTCAGACATTAAAACACACACCCACAAAATAGCCATCCCAGACCTCTAATCTTACTTTATAACCCAAACTATAATTACATTACAGCAATTACTTGAATATTACATTTTTATTACTGTTATGTCATTATGTCTACTAGGAAAAAATATGCCTACTTTAACCAATAAAATTCTGAATGACTCATTTAAGCTACACGAAACCCCTGACTTAAACATTTTGGTCAAAATAATTTTTAGAGCCTGGGGGATGAAGAGAGTTAATCTCCATCTCTATGGTTACCCCAAAAGCAAGAAAACTTTCACTGGTAGATGGACTCCTAGAGATCAAAAAGTTGTAGCCAAGGCTGGTCATAAAATTACCATAGTGCTTCCATGCATGCATGCATGCTAAGCCACTTCAGTCATGTCTGACTTTTTGCAACCCTATGGACTCTAGCCCACCAGGCTCCTCTGTCCATGGGACTCTCCAGGCAAGAAAACTAGAGTGGGTTGCCATGCCCTTCTCCATTTTACATATATATTTACCCCTAAATGGTCTATGCATTGAACAAACACTTTCCTACAAGAAAATCAAGCAGCTAACAAGTTTCACTTCCCTTAGGTAAACCAAGCCTAAGATTTGTCTTTTGCTTCATTTTCTGAAAAATCCTTTTCACAAGTATATGTCCTCTGTATTACTCTGTAAAATTCAGTGCCTAATTCTCAAGTTATGTACATCTGCTGGACATATACACTGTTAAACATTCATCAGTTCAATTCAGTCGCTCAGTCGTGTCCTACTCTTTGCAACCCCATGAATCACGGCACGCCAGGCTTCCCTGTCCATCACCAACTCCCGGAGTTCAGTCAAACTCATGTCCATCGAGTCAGTGATGCCATCCAGCCATGACTGCCTACAAATGTGAAAAGTACTACCAGGTCTATTTTTAACACTGTTTTGGCAAGGCTGTTGCTGCGGGGCGGGGGACTGAGCGGGTGGGAATCCTATAGAATCTTCATGAGAAAACTGAATGATTCTTTGAAATGTGGCTGTGATTCCCTAACTTACTAAGTGGTGATGTCACTGGTGCTGAGAAGCCAGAAACAAGTAGATGGGCTAGTTGACCAGCACACTCTGGAGATGCACCAGAGGGAAATGAAACTCGTCTGAGACGCAGTTTGTGCTGAACTGCGCCTCCCACTGCCGCTCCAAGGACACATCCCCCGCACTCAGCTGGTCATCCCCGTGAGCATGTGTCATGGAAAGGTATGCTCTTGGCATCCGGTTCTTACAGAACTTGATTGGCCCACTGGCCTTTCCCCTGTTCATTACCCACATTTGTCTTAGGAAATAACCACCTTGTTCAGCTCTTGGCAAAAGACAGGGGTGTTCACTTGCATCCCCTCAGTCACTTACTTAGCAAGTGACAAGTTCAGAGAAGTCTGTCAGGACAAGAGAGTGTGATCAGACCTCCTTGTCACCCAGTTTGAATCCTGGGCCACACTCTGGGGCAGAGGACACCATGGCACATCAGATGGTGCCCTGGTCCTGTCTTCAGTGAGTTTGTAATATTACAAGCATAATAAAATATTAGTGCATGAGAGGTGGCCTCTGAAAGGAAAGCCGATGTTTCTTTGACATTTATAAAAACATTATTGTAACAGGTGAATTCTTTCTGTGGGATCTGTTAAACTAACATGCAGTAAATAGAATGGTTCCAAGTCAAAATCCCATTCTTGATTTATAGATTTACCAAATTAACCTGCCCAACTCACATCCTTCTTGCAAAGACAAACAACGAAAGCCTTCCACGGTCACATTTCCGACCTCGGCTACACATTCCAGTCCCAGACCTGTCCCGGGCACCTCGAAGGCTTCCCCACTTCTCATGTCGTCTCGGCATCTCAGGGTTGTCGGTGTGTTTTCTCAGGCCTGTGACCCCCATCCAGTGTTTACGGGACCAGCTGGTGACCTCACACACCCCTCAGCTGTGCTGCAAAGCACTTCAACACAACCACCAGCCTCGGAGTTTTAATAAGAATTTGCCCTGGAGCTTCTGGGTCTGGAGCAGCTTGGGGGCAGCTGAGTACCTGCTGAAGTGTTGCTTCCCCCACCCCACGCATGCCCCTCAGAAGGGCTGTAAAAGGTTTGAGTTCTGAGAGGTGGGCAGAGGCTGTTGCACACAGGTTCTTGGGCCCACAGAAGACGGCCCCCTCCCTCCTCCTCCCTGCCATGTGTTTGTTCTGAAGCCTCCTTCCCTAAGCACCATGAGTGTGTATGTAAGACCAGCAGCCACGCAGCAAGCAGGGCCAGGTCTGGGGTGAAGTAAGAGTCTTATTAGGCAGCAGGTTAGCTGAGATCAATGAGAGGCAACCCCTTCGGCTAAAGGTCCCAATGCTGCCTAATCCCAACAAGCAATTTACCAGCCCCACCCGTAACACCCCTCCCCATCAGTACTCCAAAATAGTCAGGGAGTGGGAAAAATGCCCACCGCAGACTGTTGGGACTTTCTCTACTCTAGCACGTGCACATCTACCATCGTGTGCTAAAGTAACTTTTGATGGCCATTGGACTCATTCAGTTCAGTTCAGTCACTCAGTCATGTCAGACTCTTTGCAACCCCACGGACTGCTGCATGCCAGGCCTACCTGTCCATCACCAACTCCCGGAGTTTACTCAAACTCCTGTCCATTGAGTCAGTGATACAATCCAACCATCTCATCTGTCGTCCGCTGCTGCTCCTGCCTTCTATCCTTCCTAGCATCAGGGTCTTTTCAAATGAGTCAGTTCTTTGCATCATTTCTTTTACTTCAGCTTCAGCATCAGTCCCTCCAATGAATATTTAGAACTGATTTCCTTTAGGATGGACTGGTTGGATCTCCTTGCAGTCCAAGGGACTCTCAAGAGTCTTCTCCAACACCACAATTCAAAAGCATCGATTCTTTGGCACTCAGCTTTCTTGATAGTCCAACTCTCACATCCATACATGACTACTGGAAAAACCATATCNAACTGATTTCCTTTAGGATGGACTGGTTGGATCTCCTTGCAGTCCAAGGGACTCTCAAGAGTCTTCTCCAACACCACAATTCAAAAGCATCGATTCTTTGGCACTCAGCTTTCTTGATAGTCCAACTCTCACATCCATACATGACTACTGGAAAAACCATATCTTTGCCTATATGGACCTTTGTTGGCAAAGTAATGTCTCTGCTTTTTAATATGCTTTCTAGGTTGGTCATAACTTTTCTTCCAAGGAGCAAGCGTCTTTTAATCTCATGGCTGCAGTCACCATCTGCAGTGATTTTGGAGCCCAGGAGAATAAAGTCTCTCACTGTTTCCTTTGTTTCTCCATCTATTTGCCATGAAGTGATGGGACCAGATGCCATGATCTTAGATTTTTTTAATGTTGAGTTTTAAGCCAGGTTTTTCACTCTCCTCTTTCACTTTCATAAAGAGGCTCTTTAGTTCTTCACTTTCTGCCATAAGGGTGGTGTCATCTGCATGTCTCAGGTTATTGATATTTCTCCCAGCAATCTTGATTCCAGCTTGTGCTTCATCCAACCTGGCATTTCAATAAAATCTGCATAAAAGTTAAATAAACAGGGTGACAATATACAGCCTTGATGTACTCCTTTCCCAATTTGGAACCAGTCTGTTGTTCCATGTCCAGTTCTACCTGTTGCTTCTTGACCTGCATACAGATTTCTCAGGAGGCAGGTAAGGTGGTCTGATATTCCCATCTCTTTAAGAATTTTCCACAGTTCATTGTGATCCATACAGTAAATGGCCTTAGCGTAGTCAGTGAAGCAGAAGTAGATGTTTTTCTGGAACTCTCTTGCTTTTTCTGTGATCCAGTGGATGTTGGTAGTTTGATCTCTGGTTCCTCTGCTTTTTCTAAATTCAGCTTGAACTTCTGAAAGTTCTTGGTTCATATACTGCTGAAGCCTCGCTTGGAGAATTTTCAGCATTACTTTGCTAGCGTGTAAGATGAGTGCAATTGTGCCGTAGTTTGAACATTCTTCGGCATTGTCTTTCTTTGGGATTGGAGTGAAAACTGACCTTTTCCAGTGTTATGGCCACTGCTGAGTTTTCCAGATTTGCTGGCATATTGAGTAGCACTTTCACAGCATCATCATTCAGGATTTGAAACAGCTCAGTTGGAATTCCATCCCCTCCACTAGCTTTTATCGTAATGATTTTTCCTAAGGCCCATTTGACTTTTGCACTCCAGGATGTCTGGCTCTAGGTGAATGATCATACCATTGTGGTTATCTGGGTCATGAAGATCTTTTTTGTATAGTTCTTCTGTGTATTCTTGTCACCTCTTCTTAATTAGACTCATTAACTGCACATAAAGATTCCACAAATACCTATATCTAATTATGATAGACTGAATTATGGGAAAGACATGCACAGTAGAGCATCTTGTTATATAACCTGCAGCTGTGAATCTAGATTGTCAGTCAACAGTTATGGATTATGCAAATTATCTTGCCTTAAAAACTGTACTGCAGCCCTCCAGGGCCATTGCCTCCCTTGATGTGGCCCATCTCTCTCTCGAGGTGATCTCTCTCTTCTTTCTTCCCTTATCATTAATAAACTTTCTTGCAATGGGTAAGGCCTTACTTTGCGTCCGTACCATGAATCAAGGCCCACAGGAGGAGGGGTCTGCAGACTCTCCTCTGCTAATAATCTGTAGCATCTTCAGTTGCCCTGCACGCTGGCCATCCCCTCATACATCATCCACTACCCGCAGCCCAACCATCTGAAGCCGTGAAGAGATGGCCTCGGGCAGACCAAGGCTGATTCAGAAAAGTCCCTTTTAGGACATCCTTGGCAGTCCTGTAGTTAAGATTTCGCCTTCCAATGCAGGAGGTACGGGTTCAATCCCTGATCGGGAACCTAAGATCCCACGTGCCTCCTGGCCAGAGGACCAAAACATGAAACAGGAGCAATATTGTAACAAGGTCAATAAGACTTAAAAACATGTATAAATAGTAATAGTAAAGAAGAAGCAATGTTCCCTTTGCACTACTTTCGCCAGAAAAAAAGCGGGTCTTCGGTAGCAGAACTTGATCTTTCAGGAGTCTCTATGAATTGCTGTGTCTTCTCCTTTTACCAGCTAAGCAAAGTGGTATCCCCTTAAAAAGAAGAAAATACTGCTTCCAGATTTGCTCAAGACTGAATAATGACCCTTGGCAAGTCAGAAAGGAAGAATCCTTAGCAGCCTGCTCCCTGCTCCCAGATTTTCTGATCGCTCAAAAATGGTGCGGACAGGGTGAGGCGGTGCAAACTGCTTGTTTATTTGGCATTTCCTCAGGGGGTTATAAAAAACAAACAACAAAAACACACACACAAAAGCCTGACACTCGATAAATACACCATTGATGATAATCCAAGACGAAGCACTCCTGCAAGCATCTGAGCTCGTCTGCTTGTTGCCATTCTGCAATTAGCCAAGGATGCCCAAGGATTGTGCTAACACAGCACGGAGCCCTGTGCCAAACACCTTCTCAGGTTTTTTCCCCTCTGCGTTTTGCTAATCCCTGGATGAAACATAATCACAGAGCAGTGTTCAAGGCTGGACACAACAGGGAGGAACTCGGCGTTGGCTCCCACCCAGTGGAAATAACATGCCCCTGGGCTCGACAAGGCAGGAGGAAGGATGTTAAACAAATACACTCCCTCCAGCCTCCCTAGCAACAGCTTGCTGCTCTCCACAGAAGCCCCAAACTTCCCCAAGCTGTTCACTCCGCCCCCAGGTTTCATCACCTGAGATATGTAAGGGAGAAATACACGGGGAGGTCAACTGAGCCAAACTCTCAATCAGGAAAAAGGTGGAAAGAGAGGCAAGTCACTTATTCTCCTCTAAGGCAAAACTTCCTTGCCCTCCCTTGCTCCGTGGAAGAAAAGCTATGACAAACCTAGACAGCATATTAAAAAACAGAGACATTACTTTGCCAACAAAGGTCTGTTGAGTCAAAGCTATGGTTTTTCCAGTAGTCATGTATGGATGTGAGAGTTGGACCGTAAAGAAGACTGAGCGATGAAGAATTGATGCTTTTGAACTGTGGTGTTGGAGAAGACCCCCAAGAGTCCCTTGGACTGCAAGATCAAACCAGTCAATCCTAAAGGAAATCCGCCCTGAATATTCATGGGAAGGACTGAAGCGGAAGCTCCAAAACTTTGGCCACCTGATATGAAGAGCCAACTCACTGGAAAGACCCTGATGCTGGGAAAGACTGAGGGCAGGAGGAGAAGGGGATGACAGAGGATGAGATGGTTAGATGCCATCACTGACTCAATGGCCATGAGTTTGAGCAAGCTCTGGGAGATGGTTGCTCAAACCAGAGGGAAGCCTGGCCTGCTGCAGTCTGTGGGGTTATAAAGAGTTGGACACATCTGAGTGACTGAACAATAGCAAGGGCAAAACTAAAGTTATGCAAGTATTTGTATGTAACGAATAGATAACTAAACAATGATTAAACCCCAGTCACTTGCACTCGTCGTTCCTTTTCTCTCAAACCAGAGGAAAACATTTCTCCTTACTGTGGTTGCAGGTTCCGATTTCTGGTGTAGAAGTTACAGGTACCACCTGACTCTCGTCATCTTGTGTTCTGATGACAGTGGGAAAGAGGGAATCAAAATGGGACAGAATTCTCTCCAGTGAAGAGACAGGCTGTCTAAAAGAGCTCATCTATTGTACATAATGTTATCTAAAATATCAACCCACACAAATATATGTATTTGTATCTTGATCTTTACAACAAGGCTCTGAGATTGATAGTTACTTTACAGATGAAAGTCTGGGGTGCAGTGGTGAGGGGAGGTTTGGGACCACACAGATTGAACCGTGAAATAAGTTGGAGATCCCCATGGGATTCAGACAGAAAAGGGACTCCAAGGAATCATGTAGGCAAAGCTAGAGGTTAAAAACAATAACAGCAGCAAATCCCTCTACTGTCAGATGGCTATAAAGCAAATAAATAATAGAACCTGGCCACAGCACTCAACCTTCTCCAAGGGAGCTTAGAAAGCGCTCAGCCGTGATCTTGCATCTGGCTATAGTTGCACTGGGTTGTGGGTTTGCCTGGGGGCACTATCATAAATTTGTGCTAAAGCTGAACCTGTAGCAAGTCTCCCCTGTCAAGCTGGTCCGGCTCTCATGAAATTGGATGTGACGGAACCAGGAGGAGGAGCGTCAGTCTTTCACCTGGTCCAAGGATAGGGAAGTAAAACAGCAGCCTTTGTTACCACACCTCCCAGAGTGTATCCGTGTAGTATTCGTGGACTCTCTCTAGGCTTCTCTTTCCTCTGAAACTGTGAATCCTCTCTGGCCTTCAGGCCATGAAGCCGAATATAACCACTGGCCCCAGACAAGCTCCCGTGGCTGTTACCAGTATCTGCAAGCATGGCCATCACTCCATCTTCCTGAAGATCATCCAAAGCCCTCTGAAACCTTTTCTATTCCTCGAGCCCTCAACACACCAAGTACCGTGCCACACAGCGCAGGAAGGATGCAGTTCTGCAGGGTTTGCTCAGTCAGGTAAAGTGAAGCTGACCCCGACGTAGACTGGCTGCTCTGACTCTCTCAGCCCTACCGCCTGACGGAGTCGGCGGAATGCCCCTGCACGTGGAAGCAAGGTGAGGTAGTGAGAGCCTCCCTCCAGGCTTTACGTTCATTCTGGCTCTGGTCCTGGTCAACTCTCCGCACTTGGGCACATCTCACTACCTCCTGGAGCTTCAGTTTCCTCCCCTGTCAAGTGGAGGTGGTAATTCCTACCTCGCAGGATTTGAGGTGGTGCCACTGTGACCCCACCTCCAGCTTTCAGCAGCGTCTCTCTAACTCTCTGGTTTATTCTGAAGATTCTTTTCTTCCCACTGCAGTAAGTCATCACCAAAAACCAAATGTTCTCTTCCACTCCCTGTTTCTTGTTTGTTTTTTTTGTTTTTTGTTTGATGATTTCCACCAGAAAGGTATCCTGCCTTTCTCCCGGGTGAGTGTATCCTTCACCAACTTCTTTGAAAACCTTTGGCAGAGGGGAGCATACTTCTACTAAATGCTGGCAGGGAAGAGAAGGGAGGGAGGGACAATACACTCCTTCTACCTAGAGAGCCTTTCCCTTTTCCAGATGCAGTGCTCCTCACCTGCAGCCTCAGCTCAGCCCCCAGCGGCCCTGGGAGGTGCTCAGAGCTGAGACCCCTCAGCCCATCTTACAAATGAGGAAGCCAAGGTGCGCAGGGATCGCATGGCTCCCCCAGGGCGCACGGCCGATCCACGAAGCCAGAGCTCTAAAGCAGGTCTCCAACTCCACATCAGTGCTCCTTCTACCGCGAGGAACTTCTGGGAGAATTCCTCTTTCTGGTTGCAAATTCAAGAGGGAAGCTTTCTGACTTTGGCCCAGGATATGAGAGTGGGTCAGCAAGCCTGCCTTGCCTCCTGTAATCATTTGCAAGGCTTTTGCAACTGCTTCCTTTTCCAGAAACACACAGAGTTAGGGCCTCTGTTTCTATATTCAGTAGTGGAATTCATCCCCATCTGGAGTCACTGCAAGTCCAAGATCTCGTCCACCAGCCCAGCCCCACTGAAGTCTCCACTTGTTACTTCATGGGAAGGCTTGAATGAGTGATTACCCTGTTTGAGCCTTAGTTTCCTCATCTTTTAATGAACTAGGGATATGAATACCTACTTCTGTGAGCCTTCCCTGGCAGTCCAGTGGTTAAGTCCCCAAGCTTCGCTGCAAGAGTCCAATCCCTAATTAGGGAACTAAGATCACATTTGGCACGTGGCCAGAAGAATTTAAAAATAGAAAAGTACCTACTTCTCATTGTTGGGATGATGTCCTCTCGTATGTGAACAATTACTACGCTGTGGGCATCTTATGACAGTGCATTATGTGCCAGGAATTATTCTAGGTACTGGATACAAGCAGTGAACAGACAGGAGACCTTGCTCTTGTGGAGCTTACCTGCTAAAGGGGGAATATCAATAATAACTAACAATGAAGTAGATAAGTCCCCAAGAGTAATAGCTGCTGTGGAGATACATGATTGAACATATAAGTGAATACTTAAAAGTACTCAAACTGAAAGAAATAAACTTAATTGTATGTTGTATGGTGAAACAGTCATGCAGAGAAAAGAATTGCTTCAGGTCATTTTTTAAATATAGTATTCTGATTATACATCCCTTGTAAGATATATGCACAGGACAATGAGAACTGTAAAGAAATCTTAATGTTTATTTCAGTTCAGTTCAGTCGCTCAGTCGTGTCCGACTCTTTGTGACCCCATGAATTGCAGCACGCCAGGCCTCCCTGTTCATCACCATCTCCCGGAGTTCACTCAGACTAGCGTCCATCGAGTCGGTGATGCCATCCAGCCATCTCATCCTCTGTCGTCCCCTTCTTCTCCTGCCCCCAATCCCACCCAGCATCAGAGTCTTTTCCAATGAGTCAACTCTTCACATGAGGTGGCCAAAGTACTGGAGTTTCAGCTTTAGCATCATTCCTTCCAAAGAAATCCCAGGGCTGATCTCCTTCAGAATGGATTGGTTGGATCTCCTTGCANCTCAGCTTTCTTTATGGTTCAACTGTCACATCCATACATGACCACTGGAAAAATCATAGCTTTGACTAGATGGACCTTTGTTGGCAAAGTGATGTCTCTGCTTTTCAATATACTGTCTAGGTTAGTCATAACTTTTCTTCCAAGGAGCAAGCATCTTTTAATTTCATGGCTGCAGTCACCACCTGCAGTGATTTTGGAGCCCCCAAAAATAAAGCCTGTCACCGTTTCCCCATCTAGTTGCCATGAAATGATGGGACCAGATGCCATGATCTTAGTTTTCTGAACGTTGAGTTTAAGCCAACTTTTTCACTCTCTCCTCTTTAGCTTTCATCAAGAGGCTCTTTAGTAGTTCTAACTTTCTGTCCTAAGGGTAGTGTCATCTGCATATCTGGGGTTATTGATATTTTTCCCAGCAATCTTGATTCCAGCTTGTGCTTCATCCAGCCCACCGTTTCCCATGAGGTACTCTGCATAGAAGTTAAATAAGCAGGGTGACAATATACAGCCTTGACGTACTCCTTTTCCTATTTGGAACCAGTCTGTTGTTCCATGTCCAGTTCTAACTGTTGCTTCCTGGCCTGCATACGGATTTCTCAAGAGGCAGGTCAGGTAGTCTGGTATTCCCATCTCTTTCAGAATTTTCCACAGTTTATTGTGATCCACACAGTCAAAGGCTTTGGCATAGTCAATAATGCAGAAATAGATGTTTTTCTGGAACTCTCTTGCTTTTTCCATGATCCAGCGGATGTTGGCAATTTGATCTCTGGTTCCTCTGCCTTTTCTAAAACCAGCTTGAACATCAGGGAGTTCACGGTTCATGTATTGCTTTAGTAGGCTTCTTATAATTTGAAAGTTACATTGGAAAATTAATGAGTTCTTAATTCTTTTTTTCTCTTAAGAAATAACGTATTTCCTAGCTCTAACCATTGAAAGGGTTTCCCTGGTGACTCAGACGGTAAAGAATCCATCTGCAGTGCAGGAGACCTGGGTTTGATCCTTGGGTTGGGAAGATCCCCTGGAGGAGGACATGGCAACCCACTCCAGTATTCTTGCCTGGTGAATCCCATGGACAGAGGAGCCTGGTGGGCCACAGTCCATGGGGTCACAAAGACTTGGACACGACTGAGCAACTGACCACAACCATTGAAAAGGCTTAGAAGCTGATAACCCAGTAGCAATAAGTTCCTGCTTTTGTGGTCTCTATATCTGATTTAGAAACCCACAATATGGAAGCCAAAAATTCATGGCAAAATGGTTAATTCCAGGTCTCAGGCAAGAAATATACAGATGAGCTTTGGATATCTTGCATGAGAAAGCAAGGAAACCACCAAAGACTAATTTTAATGTGTCTATTCAGTAGAATACAGAACAAAAAGCGTCTACTTGAAAGGGTGTCTGTTGGCCTAAGGACAATATGAACATCAAAAAGATCAAATACATCAAATATAAAGGTTGATGGGGAACTTATGATGGAAGAGCCAGGCTGGCAGCACCTCAACCCCTAGTCAGTCCTCGCATCCCTACAGGTGGAGCAGCGGCACACAGTGGGCTTCCCAGTGTGATGTGCCCCTGTGAAGTGTCACCAGACAAGTTAGACTCTGAGTCTCTAGCTCTAATTACCAGTGTACAGGAAACTCAGGAGACAGAGGGAAAAATTAGAGTAGTCAGCCACATCGAAAATGTGGGCTTCAGGTCAAACAACCTGGTTTCTTCACCAAACAGATGGCATTAAGAAGGCAGGGAGGGAGACAACCTAAGTGGCTTTCAGTGAATGAATGGAGAAACTGCGATATGGAGAGAGAAATACTATTTAAAAAACAAAATCTTGCCATTTGCAACATTATGGATGGACCTCAAAGGCATTAAGTGGAATAAGCGTAATGATAAATCAGAGAAGACAAGATTATAAGAAAAATACTATATGATCTCTCTTATATCTGTATGGAATACTTAAAAATAAGCTTATAGAGGGATTTCCCTTGTGGTTCAGTGGTTAAGACTCTGAGCTTTCATTGCAGGGGGCACAAGTTCAATCCCTGGTTGAAGAACTAAGTTCCCACGTGCCATGCCATGTGGCCAAAATGAAAAACACTTGTAGACATCAAAGGCACAAATCTGTGTTTGCCAGAGGTGGGAGTGGGGCTGGGAGAAAGAGGTGAACTGTTTTTGTTTATACTTTTGGTTTTTTAAATTGAATGGAAAAAAAAAGAAAGAAAATGAAGAGGTGAATAAAATATCTGTGGACTGGAGGGAAACTTCAAGAGGTATAGCATATGCATGATTGGAATATAAGAAGGAGAACAAAGCAAGAACAGAACAGAAATACTTTTGAAGTAACAATGGCCAAAATTTTTGAAAAATCAATAACAACACAAAACCACAGATCCAGGAAGCTCAGAGAATCCAATTCAAGGTAAATATCAAAAATTCTACACCTAGGTATGATATATGTGTATTATGAGTCAGGATTGTCCACAGAAACAAAATTAATAGAATACACATGTAGATATATAAGAGGAGATTTATAATACTATGAGAATTGGCTCATGTGATTATGGGTGGAGTCCCACCAGTAATTATAAAAATTAAAAGATGGGGTGGTGATAGACAGTGGAGGTTTTAAAGAATGGGGGAATAAAAAATTGGGAGATACGAAAACCAAGTGCAATGTGTAGCTCTTGGTTGGATTTGAACAAATCAACTGTAGCAAATCAGGGAACTTTGAATATGGACTGGCTGTTAGTGATATTAAAGAATTAATTTTAAACTTTTAAATGTGATGATGTCACAGAGATATACTTTAACAGTTAGAGATGGACATTGAATTATTTAGGATGAAATTAAATGATGTCCCTATTTGACAGGTAGAATAATAGTCCCCCAAAATGTTTAGATTCTAATCCCTTTACATGGCAAAGGGGACTTTTCAGGGACGACTAAGTGAAGAATCCTTAGATAGAAGAATAGGCTGAGTGGGTCCAGTCTAATCACATAAGTGATGGAGGGAGAAGGCCAGAACTGGAGAATGTGCACAGCTTCTAGAAGCTGGAAAAGGCGGGGAAACAGATGTTCCCTGAAAGCCTCCAGAAAGAAACTCAGCCCTGCCAACATCTATAAAATAATTAATTAATTTGTCTTAAGCCCTAAGGTTTTGGTCATTTGTTGCAACAGTAAATGAAAACAAATGTGTATCAGATCTGTTTTAAAATGTTTTAGGGGAAAAAAAAAAAAGGTGGTGGAGAATAGAAGAAAGGTTAGAAAAATAACAATAACTGTTGAAGTTGACAGATACTTTGATATTCATTATACTATTATATTTCTACATTTGAAAATTTCCACAATAAAAGGATTCTTAGAAATGACTGAAGGGTGGGGAGTGGGTGAGGGGAGGAAGAGTTCCAAGGACAGGGTGGTTTACTGGTGCAGCACGAGATCAGAGGTCTCTCACCAAAGACCACCAAGAGGGACACGTTACCTGGACTGGAGAAGCGCTCCCAGTCACCAGGGTGATACTGAATGCATTCTGTATGGACCAAACCAGGAGTAAAGGACTCTCTCTAGAAAAAATAAATCACTCACTGACAGAACGTTTCCTGAGCATCTGCTGTGGGACTGACCCCTAGGTGCAGCTCTTTTTCATATTTCTCTGTATTTACTTGGCTGTGCTGTTTCTTGGTGGCGGCACTCAGGGGCTTAGGCCTTTATCTGCAGCGTGTGGGCTCTTAGTTGAGGCCTGTGGGGTCTAGTTCCCTGACCAGGGATCAAACCCGGAACGCCTGCATTAGGAGTGCGGAGTCTTTGCCATTGAACCAACAGGGAAGCCCCAGGCCTTGTCTTCTTGGCAAAAGAAACTGAAACAGTAGCAGAAAGATGGCGGAATTCAAGCCCTGTTCGTTGACATCACACATGCCTTTGGTGGCGGAGGTCACTGTGAGGTCTGACTTGTCTCTGAGAGGGAGAACAATCTGTATCCACCCAGCAGTGGCCACACCTAACCCCAAGAAAAGTATTTGTGTGGTTGCCAGCCTGGCTGGCACCCATTCCAGTCAACTGAGCCACCTGGACCCTTCACACCACCTCAGGTCGGGAAAAAAGTAACCATTCAGTCAAACTGGCTGAAAGAAAAGGGGCAGTTTGGGGATAAGGAGTCAGGGCAGTAACCAGCACAGACCTCGGTAGGTGGCATCCATTGTCTCAGAAAGTACTGGGGCTGTTCATCAAAAGCAAGGGAAACAGACAGAAATCATCAACGCCCGTTTTGGGAAAAGAGATGTCTGACATTAACAACAAAAACATTGGTGCTGAAAGGCGGGGCTTTTGATTGGTGAGAGTCAAGTTCTTGTGGGAGCCGAAGAGTCCACTGGGCTCCAAAAACTAGATTTTGGAAACATAAAGGGCAAAATCCTGAAGAGCTTTAATGCTATAAGGCTAGATGGATGGCCTAGATGGTTAGGAGAGGGAGAGATCAGCTGATCCACAGGCTGGGAAACAGGTGGGACAAATAAGGGGAGGTTGGCAGGGTCCAGTGTGAGAAGATGGAGGCAAGCTCATTACCTGGGGGCAGCCAAACTAGCTCCCAAGACGCCTGGGTCCCCATCGCCTGCCCGGAAGCCCAGTGGGGAGTCTCATTCAAGTCAAGTATCTCCATGGGTAGCAGCTTTCCAGCTCCAAGTCACTGCTCAGCCCCATCCTAAGTGGATCTAAGGGTGCCAGACATGCCAGAGTTCCCCAAACAGAAGTGACACACCGCAGGTAGAGTGTTGGACTGAAGGCCCCCGGTACCTCCCTTTACACAGGACTGAACAGTCCAGGAGTGTTCCCTAAGTGAAGACAATGATGAAACACACCCCTCTTACACTTAGACAAAAGCAGCCACTCCGGACCCAAAGGCATGGACGGATCCATCAGCTTGAGTCACTGCATTGAGTCCTCAGGCTCGGGGTGGACAGTCCGACTGGCTCAGCTTTGGTCAAGAGCCTACCTACTCCTGAGGTTGGAGAGCTGGAGTCACATGGCCTGAATTTGATGTTTCTCATTCCCACGGGTTTTTATACTTTTGCAACCCACGTATAGATCTATAAACAGTACATAGATTCATGCTGTATGTTTTTAAACTTGATATAAACAGCATAACACTGCATACATCCTGCATCTTGCTGTTATGGGCTTGAGATTGAACCATGATGATAAATGCTGGGCTGGTTCAAACACTATAACGACTCAGACACATGATTTATTTATCTCTTTGTTGATGGACATTTAAGCGCTTTTTTTTTTTTTTTTTTTTCTGTTATAAATAATGTTGCAGTAAGCCTTCGGGGGACACAATTTTTCCATCCCCCATCCATGCTTTTTTCCCAAAGCCTTGCTATCCCCACCAGTGCTATAATATCTCCTGGACACGTGGCCCAGAGTTTCTCCCAGGACTTCTCCTGGGAAGAATCGCTGGGCTCTGGGATAGGCATGGCTTCAACTCTGCTAGCTTTTGCCAATTCGCTCTCCAAAAGTGGTTGTACCAATTTACACTCCCACCCTGCTCAGTAATCTTTCCATTATGCCAAGCTGCTGCCTTATTCTGCTTTCAATTCTTTCTAATTTATGAAAGGAAAATATAAAAGAGGTGCTATTACCTTATTAAAAAAAATCCAGCTTCCTTTCCCTGAAGAAAGGAGAGGAGGAGAGATGGGGAGCTGCTGGTTGGATGAGGGCCTGGCACGCATTCATCAACTTTATAGTAGCGCCGGCCTGGAATTCAGGTCTCCTGAGGGGGGGAGAGCCAGGCCACTGGAAACAAGAGACACTTTCACCGCGGCCTCCTCCAGGAACACAGATAGAATTTACTCTAAGGTACAAAAACGTTTGCACTTACAGCCTCCCTGGTTCCAATCAGGACATGAAGGGAAAGTGCCAAGACACCAGAGAATAAGCCAGTTCTCATAAACTTTCCAGCCAAACGGCAGACTCTGGAAGGTAGAACCGAGCCTGGTAATGAACTTGGGCACTCAACTCAGGGCGGCTTGGGGCTCTTTTAAACAGTGACTGGCAGCACCCTCAGCTCTGGGGAGGGTCCTCACTTCTCTCCCCACCCGAGCCACCCTGATGCCCTGCCAGCCTTCCCGATCCCAACTCTGTGTCCTCTGCCCCTTTTCCCACAAAGGAGACCCCTGGGCTCCTCCGAATCCTGCTCAGCCTCCTCTGCTCAGCCTCCGTGTTCATCTCTGTCATGGTGCTTAGAGCTTCATTGGCTGCCGTGACCCAAACTTGTGGGTGGATCTGTCGTCCCCAAAGCCTGTCATCCCCCGAAGGCAGGATTGCATCTTCCTCACCCTGGTACGCTGCCCAGTGAGCACCCACTGGTTTGCTCTGGGAGGAAGAAAGAAATAGACAAAAACACCAACAACTGTTACCGGGCTCTCTCCCTGCTCCTCCATTTAGTCCCATTCGGTGCTGTTGCTCTAGTCCCTCCATGTGAATATCTGCTACAGTTTTTGTAGCAAATAAAAAAAGAGAATCGAGTTACCCTACTAGGCTGTGCGTTGCCGGAGAGCAGGGCCCCTGTGGTCGACAAGTGTCCAGTGGGAACCGAACGGCACTTAGTTGGTGTGCATTGAACTGGGTGGCATTGATATGTCAATTTCAGATTCAACTCCATTCCCTATGTCTAGTTAGCCACAGGTGCCTCTTTACTGAGCTTCCCCAGTGGCCCAGGTGGTAAAGAATCTGCCTGCAATGCGGGAGCCCTGGGTTCAGTCCCTGGGCTGAGAAGATCCCCTGGAGAAGGGCATGGCAGTGCAAAGAGAATGGAAGACGGAGCTCATTCGAGTTTGGGGCAGAAGGAGCAAAGCGCCAGCCCTGCTGATGTCCTGAAAGAGACGGAAGACGAGGGAGCGCCTGAGGCTGGGAAGGGAGAGACCCGTTTTAATTGGAAAACTCTTTTAATTTTCCCTTTCTTCTTCTTCTTGTTTTTAAGTTCCAGTCTTGGATCCTAGAAATTACAGGCTCCTTCAGCATCGCCTCTGTGGTTGGAAAAAATGCTCATTTCACTTTTAAAACAAACAATGGAAAGTTCCTTTCAAAGGAAAAATCTTATTAGCCCAAGTCCAAGGAAATCTGCGAGAGTTTCACTCAGATGTGTGGGGCTGGTCCACCGGGCAGGGGCGGCCCCCCAGGAGGCAGCCCCAGGGAAGGCCTGTCTAACCTCTCTGCCCCCCAAGGGCTCCCTTCTCGGAAGAAGCACCCACCCAAGCCCTCCCTGCCAGGGCCAGGCGTGCAGAAGACCCCACAGGGAACACATATGCAGGAGGAAACCACTCAGACATGAAAGGGCGGAGAATATCCTTTACCCAAATAAAAAAACAGACGAAGATGCAGAGGGAAGCGAATCCCATCAGACAAAGCCACAAATTAAGATCACAGGAGACCCGGCTTGGGAGTCGGGCTCTGTCTTTCAAACATCTTCCAGGAAGCTGCCCCTGGGCTGCCCTGTCATCCTGCCCATCCCTCTGCTCATGCTGGACCCCTGGTGGCCCGACAGTGGGCATCTGGGCATGAGCTGAGTCATCAGTGATGTTGGGAAATTGGAGGGGGCCTGAGCGGGGCGGGGGTGGGAATGAGATGGGTCAGTCGAGGGTCAGTGATGCAAAAGGGGGACCATGAGAGGGGAAGATGAGGCCCTGCACGGAATATTAGGTGGCGCCAGACAAGAGGATGGAGGCCTGCGCCTGGGACTTGAGCTTCCTCTCCCCCCAGACAAGCCCTCCCCACCCCCAAACCAAGGTTGCAGGCTGTCCACAGAGACTGTGTGGCCTCATGCTTGGATTCACAATTTTGAAGCTGACTCTGCTCAAGCTGCTCTATCCTTGCTCCATCCCAGCCTTGCACCCGGGCCAGCAGTCAGCTGTAGGGCAGGTCCCAGGATCAGCCTGTCTCCACGAAGACGCCATTATCGTGTAGTGGAAAGAGTGTGGAGGCATTCTTTAAAGCTCACCAGTCTTGTTTGGGAGGGAAAAACAAGACACCTGCAGATAGTGTAGAGATTAAACAGATAGGAGGATATCAGGAAGCATTTTATGTCCAAATTTTAAAATTCAGACGAAATAGATAAAAGTGACTTAGAGATTAAGAATCTGGGTAAACCTCTAACTAGTAAAGGAATTGAATCACTAGTTTAATTTTCAAAAAGAAACGTCAGTCCAGAAGGCTTTATGGTGAGTTCAGTAAGTCATTTAAAGAATCACTCCTCTCTAATATAAACCAAGGAATAGAGAAAGAAATTTATTCCTTCTGCTCCAATTTTTTGAGGCTAGGAAGATGAACTCTTTATGAAGCATTAGGGAAATTTCAAAACTTCATAATGACAAGGCAACAGCTCTTTGCAAACTAGGAATAGAACTCTTAAGTCTGACAAAGAACATCTACAAAGAAGCTGCAGAAGTCCCAGGTGCCCTTTGAAATCCCAGACGCCCTCCCATTCAGATCAGAAAAACAAGCACATTTAAGGATATCCAAGAATTCAGTCCTGAATACTCACTGGAAGGACTGATGCTGAAGCTGAAACACCAATACTTTGGCCACCTGATGTGAAGAACTGCTCATTGGAAAAGACCCTGATGCTGGGAAAGATTGAACACAAGAGGAGAAGGGGACAACAGAGAATGAGATGGCTGGATGGCATCACCAACTCAATGAACAAGAGTTTGAGCAAGCTCTGGGAGTTGGTGATGGACTGGGAAGCCTGGCATGCTGCAATCCATGGGGTTGCAAAGTCAGGCACAACTGAATGACTGAACTGAACTGATCCAACGCATTGGAGTGAGTACCTATTGGAAATGAATGAAAAAGTGAGTCACAGAGAAGGTGGACATGGAATGAAATACAATGAGAAGGGCCTTGCTCAGGTTGGTGAAGATGGTGCACCGTGAACTAGAGCTCATGATTACCTCTGTCCCACTCCTGAAGTCTAACAAGAAAAACAAAACCAACGAAGACTGCCAATGTTACCTCAATGAGGATTCCCTGAACTTGACATTCAAGGCTGTTTCATTCTTCTTCTTAGTATCCATGATGATTTCACAAAATGTCCCAAAATCCCATCACAGAGTGAACATATCTTGATGAGCACCATTTTATAATTATTAGGTATTGTAAATTGGATTTTGTCAAAGCAAAACATGAGACAAGGATTCTATGCAGATGTGTTTTCTTGTGGGAATGAATAATGCAGGCTAGGACAGGGGAAGAAGCTCAGCAAAAAGATGGGTTCAGCTGAAGTCCAGCCTCACTCTGACCCCATGAAGAGCTCTGGAGTATGAGTGACACAAAAAGGTTATTTATGCCTCTCAGAGGCAAAGAAATGATCTTTCTGTATCACAGTACCATCAGGGGTACTATGAGTCCCACGAGGGGCAGGTGTAACAAGCATTCCAGGCACTTTCAGGCAATGTGCCTCCTAACAGGGCGGGCATCTTTGAAACTGGTGACTACAACCTTCCCTTTGCTCTCCCCCCAAATCCACATCCCCTCCCAAGATTCCTACACATCTCATGCCCGAGAAAGCATCAGGTTAAAGTCTGGAATCTCATCATCTAAATGAGGGCTAAGGACAAATGAGACTCCTGAATGTAATTCCTTAGGTAAGCTCCTTGAACACAATACCTTTCTATTTTAAGATCTCCAAACAGGATAGTCGAGTTATTCCCCGCAACGTACAATGTTGGAACATGGTAGGAATACCTACAGGCATTCCTGTTCAAAAGGAGGGAAATGGGAGGTACCAAGGAGTCACTGGCCCATAGCAATTCTGAAATCCAGTGGAGAAATTTTTGAAAATTTCCTGAGGGACTTCCAGTGGTTGAGACCCTGAGTTTCTAATACAGATGATGATGGTTTTATTCCTGGTCATGCACAGCATGGCCAAAAAGAAAAAAATAATAATAAATTTTCCTGATAAGAATTCAGGTCCAGTTCTGCCAGGAAATGATTCTCCACAGTTCTTACCGTCTGGGCTCTTAGTCCTACTCTCTGGAGCTCTCGGCTTTGTCTTCTGAGTCATCCTTTATCTTTTTTCTTTCCTGCCAGTAGAACTTTAGAGGTCCAAACCCCTATTTATTTTGTACTGTCTCTGTCCATTTCAGTCTAACCTGAAGATATTTCTGTGAATGTAATTATCCTTTAAAATTTGTGGCTTTCCTATGAATGATCTTGAGATTTTTCTCCATAGACAAAAGCCAAACACACAAATCCCTTTGAGATAAGCTCTTCTCTAGCTTCTATTGCAATAACTAAGTTTGCATGTAAACTTCTTAGAAGCCCCATTGTTTGATGGAGAGAATCTGTGAGACAGATCCTTAAACACCTTAGAACACCTTTGGTCTAGCTGAATGGTACTCTAAGGCGCTCTCGTCGATTTTTCTGACGTTTTCCCAGAGGACTTTACAGCTACATTCACAGCTTTGTTTTTTGACTATGCTTTTCTGGCATACTTTGCTTTTTGTTAGTCGCTCAGTCTTGTCCGGCTCTTTGAGACTCGGTGGACTGTACCCGCAGGTTCCTCCATCCATGCAATTCTCCAGGCAAGAATACTGGAGCAGGTTGCCATTCCCTTCTCCATGGGATCTTCCCAACCTAGAGATTGAACCCAGGTCTCCCGCACTGAAGGAAGATTCTTTACCGTCTGAGCCACCAGGGAAGTCCAATTTGCTCTTTAGTTGAAAGATATTTCTTAACTTTATAATCATTTGGATGCTGAAGTTTTTGTTGTTATTTTGGCCACACCACATAGTCTGTGGGATCTCAGCTTCCAGACCAGAGATTGCACCCGGACCCTCAGCAATGAAAGTGCCGGGTCCTAACCACAGGTCCTAACAGCAGGAATTCCCTGCTGGAGTTTCTTGGAAACTTCTAAATCATCAAATCTTAGTTCCTTGTGGTTTAGTTAATCTTTCCTCTGGTGCATCTGCTTCCTGTGTATTTTAGTACAAATAGGAAGAATCAGGGAAACTTTATCACTTCAGCTGGGAATGGTTAGCTCACCCAGCTCATCAGGTGCATTCTCTGTTACCAAATAGCTACAGGTGACACTGTTGCTTAACTTTCTGCCTCTACATATCAGGGATTCTCCTTTATCCAGTTTCTAATAACATGCTCCTTGTTTCCCGTTAAGCTCTCACCAGTAGCCTCCTCAACATCCAGACTATTCCAAGCACTTCAGGCTTTTGTTTACACTCTCATCAATGTCCTCCTAGCTTCTCCTCACTTCCTGGTTCCAAAGCCATGCCCAGATTTGTATGTATTTGTTATAACAGCCCCCCCTCTTCCAGGTACCCCAAATCAGTGTTATTGATTTCCATGAGTCCAGCATTTATTATCACACGGTTTCTGGGGTTCAGGAATTCAGGAGGAGCTTAGCTGAGAGGTTCTGGCTCAGTACCTCACATGTAGTTTTTGTCAGGATATTAGCAGAAGTAGAAGTCATTAGAAGGAGTGCCTGGGATGGCAGGACCTCTTTCCAAGATGACTCACCCACGTGGGTGTTGGCAGGCAGTCTGCCTTCCTCACCTCCTGGCCCTCGCCTCAGCCTACTTAAGTGTCATCTTAACATGGCAGCTGGCTTCCCCCCGAGCAAATGACACAAGAGAGAGGCTAAGTTTACCCTTTAACAGGGATCATTCTGGTTGTTGGGTGGGGAGCCAAGGGCAGAAATGGGGGCCTTATTAGGACGCTAATAAAGTAATGTGAGCGAGAGATGATGTTGGCTTGGACCAGAAAGGAAGCCAGCAGATCCTGGCTACATTTGAGAAGAGGACTGATGAGAAGATATATTGGATAAGCAATCCTAGAGAAGGGTCTAGAAGATGTGTATAAAGTTTCTAGGCTGTTTTTAAAATTATTTATCTGTTTGGCTGCGTCAGCTCTCAGTGGCAGCAGCCAGATCTGGGCTGCATCGTGCGTGCTCTTTTGTCGTAGCGCATGAGCTCAGTAGCTGCGTCCCTCGGGCTCTCTAGTTGTGGCGTGCGGGCTTAGCTGCTCCACAGCTATGGGATCTGAGTTCCCCATCTAGGGATAAAACCCGAGTCCCCTAGCATTGCAAGGTGAATTGTTAACCACTGGACCACCAGGGAAGTCCGGATCAATAAGGTTTTGATCCAGGCAAACTGGAGGAATGAAGTTACCACTGACCAAGATGGCCAGCCTGCATAGAATTTGAGAATCTTCACTATCCACATTTTACAAGTGAGCAAAGTGAGATTTTGAGAGTTTAAGTCACTTGCTGAAAAGCTCCCAGGTAGTAAGTGATGTAGCTCGTTCTCAACTACTGTACACTATTGTCCGCTGAGCCAGGAATATTACTAGACGGAATCGGTTGTCAACATCCTTCACTAAGAGCAGCTGGCAGATGCCCACATTGCTTCTGGGTAGCTGGCTCAGCCGTGGGGCAGGGACGGAGCAGGAGAGTCCCCCCTCCATTAACTCACTGCCTGTGCCCCTGCTATCCTGGGACCTCTCCAGGGCTTGGTGATGAATGTGAGCCAGACGGACATGGAAGCTTCCAGAGAGGCACACAACACCACAGAGAGAAGGTTAAGGGAGACCTCTCCCCCTTGTGCCACCAGACTGCATCCTTTCCAGCCGGAGGATGTTAGCACCACTTTAGGAATCTGCCGCCAGGGCCAGCTCTGCCCTAGGAGACACTGAGCGCAGAGTCTGGATCATTCGGCGGGGGCCCTGGGACAGTAATTTCTGCAGCTGTCCACAGTGGGCCTGCCAGAGGAGGCGGAGCCCAGCGTTTTCTACTCTTAACTCAGTTTCCATCCTCACCTCTTAGGCCACAATCCAGTTCCTGAGGAGGAGGAGGAAAATTCCGAGTGCCCTCCCTAGGGAGGAAAGGACCTCATTTCCAAACATTCCCCATTCACTTTGTTCTTGCTCAAGAATCTCTTACAGTTTCAAGAGCAAAACATGTTTTTCCGTTTTCTTTTTCTTTTCCTTCTTTCCTACGGGAGAGTATGCAATGGATGCTTTATGTACCTGGTGACAATTAGTGGATAAGCCCCAAGAGAAACAGTGAATTTGCTTCATCCTGTGTTAAAGAAAAAAAAAATTCAGAGGGGCCAAGCAAAGAACATTTCAGTGGTTCCACCTGGGGCCTAATTAGGAGAGTTTTCTGGGGGCATTTAGTGTGGGGACCTCGGAGTCTTCTGTTGACCCAAGAAGGTATCTGGTGTCACCACTTTATCATTTCAAGTAGGAAACACACGGACTCAGAGAGAACGCGCTCCCCCCGCCACCCAAGTGGAGATCACAGATCTATGGGACCATGTCCCGCCTCACTGGGAGTGGAATACACCCAGGTAAAACAAGTCACTGATTTTCACCCAGCCAATCATTGGGCTTATTTTGAAATACAAATCCAGTATGGGCTAGGATGTTGTCAAATAGCTGTTCCTGCGGGAGCAGGAAAATAAATTGTTACAGCCCTGGTAGGAGCCCCAGGGAAGCCCAAGAATCCTGGCGTGGGTAGCCGGTCCCTTCTCCAGGGGATCTTCCCGACCCAGGCATCGAACCAGGGTCTCCTGCACTGCAGGTGGATTCTTTACCAGCTGAGCCCCCAGGGAAGCCCAAGAATCCTGGCGTGGGTAGCCGGTCCCTTCTCCAGGGGATCTTCCCGACCCAGGCATCGAACCAGGGTCTCCTGCATTGCAGGTGGATTCTTTACCAGCTGAGCTACCAGGGAACCCCAGCAGTTTGGCAGTTTATATCAAAAGCCTTTGAACAGGGCTGCTGTAAAGAAATTGTTCTGGAGGGCTTTGGCTAAAGGTGTGTTTCCAGCAGCTTCATTTATGAGAAAACATTTGGAAACAATGACAGGAAACTGGTTAGTAAATCATGCATCCAAATGCCAACATGAAAACTTACTGATACAGGAAAATAGGCATCTTGTATTGTCAAATGAGAAAGCAAGATGCTGTAAAGGGAGACACATCGGATAAAGACCATATATGGATCACAGAGCTGTATCTATGTGTGACCAAAAACAGCCTATCAGAATGACTAAGGGCTCAAAGTCCACATTCACATCACCCGGGCAGCCTAACTTATTCTCTCAAAGCCTCAGGTTCCCCACCAATGAAATGGAGATAAAAGACCCTTCCTCACACCTGAGGTCAAAGGGCTTCAGGCCACCCACCCCTGGCTGAAGCTCTGGCCAGCTCTGGGTTGGGAGGTCAGCCGCCTCAGTTCCTGTTCTGACTGCATGGTGCTGAGCGCCTCCACGCAGCGCTAATTCCGGCCTTGCTGGAGCCCCCGTGGGCAGCACCAGGCCTGTCCCCACACAGATGGTACGTGACCGCCTCATCCGGAAGTTTCTCACCTTCACCCCAAGGGCTCACCTGTCCATCTTCTCCCCCATTCCCTGATGCAGGCCGTGCTTAAGCCTCACTGCCTTTGGGAAGTCCCCTGGGGTTGCCTGAGTGAGGCCCCAGTCTCTTCCTGCACTGAGCACCACCCCACTCCTACCTCAGCACACTCATCTACCCCTCAGCCTTCATCCCCAGCAGTGGACCTGGCTGCAGGCTTCCTGCACGGGTCACCTGATTCCACGGGGCCTGCCTCCATTTCTCATCTGTAAAATGGGGATAAGCACACCACCTCACAGGGGCATCAGGCATGAGAAACAGAACCTGCAACGCACAGCGCTCACTGTGGTCACTCAGTGAGGGGCAGCTCTTCTACCGGAGAGTGAGCAGGCTGACAGAGGCCTGAGGTTCCCGGTGTGAGGGGCCCGCATGGGCTCTCAGAGGCTCGCAGGCTCTCTGCCCCCTCCCTGGCTTCCAGCTGTGAGTAGTTCCGGGGGTTCCCAGCTTGTTACGTGACTTAACCATTTTGTACAGGTTTCTGTTCCCCTTGGGAAAGTGTGTTTCACCTCCAAGCCCACAAGCCCTGAATTTGAGTAAAACTCTCCAGGACTTTCCAGGTTAAAAAAAAAAAAAAAAAAACTGCTTTGTGAAAGAATTTCCCACCCTGGTGAGTCAGTTGAGGAAGCGGCATTGGCCAAGACCACCTGTATTTCACATCCAAATAAGGGGCTGGCGTGTGTCTTGGAAGGGCTCACCTAGGAGACCACAGGCGTGCAAACCACCGTGCAAGCCACAGACCAAGGCGGTAGGGGACCACTCCAGTGGGGGAAGGGGGCAGTCACAGGCAGTTTCCAGGTCAGGGCCTGTTGACACGAGGAACATAGTCTTGAACTAAGAGAGTGAACAGTGGGGACCACTTGGAGGCCTTTATGCTCTCCCAGGCTGGGTTTTACCTTGTCCAAAATTCCCCCAGAAGTGTTTCACTCCCCTGGGTTCCTGTCCCTGTTTTTTTTTTTTTGATGTGTAACATTTTAAAAACCCTTTATTGAATTTGTCATAATATTGCTTCTGTTTTAGGTTTTGGCTTTGGGGATTCTAGCTCCCTGGTCAGGGATCAAACCTGCACCCCCTGCGTTGGAAGGTGAAGTCTTAACCACGGCACCAACAGAAGTCGCCTGCTCCCTCTTTGACATGAACACACTCTAGGTGGGGAATTGCTCAGCCACCCATGCTTACCTGAACTAAGAGGTTACCAAATGAAACAAGGCCAAAGAGTGTGAACAGCAAATTCACAGAAAGAGAATATAAAGAGTCTATGGATATAAAGAAGGCTGAGTGCCGAAGAATTGATTCTTTCGAACTGTGTTGCTGGAGAAGACTCTTGAGAGTCCCTTGGACAGCAAGGATGTCCAAGCAGTCAGTCCTAAAGGAAATCAACCTTGAATATTCATTGGAATACTGATGCTGAAGCTGAAGCTCCAATACTTTGGCCTCCTGATGCAAAGAGCCAATTTACTGGAAAAGCCCCTGATGTTGGGAAAGATTGAGGACAGAAGGAGAAGGCAATGACAGAGGATGAGATGGTTGGATGGCATCATTGACTCAATGGACATGAATTTGAGCAAACTTTAGGAGATGATGAAGGACAAGGAAGCCTGTCCTTCAAGCCTGTCCTACAACCCCATGCAATTCACAGGGTTGTAGAGTTGGACAGGACTGAGCAACTGAAACAGTAACTACAACATATATGAAGAAGTGGTCAGTTCCACTCACTGTAAGAGAAATGTCCATTGAGATACCATTTCTCACCTGTCAGGTTGGCAAAGAGGCAAATGTTTGACAACACCCCTTCAGGTCAGCCAGTTATTAAGTTATTCAGCTCCAAACTCCCCTTCTCTCTTCCACTTTGTTGACACTGGGCTTTGCCAGCTGCTCCCTCTCAGCCTCTGCCATCAGGGGCACTAGAAGAGGCCTGCAAGATTGAAAGAGGGAGGAAAAACTGTGTTGTTCTTGTTCAGTCGCAGCCAACTCTTTGCAGCCCCATGGACTGCAGCACGCCAGACTTCCCCGTCCTTCACTAAGACCCGCAGTTTGCTCAGACTCGTGTCCATTGAGCCAATGATGCCATCCAACCATCTCATCCTCTGTGGTCCCCTTCTCCTTCTGCCCCCCATTGCTTCCTGCTTGTTTTTTGCTCTTGAGAGGACTGCTCTGGCTGTTGACTGACAAAGCTGGTGAAAGCACAAGATGGTACAACGCCTATATAGAGCAATTTAAAAATATCTAACTAAACTACAATACAGTGACCGTTTGGCCTACTAGTCAACCCCTCTTTAATTCTAAACAGCATGTGTTCAAGATCACCTTTTCTAGCCTCATTTGAAACAGAAAAAAAATGCACATTTATAGAGGACTGGCTAAGTAATATGCATACAATGGCTACTCTACAGAAGTAAAAAAGAATGAGGAAAAACTTAGATTGGTAAATTAAAAAAAGCAAAGTGCATAATGATGAGTACAGTGATCTGCTTTTATGCAGCAAACAGGTTAAGATTCAAAAACATATTCATATTTGCTCACAGTTGCCTATAGAAACCCTGAGAAGATACACAGGAAACTAGCAAGAGGGCCTTCCCTGGTGGTCCCTTGGTTAAGACTTCTCTTTCCAGTGCTGAGGGTTCAGGTTCAATCCCTGGTCGAGTTGCTAAGATCCCACATGCCTCAGGGCCAAAAAAACCAAAGCATAAAACAGGAACAATACTGTAACCAATTCAATAAACTTTTTAAATGGCCCACATCAAAAATATCTTTAAAAAAAGAAATTAGGAAGAGCTGTTACCCAGATGGTTGGAGTGGAGGTGTTGAAAGACAAATTTCTGCATATCTTCTGACCAGAGGTTGGACACAGTTTCACTGTGAATTATTTTTGCAAAGATGTTTGTGTAGAAATAGCCTCGGAAGATAGAGGTGGTGTCCCTCTCCAGAGCAGTTCGTTTGCTATCTGATATTAATAATATTAAGATAAAGTCTCCCAGCGGGGCAAAGATTGGGCAGGTGTGTTATTCTCAGCCCAGAATCAGAGATTGGGGTTCAACTGTGAGGCAAACCCACTGCGTGTGCAGCATCCACCTGGGGGTGTGGAATGCCAGTGTGAGCAGCAGGCTCGCAGCCTCCTTCACCCAATTGTCACAGGGCTTCTGCTATTGAAAAGTGGCAGAGTTGGGACTTCCCTGGCAATCCAGTGGTTGAGACTCCTTGCTTCCAAGGCAAGGGGCACAGGTTTGATCCCTGGTCAGAGAACTAGGATCCCATGTGGGCACCGGGTGACCAAGTAAATAAATGAATAAATAAATAAACTTGGTTTGTCTTAAAAAAAAAAAAAAAACTGGCAGAGTTACTTGTTAGCTCACAAGTAGAGTAAAATCTAAGACTCTACACAGTTCTTGATGGGGAAGAAGGGAATGTGATATATGAGGATGGAGTAGGATGAGGCTACTTATGGCATAGCTTTTTTCATATTGCTCTGTTTTTTTAATAGATGAATTTTATTTACTTTGTTATGTGTAGCTGTGCTGGTCTTCATCGTGGTCCACAGGCTTCTCGTTCATGGTAGCTTCTCTTGTTGCGGAGCATGGGCTCTAGGGCGCACAAGCTCAGTAATTGTGGCTCTCAGGCTTAGTTGCCTTATGGCATATGGAATCTTCCTGGACCAGGAATTGAACCCATGTCCTCTGCATTGCCAGGCGGATTCTTAACCACTGAACTACCAGGCAAGTCCAATATTATTCTGTTTTGAACCACATGACTATGTTATCTGCTCAATCTTTAAGTAACATTCAATTTGAAATTTAAAGTATTACTCTTGTATGAATCACAAAACTTTAGACTTCTGGGCCTGTCCATGAGAGAGCATCACTTATGACCCTGGACTCCCACAGAAGAGGAGATCAAGGTCAAGGGTCACATGGTGACACCCAGCTAATTCCTGGTGGATCCTGAAAGAATCCAGACTTCCTGATCTCCCACCCAGTATCGTTTCCAGAACCCAGCATGGATTGGGGAGACCATTAGATAAAAGAATCCAGACTTCCTGATCTCCCACCCAGTATCATTTCCAGCACCCGGAATGGATTGGGGAGACCATTAGATAAAGTGCAGACATGGTTTAGACTTCGCAATTTATCTGAGATCCAGTCCCACCCAAGGGCTTCCCTGGTGGCTCAGACAGTGTAAAGAATCTGTCTGCAATGAGGGAGACCAGAGTTTGATCTCTGGGTCTGGAAGATCCCCTGGAGAAGGGATCTTGCCTGGAGGATTCCACGGACAGAGGAGCCTGGCAGGCTATACAGTCCATGGGATCGCAAAGAGTCGGACATAACTGAAATGACTAACACTTTCACTTTCTTTCAGTCTCACCTGAAATTATCCTACCAGCCTCTCAAAAATCCCTCAACATTTTGTTCTTACTGTAACATCTACTGCAGAACATACTGTTACAGTGAATGGCCTCGAACTGTGTTCAGAAGCAAGCAAAACATTTAAAAATTGCATGCTGATATGCCTGTCCAACCTAAAAGACTCTCCCATCCTGTCAGAAGCAACTGTGGAGAGAAGAGGGATTCAAGGCTTCCTGGACACTGCCCCTGGGGCCAGTGTCTGCAGTGAGGTCCCTGAGGCCAGGTGTCTCGCCACCCCCTCCACATTGTGTGGGCCGAGAGGGAAACAGGTCGCCTGTGAATGCATGAGGCCATGCACAACACACATTTCCTCAGTAACATCAGGCTTGCTAATACCTGAGAAAGACCACACCACTGTCCCTATCGCTGTGGAGTTTGATAGAGGGTGGAGAAAGGATACAGGATGGGCCCTGAGAAGATGCCTCTTCAATCAGACCAGCTCCTTCTGATTCTGTCCATCTACCTATGCATCCTCTAACCTCTCCCCATCCTCCAGGATCTTTGAGTCTGGATGGAAGGGTGATGTGCAGAGATCACCAGAATACAGTCAGAAAAGTGCCCTACTGCAGATATGTGTCCGGTGGAAGGATAACGGAAAATGTTTGTCTTCTGCCCTGTTTCCTTTACCAAATGGTGAGCCCCTGAAAGTGTGTGTACTGCACAACTGAAAGGCAGTGGACTGTGTTTTATTAATCTCCATGTCCTCTGGACTCAGGATGGCACATAGTAAGTCAGCACTTGTTCAATAAAGCAATACATGTACGTGTTGCTGCTGCTGCTGCTGCTAAGTTGCTTCAGTTGCGTCCGACTCTGTGCAACCCCATAGACGGCAGCCCACCAGGCTCCCCCGTCCCTGGGATTCTCCAGGCAAGAACACTGGAGTGGGCTGCCGTTTCCTTCTCCAATGCATGAAAGTGAAAAGTGAAAGTGAAGTGACTCAGTTGTGTCCAACTCTTCACGACCCCATGGACTGCAGCCTACCAGGCTCCTCCGTCCATGGGATTTTCCAGTAAGTACTGGAGTGGGTTGCCATTGCCTTCTCTGACATGTACTTGTTAGTAGGATTAGATCATGCCATGGTAACCAATAAAACCAAAATCTCAGTGGCTTAGAACACACCCAGGGAATTCCCTGGTGGTCCAGTGGTTAGGACTCCATGCCTTCATTGCCAAGGGCCCTGGTTTAGATTCCTGGTCAGGGAACTAAAATCCCACAAGCTGTACTGCACAACTGTTTCTTGCTCATAAAACAATGGGCCAGAAGCTCTAAACTGTCAGCACACTGGACTCGGGCTGATGGAGCAGCCATCATCTGGACCAGCGCCTGCCGTCACCACACAGGAGGAGCTGGAGAGCGGTGAGCATGCGCTGCCCAGAAGGGTCCCTCCTCACCTCCGTTCCGCATTGTTGACCAGAGAAAGCCATGAGGCTGCGCTACTGGGAGAGAACAACCCTGAGGTGCTCAGAAGGAGGTCGGGAAATACTTGTCATGGACAGTCTGATTTCTGCTCACAGCATGTTTGACCCACCCTCCTCATCGCGTGAGAAATCAAGTCCCCTCCTCCCTGGGGAGACAGACGGAAGGTCCCCTACAGGCGTCTGGTGGAGGCCCACGGCTCTGGCTGATGCCTGGGAGCTCCTCGCCAGGGCTCTGTGTGGCTTTTCCTGATAACCTGATGAGCTGTCTGCCCCACATCCCCAAGGTACCCGCGGGCCTGGGACACAATGGCGCTGCAACCCTGATGGGAGAAAGGGAGACCTGAGCAGATGCTGGGGCCCCAGCCTGAGGGCACCCACCCTCTGACGGGTCACGTCCCCTTTAGGTCCCAAGTTCACTCTCTGGAGACGCTCCCCTTGCTCTCTGAGAGCTCTGGATCCGCTCTCTGGAAGATTCTTTGTCTCTCGTTCTTTTCTTCATCCGGGTCAGGAGTGAGTTTCAGAGACTCTGTCCCCTGCGGGGCTGAGCGACTTTCCCCAGCTCCTGCTCTCATGGTGGTGGACACCACAGCAGAGGGGACGCTCGGGCCTGGAAATCACATGGCCTGGCTGTTAATGCTTCTACCCCAAAGGGGCAGGTGCCTCTTGAGTTCACTCAGCATCACCTGGCCAAGTCTGGCTCTGTGGGGCCGGGACATGTAACCCTCCCAGGCACCTGGAAGGAGAATTGGGAATCCCAGCCAGTGTGCTGAGTGATTTTCATCGCATTCTAGAGAACTGGCCTGTGGTTCATTTAGAGAAGGACAGCTCTGAGCAAGAAGAGTGAGAGGAGAGGACAGGAAGCCTGGGGCCCAGTCCCTCCAGACATGACGCTGAGTGGGGTGAGGACTAGGGAGGGCAGACCAGCACCTGCATTATACCCCCCAGCACCCCCGAGAGTCTAGTATGAAAAGTTATGCAGTGGGGACTGCGGAGTTGAGTTCAGAAAGTAAAAGGAAGGACATCTCGTCCACAGAGGAAGGGGGCCAGGTTCTCCCAGCCGGGGACTCATGGAGGATGCCGTCACCTCTTAGGTGATGTCTGCAAGCCAGAGGGTCAGGAAGCTATAGGTGCGCAGAAACGTCCCTCACCCCTTGAGGGTGATGTCACCACATCTTCCAGCATGTCCCCCTCACCCTTCCGTGGCACTGGAAACCAGAGGGGCCCTGGGGGCTCCTGGGTGGCCATGGTGATGGGCCTACTGTCTGTGAACCACGGAAATGAATGTGTAAAGACGCTCAATTACAGACTGTTCTTAAAGCAATAACACACTGTCTAAAGAGACACAGCTTAGTGGCTCTGAGGACAGAAAGGAGCCTGACACAGGCCTTCGGCCAGAGGACAGCCTAGTGCCGCCTTTGGTGCAACAGTAAAGACTGAGGTGGAATGAACACATCCATTGATCACACGGAAACAACGTGTCTAAAGTGCTTAAAAGCTATCTGTTCTCTTAAGTGCGTTTAACAGCTCCCCTCCAGCTTCTTCCCCCTTACATCTGTCTGCTGTCAGTGGACAGGCAAGGCCCAGCCTGGCCCCTTGGCCCACTCTTGCCCCTTCCCTGCCGCCCATGGGCTCTCACCAGCTGTGATGTTACTCTGCTAACAAGCATCATTCTCTCTGGCTGGCTTTCGCACCTTGTCCAGAACTGTCTTATACTGTGGATTATTCCTCTAATCAGTAATAAAACACACGTGACTGAGGTTCCTGGTCTTGATTCTGATAGCTTTAAAGCACTGTGTCCATGCATCAGGGGAGAGGCAGAGAGTGAGAAACACCACTTGCAGGTGGAGTGTTGAGGGAGGAGGCTGGAATCCCCTGAGGTGACATTTTTGCAGCTTAAGAGCCTTCTCTAAGCCCTGGGTTCAAAGAGCCATGCCCCCACAGATCTCAAGAAACCCTTTTTGTGAGAATACTAAACTGCAGCCACCCCAGGTAATGCTGGTGGTAAAGAACCCACCTGCCAAAGCAGGAGACATAAGAGATGCAGATTCAATCCCTGGGTGGGGAAGATCCCTTGGAGGAGGAAATGGCAACCCACTCTAGTGTTCTTGCTTGGAGAATCCCATGGACAGAGAAGCCTGGTGGGCCCCAGTGCTTGGAGTTGCAAAGAGTCAGACATGACTGAAGTGATTTAGCGCACACTCCATCTGGTCTGTAGACAGTAATCCAAGTCTATGTCCTGACCAGTAATGCTGAAGAAGCTGAAGTTGAATGGTTCTATGAAGACCTACAAGACCTTCTAGAACTAACACACAAAAAAGATATCCTTTTCATTATAGGGGACTGGAATGCAAATGTAGGAAGTCAAGAAATACCTGGAGTAACAGGCAAATTTGGCCTTGGAGTACTGAATGAAGCAGGGCAGAGGCTAATAGAGTTTTGCCAGGAGAACGCACTGGTCATAGCAAACACCCTCTTCCAATAACTCAAGAGAAGTCTCTGCAGATGGACATCACCGGATGGTCAATACCGAAATCAGATTGATTATATTCTTTGCAGCCAAAGATAGAGAAGTTCTATACAGTCAGCAAAAACAAGACCAGGAGCTGACTGTGGCACAGACCATGAACTCCTTATTGCCAAATTCAGACTTAAATTGAAGAAAGTAGGGAAAACCACTAGACCATTCAGGTATGACCTAAATCAAATCCTTTATGATTATACAGTGGAAAGGAGAAATAAATTCAAGGGATTAGATCTAATAGACAGAGTGCCTGAAGAACTATGGATGGAGGTTCCTGACATTGTACAGGAGGCAGGGATCAAGACCATCCCCAAGGAAAAGAAATGCAAAAAGGCAAAATGGCTGTCTGAGGAGTCCTTAAAAATAGCTGTGAATAGAAGAGAAGCAAAAGGCAAAGGAAAAAAGGAAAGATATACCCATTTGGTTGCAGAGGTCCAAAGAATAGCAAGGAGAGATAAGAAAGCCTTCCTCAGTGATCAGTGCAAAGAAATAGAGGAAAACAATAGAATGGGAAAGACTAGAGATCTCTTCAAGAAAAAGATACCAAGGGAACATTTCATACAAAAATGGGCTCAATAAAGGACAGAAATAGTATGGACCTAACAGAAGCAGAAGATATTAAGAAGAGGTGGCAAGAATACACAGAAGAACTATACAAAAAAGATCTTCACCACCCAGATAATCACGATGGTGTGATCACTCACCTAGAGCCAGACATCGTAGAATGTGAAGTCAAGTGGGCCTTAGGAAGCATCACTACGCTAAAAGCTAGTGGGGCTATAGCCAGCTGAGCTATTTCAAAACCTAAAAGATGATGCTGTGAAAGTGCTGCACTCAATATGCCAGCAAATTTGGAAAACTCAGCAGTGGCCACAGGACTGGAAAAGGTCAGTTTTCACTCCAATCCCAAAGAAAGACAATGTCAAAGAATGCTCACTACTACACAATTGCACTCATCTCACACACTAGTAAAGTAATGCTCAAAATTCTCCAGACCAGGCTTCAATAGTACATGAACCAAGAACTTTCAGGTGTTCAAGCTGGATTTAGAAAAGGCAGAGGAACCAGAGATCAAATTGCTGACATCCATTGGATCATCAAAAAAGCAAGAGAGTTCCAGAAAAACATCTACTTCTGCTTTATTGACTATGCCAAAGCCTTTGACTGTGTGGACCACAACAAACTGTGGAAAATTCTGAAAGAGATGGGCATACCAGACCACCTGACCTGCCTCTCGAGAAATCTGTATGCAGTCAGGAAGCANCAAAAAAGCAAGAGAGTTCCAGAAAAACATCTACTTCTGCTTTATTGACTATGCCAAAGCCTTTGACTGTGTGGACCACAACAAACTGTGGAAAATTCTGAAAGAGATGGGCATACCAGACCACCTGACCTGCCTCTCGAGAAATCTGTATGCAGTCAGGAAGCAACAGTTAGAACTGGACATGGAAAAACAGACTGGTTCCAAATAGGGAAAGGAGCATGTCAAGGCTATATATTGTCACCCTGCTTATTTAACTTCTATGCAGAGTACATCATCGGAGAAGTCAATGGCACCCCACTCCAGTACTCTTGCCTGGAAAATCCCATGGATGGAGGAGCCTGGTAGCTGTCTCTTATACACATCNGTTAGAACTGGACATGGAAAAACAGACTGGTTCCAAATAGGGAAAGGAGCATGTCAAGGCTATATATTGTCACCCTGCTTATTTAACTTCTATGCAGAGTACATCATCGGAGAAGTCAATGGCACCCCACTCCAGTACTCTTGCCTGGAAAATCCCATGGATGGAGGAGCCTGGTAGGCTGCAGTCCATGGGGTTGCAAAGAGTCCGACACGACTGAGCGACTTCACTTTCAGTTTTCACTTTCATGCGTTGGAGAAGGCAATGGCAACCCACTCCAGTGTTCTTGCCTTGAGAATCCCAGGGACAGGAGAGCCTGGTGGGCTGCCGTCTATGGGGTCGCACAGAGTCGGACACGACTGAAGCGACTTAGCAGCAGCAGAGTACATCATGAGAAACACTGGGCTGGAAGAAGCACAAGCTGGAATCAAGATTGCCGGAAGAAATATCAATAACCTCAGATACGCAGATGACACCACCCTTATGGCAGAAAGTGAAGAGGAACTAAAGTGAAAGTGAAGTTGCTCAGTTGTGTCCGACTCTTCAGGACCCCATGGACTCTAGCCCGCCAGGCTCCTCTGTCCATGGGATTCTCCAGGCAAGAATACTGGAGTGGGTTGCCATTTCCTTCTCCAGGGGATCTTCCCAACCCAGAGATCGAACCCGGGTCTCCTGCATTGCAGGCAGACGCTTTATCCTCTGAGCCACCAGGGAAGCCCCAAAAGAGCCTCTTAATGAAAGTGAAAGAGGAGAGTGAAAAAGCTGGCTTAAAGCTCAATATTCAGAAAACTAAGATCATGGCATCTGGTCCCATCACTTCATGGCGAATAAATGGAGAAACAGTGAGAGAGACTTTATTTTGAGGGGCTCCAAAATCACTGCAGATGGTGCCTGCAGCCATGAAATTAAAAGATGCTTGCTCCTTGGAAGAAAAGTTATGACCAACATAGACAGCATATTAAAAAGCAGAGACATTACTTTACCAATAAAGGTCTGTCTAGTCAAAGCTATGGTTTTTCCAGTTCTCATGTATGGATGTGAGAGTTGGACCATAAAGAAAGATGAGCGCTGAAGAACTGATGCTTTCGAACTGTGATGTTGGAGAAGATTCTTGAGAGTCCCTTGGATTGCAAGGAGATCCAACCAGTCCATCCTAAAGGAAATCCATCCTGAATATTCATTGGAGGGACTGGTGCTGAAGCTGAAACTTCAATACTTTGGCCACTTGTTGCAAAGAACTGACTCATTGGAAAAGACCCTGATACTGGGAAAGATAGAAGACAGGAGGAGAAGGGGACAACAGAGGATGAGATGGTTGGATGGCATCACCAACTCAATGGACATGAGTTTGAGTAAACTCCAGGAGTTGGTGATGGACAGGGAGGCCTGGAGTGGTGCAGTCCATGGGGTTGAAAAGAATCGACATAACTGAGTGACTGAACTGAACTGAACTGAACTGAGCAATCTGGTCTGAGCCATTTGAAGCGATTTATGCAAGGGGAAGCTGCTGGGACATTCACTGTGCTGTGCTTATTCCTCTTGCTGGCAGGTAGGCAGCCTCTCTGTTCCTGCCCCTCTGGAGAGGGTGACCATGCAGGCTGGGGGTGTAGGTTGTTTGGGAACAACCCATCTTCCGGGCCTTTGCCTTCTAAAACCTGGAGAAACTTAAGGGGATCAGGCAGTGGGAGGGGGGCCCATACAGGGAGCCTGTGGATTTCGTCTAGGCAAGAGGACCTGCAGTCTGCCACCCCCACCCCACAGAGGTGACAGGACCGCCCAGAGAGACAGTCACCCAGCACATCTAGGGGATGGAGATGGACAGAGGGTGACCCACCATCCCAGTTTGCCCAGAACTGAAGGGATTCCCTGGACAAAGGGTTTCACAGCTTAAACTGGGAAATTCTTGGGTAAACCAGGACAAGTTAGTCACCCTGGGTGGAGCAGACGTCCCAGCTGACCCTGATGTGAGAGCCTCCTATTCTGAGCCACAATCAAGGAGCTACAGAGGACCCTGCCCCACTTTCTGCTCTATAAACTCGCTAATCCTTGTGTCAGCTCAATAGAAACTCACCCCCCTATCCAAATCACAGTGGGGGCTAAGGGTCAGACTCAATTTGATTTACAGCAAATCAAATGGGGTTTGATGGTCCTTCTATGCCAAGAGCTGTCTGCTGTCTCTTTCTGTCTCTGTGTCAAACCTTCCTCCCCTCTGTCCTGTCTGCACATTAGACCAAATGAGACCTCCTAGAGGCTCAGGGCCACCCGGGAGGGGAGGGCCTGAGCACCTGGCTTCCCTCTTAGCCCCGAACCTGGACCCGGGATATTTGTGTCCAAGAGGGGCCGCCCTTTATATCCCATCCTCCAGGGCAAGGGGAAGCCCCTGCCCCCCGTAGCAGCTGGAGTGGGGGATTCAGCTCGCTCTCAGGAGCTGGCTGCTCAGCCCCTCCTAGGGGCCCTGCCTGACAGACACTCGGAGAGGAGGGAATTCCTTGGCAGCTCTCAGTGCTCAGATAGCCGGCAGGTCCTGAAGTGTGCCAGCCCTCAGCGGGAACGAGCAGAAATCACTTCCATTTGTTTTCTGAGACTTGGCCTGACACTCACCAGCCGCAGTGGGGGGACTGCACTGTCGGGAGGCATTAATGCACCAGCCAGAATCCCCATCTCTGGGGAAGCTGCCCACACAGCTGTCTGTCCCTCATAGAAGTTGCCAGAACCCCACTGTCCAGCCAAGGCCTGGCAAGGGAGACAATGAAAGGACTCGACCCCCAGAGTCCCATCTGAGACAATGGCTGTGCAGTTAAATACAAATTCCCATGCTGTTGTTCAGTCACTAAGTCGAGTCCGACTCTTTGTGACCTTATGGACTTCAGCACACCAGGCTTCCCTAGCCTTCACTATTTCCCAGAGTTTGCCCAAACTCATGTCCATTGTGTCAATGATGTCATCCAACCATCTCATTCTCTATTCAGTTCAGTCGCTCAGTCATGTCCGACTCTTTGCGACCCCATGGACTGCAATGTACCAGGCTTCCCTATCCATCACCAACTCCTGGAGCTTACTCAAACTCATGTCCATTGAGTCGGTGATGCCATCCAACTATCTCATCCTCTGTCATCCCCTTCTCCTCCTGCCTTCAATCTTTCCCAGCATCAGGGTCTTTTCCAATGAGTCGGCTTTTCGCATCAGGTGGCCAAAGTATTGGGAGCTTCAGCTTGAGCATCAGTCCTTCCAGTGAATATTCAGGGTTGATTTCCTTTAGGACTGACAGGTTACCCATGAATCCCCCCCAAGATTTGCAAGGTGGCATAACCCTGGTGTCCCCTGGGGCCACTGGTCCCTTATGATACAGACCTGGTAGGCTTGTCCGGTGCCAGCCCACCACCCCCTCCATCCCAAGCCTTTGGAAGTTCTTGGAGATTCATGTCTATTCTGCCTCCTCTGATTCTGGGCTTCGGATGCAATGTCCTCCTCTCTGCATTTGTTGCTCTTCCCAAGATGTCTCCCCAGCACTGACCCAGAAGTGGAAAGACCCTTTCCCCTGAACCCCAAGTCTCTGCATACAATCAGGCATGGAAATTGGGTGTAAAGATTTTTCTGAAGATTCAGGGGCAATAGAAAGAAGCATGTATCTCACTCTAAACTGCAGAGAAAATAAACAGTGGAATTTAAAGTGCTTAGGAAGTCCCTGAAATCTGTCCTCCCCTTGGCTTCAGGTCCTCATGGCTGCAGCCCTCTCTCACCTATGCCCATCACCACCTCCTGGTCCTTTGTTATATAGACTGAGATGTTCTCTAGCCTTCCTCTTCCTTCAGCCTCCCCTGGGGAGCCCCCACCCTTAATGTCCCATCTTTGCATCTTCCCAAACTAAGATTGTTCCTTTCCTAAGTGAAACTGAAGAAGGTTGTGGTGAAATGGCTCTTTTCTTCCTCTAAAAGGACCCTTTTTTTTTTTTTTAACTAATTTTCAAAGTATTTATTTATTTATTTAGCTGCACCAAGTCTTAGTTGCAGCATGTGGGATCTAGGGATTGAACCCAGTCCCCCTGCATTGGGAGCATGGGGTCTGAGCCACTCGACCACCAGGGAAGTCCCTGAAAATACCATTCTTTAGAGATGAGGACATTTGGGCTGGCTAAGACAAGCTAAGCAACTTAGTCAAGGTCACACAGCAGACAAGAAACAGAGCTGGGATCCCATGGGGATCTGTCTTCACACAAAGTTACGTTTCCTCCTGGGCTGACACCTGGCTGAGGCTTTACTCTGGAGGAATGAAGGGCAGCAGGCGGAATAGGTGGGTCCTGGAAGCAGTCTGCATGATCCAGGGAACCTGGGAGGGAACAGGCAATCCTGAGATCTAGAGAGCTGATGGTGGGTGTCTAGGCCAAGGCACCCGGCCCGGTCCTGGGGTGAGGGGCTGGCACAGAAGGCCAAGCATGGCCCCCAAGCAACAGGATTCAGGGTGGAGGAGTCAGGAGGAAGGAAAGCAAGCAGGCTGGGAGGGTTGGCAGGGCGACCTTAACTCTCCACAAGCCTCTCATCTCAGGGATCCTTCATCTGCCTGCAGGGAGGCGGGGATCAATGAAAAAAAAAAAGAAGAAGAAATCGTAAGCACTTGTGTATCTCAGATGAAAAGCGCCACAGTCAGAGGACCAATCCCAGCCGATCTGTTCACCCCTGCAGGTCACCGTTGCTTTGTCTGGGAGATTTCTATGTGGGTGTGAGGTTGACGGTTTAAAGGGAAAACAGCCGTTTCATGGAGCTATTATGGGATTTTCTCCGTAGGAGCAGACAACCTCTGCACCTCCCTGAAATGTTTTGACAGCTCGGGCAAATCCTCAGGGAAACCCGGGGCCTGAGCGTGCCAAGGCGATGCTTATCGCTAGCTCTCTGGCCCCCAGCGTGGTCCCGGGAGCTCCTCCACGCTGGCTCCCTGCCAACCCTGCCGCCACCCTGCCCCTGGGGACCCACACACACCGCCCGGGTATGAATCAAGCTTGTCCTCCAGGTCAGATGCGGGAAAATGGGATGATGAATTCATTGCCATCACCTCGCTGCCCATAAGTCACAGCTCCAAAGGCCTTTTTTATTTTTTTTCTTTCGGAGTTTCCAATGACAAAGATTTCATTATCCGAAGCAATAATTTTTAACCAGAGCAATGCAAGTTTTCATTCTACCTGAATTAGGCCCATATGTGAGAGGGAAGCCCAAGAGTCAGTGTCTGGAGGGCAGAGTGGGGGGAGAGGGGCTAGGCCTCCTGGTTCTCACCCCGCCCGCATCCTCTACCTTTTTCTCTCCTCCCCTCCCACCCTGTGCCCTGCATCTCTGTGTTTCTCCCCCAGGCAGTAACCCCTGTTCCAGCAGCAGCCTTAAGCCTGGGCCGACCTCCTCTGTCCCCTCCGCCTGCCTGCTCTCCCCAACCCCCAACCCCGAGTCCAAACTCCTTCCCCCAACACGGGAAGCTGAAGAGAGACAGAGCTGCATGTCTTAACCTTTCTCCCCACAAAATGAATCTTCTGCGTTAGTTTCAAGTGCAGCCAAAGGACTTTTTCCTCCTAAGTGGAAAACCAATTTCAAAACCACTGCGCGAGAGAGGATATCCCAGAGTCTGGCTGTCTCTAGTGCTCTGGTGTGCCACCTTCTGCCAGGGCCCACCTGCCTCCTTGTTCCTCCTCACGTGGAGGCCATATTTTTCCAAATCCGAAGTCTGATGTCATAGGAAGCAAAACTAAGAATCTAAAAAGGGAAATATGGGAAACTTCCACTGCAGCTCAGCCCTCTGCTCTCAGCCCTCCTGGGAAACAGTACTTTCTATTTATTTATTTGGCTGCCCTGGGCATTGGGTCTTAGTTGCAGCATTTGGAATCTTTTGTTGCAGCATATAGACCTTCTAGCTGTGGCGTGTGGGCTTACTTGCTCATTGGCACGTGGGATCTTAGTTCCCTGATCAGGGATCGAATCTGAATTCCCCACACTGCAAGGTGAATTCTTCACCACTGGACCACCAGGGAAGTCCCCAAAGCAGTACTTTTCTTTGGGGGTTTCTTTTGGGGAGACTGAGAGCCCTGCCAAGAAGGGCTCACCCTGAGATTGGATAGGGGTGTCCCTGGCACATCTCCTGCCCCATGGAGCCTCCCTGCTCCATCTTTCTTGCCATCATGGCCCTGCAGGGAGATGCTTTCCTCCTAAAGATGTAGTATTCACCAGTCCAGGGACAGGCCCAGGTCATATCACCCATTTGACAAGCTAAACGTGAAACCCTGTCAGATGAGTGAGCTGCAAACTGCAGGTCTATATTTATTTATTTTTATTATTTTTTTAAATTTATTTATTTTAATTGGAGGATAATTACTTTACAGTATTGTAGTGGTTTTTGCCATACATTGACATGAAGGTCTGCATTTAAATACCAACTATTATTTATTGAATACCAACCAAGTGCAAAACATATAATAAATGCAAAAGATGAAGTTGACGTTCTCAAGGAACAAATGCAAAGCATGTCTGAGCCTGGAGTTTTCCAATCAGATGACCAACCTCCATTTCCATCTGGGTAGAGTAAATACCAAGAAGGAGGCCCAGGCTGGAAGGGGGTCTTCCCAGAGGAAGTGGTTCTTTGTAAAATGAGGAAAGGGCCTGTCAGGGAGGAGGAGGCACCCCCAGGGGCGTAGTAACAACCCTTAGAAGTTCAGGAGAGCGACAAGGGGAGGAGCAGTGCGTCCTCCTGAAAGAGGTGGGTGATATCAGGGAGCTAGGGGACCCAGCCGTTGAGCTTGGAAGCCCAAGCCGAATGTCTAGCCTCAAATACTCCTGCTGTGAGCCGCAAAGAATGTGCCTGAGGCCTTCTCTGTTCCACTAGTTCTCAGCCACCAACATTACCTGTGCTAACTCTCCCTCAAAGCACAGCGATGGACTTCCCTGGGGCTCCAGCGGCTAAGACTCTGCACCCCCATTGCAAGAGGCGTGGGCTCCATCCCCGGTCAAGGAACTAAAGTCCCACATGCCGACCACCGGCACAGCAAAAACCACCAACAACAAACCCAAAACAGAGCCAGCTGACAGTGGGCCCGGGGACACGGAGAGAGGAGAAGCCGGCGCGGCGGGGGCTGCCCTGGGCTGGCCTCCGCGCCCTCACTGCCTAAGAACAGCCCTGTGCCCCCTTCCCCGGCCCCATTATGGGCCCATCTGAACTCCTTCCCTGACAGCCTCTGCAGCCACCTCCTGTCATGAATCTGGAGTTCTGGGTGAGCAACTGGAGGTAGGAATGACGACATATGTATACTCCAGGGTGTAGTGAGATTTGGAGGCAGTGGGAGAAGTTTTTTGATTTAAAATTTCTTAAGGTGAAATTCACATAACATAAAATGAACCGTTTTAAAGGGTACAATTCAGTGGCATTTAGTGCGTTCACACTATCCTGCGTCGACTACTTCTATCTGTTGTTCCAGAACAACAGTTCCATCATCCCGAAAGGAAACCCTGCAGCCTGTAAGCAGCCCCCCCCCCTGCCCCTCGCCCCCCAGCAATGTTATACAAGTTACCTTTACTTTTTCTACCCTAGAAGAAGAGCCAATTGGCTAGTGTTTATTTTGCTCACACATATCTTAGGCATTATAGAGACTGTAAGAGAAAGCTTTGTCCATGCTTGCAGAATTTCTAGTCTGGCACATCTGCTTAGGGTGTTGTTTTTCATCAATATGAAAGGCCATAGTAATGCTAAAACAGCTGTGGAGTAGGAAATACCACAAGGTTAAACACCTTTTAAAGGCTTTTGGAAACAACTTTAGAATGTGGCAGCTTCACTTTCATGCATATGAAATACAAATCCTATTTAAAAGCCTTATTTAAGCTTTAAAATTTGTCTTTAAAAAGTTTCAACTTTCATTTCCCTCTGTGAATCCATAAAATTAAGAAAATGTGCTTTGTTAAGCAGATACTACACAAATGTTTAAGCACCCACTTTTTGCTTATATTACTGATAAAGTGGTGGAAAAGTGAAGATCTCTGTTCTTACAGAGCTTTACAGGACAGTTAAAAATAAGCAAGAAAAATAATAGATAGTGATATGTTATGCAGAGAATTAAGACAGAATGATGTGATAGAGTGATTAGGTGGCTGCTTTAGGTTGGCAAAGAAGTCTTCTCCAAGGAGGTGAAATTTAATCTGGAATATGTGAAGGGACAGATGTTGGGGTGATTTGGAGGAAATGGCGGACATTTAAGACAAGGAACAGCCTACAGGCCCTAAGGCAAATTTGATGTGTTCAAATTACCGAAAGAAGTTTTAGCTATACCTTCATGCTTTTGTTTAAAAGATAAAAATTTATAATGAAATATTTCATTATAAATGAAGAAAAACTGCTTGTCCATATACATGTTTTGTGTTTTATAGCACATCTTGCACATTTGAGTTGAGAATATGATACTTTAAACTGGATCCTTCATCTCACATCCTGGAATTTGTTTCTCTACCTCTTGTATTCCCATCTTCATTCCCTGCCCCTCGCCCCCCAGCCCCCAGCAGTCACTGGTCTGCTTTCTGTCTCTGTGGACTTACATATTCTGGACATTTCATATAAATGTAGTCCTACAATACGTGGGCTTTAGTGTCTGGTTTCTTTCACTGAGTGTAATGTTTTTGAGGTTCATCCACGTGGTAGCACATGTCGGTACTTCATCCCTTCTTATGGCTGATTCATATTTCATTGTATGTAGATACCAGATTTTGTTTATCCATTGTCTATTGAACATTTTCCCCCCACCTTTGGCTGCTGTGAATTATGCTGCATGCCTGTACAAGTATTTGTTTGAGTCTCTGCTTTCAGTTCTTATATACCTGGGAGTGGAATTGTTGGGTCATAGTAATTCTTTTTTTAATGAAAAAAATTACTCCTTCTTTTTGTTTGTTTGTGCTGGGTCTTTGTTGCTGCGCGGGTTTTCTGTAGTTGGGGTGCTCGGGGGCTACCCTCTGCTGTGGTGCACAGGCTTCTCATTGCGGTGGCTTCTCTTGTTGTGGACACAGGCTGTAGGCACACGGGCTTCAGTAGTTGCGGCTCATGGGCTTTTGTTGCCCATGGCGTATGGAATCTTCTCAGACCAGGGATAGAACCCACGTCCCCTGCACTGGCAGGCAGATTCTTATCCACCATACCACCAGGGCAGTCCAACAATAATTCTGTGTTTAACTCTTTTTTTTTGGCTGTGCCATGCAGCATGTAAACTCTTAGTTCACTCTGCAGGGATTGGACCTGTGCCCCCTGCTTTGAAAGTGTAGCATCTCAACCACTGGGCCACCAGGAGATCACTATGTTTAACTTTCTGAAGGAGTACTGAAATGTTTTCCACAGGGTCTGCGTCATATATGTTCCCACCATGGAAATGTTCTGAGAACCCTCAGATGGACGGTAGAGGAGGATTCCTCTGGGGGTTTTGCATGATATGTGAAAGACTGAGACGGGGCTCCTGCGTGATGTTCCCAGACTCCCAAGTTCCCTGCCTTCACTGCCCAGAACAGTGTGAGCTCAGAGGCCCCCCAGAGTCCAAGGTGAGAAGGAAGCCTCCCTGACTGACGGGTTCAGGGAGGACATCTGGGCCCAGTGTCTGCAGTGAGGTCCCAGAGGCCAGGGGTTCCCTCTACCCTCTCCAGGTGGGAGGGTGGTGTAGGAAGGCAGTCACCAGTTAGAAGATAGAAGTTCTGGGACACAGTTTTGAGACATGAAAGGGCCACAGTGAACATCCCCCCGGGCTTCTCCCTGGGCCAGCGGTCTGGGGAGCCGGATGCCTCTGCAGATCCCATTACTGGAGACTGGGCTGCGACACGAAATGATGAAACTGTAAAACATGAGGGAACAGGCTGCAAATCATTTATTGGCAGCCTGCTTTCCTACCAGCCACGCCCGATCCGAGGGTGAGGCTGCAGCCGCTGAGGGTTTTCTAGCAGCCTGGACCAGACTTTCCCCTCGGGAGCCAAGATCCCGACCTGAGAACTGAAACCTTGCATGAGGAAAACACCTCGGGGCCCAACTCATCCCACCCACCTGCCAGGAGCATCTCCTGGCAGGGAGCCCGCCAGCTCCAGGCCTTGAGAAAACCCTGCCCTTCCACTCCTGCACGTGTGACGTGATGACGCTGGTCTCCACAGCCTCCCAGGCCCCCCAGCCTGTTCCAGATGTGTCTTGGATTCACAGGATTTCCCACAATCTTGGCTCTCTTCACTTGGTCCCAGGAAGGAAATTGGAAAACCGAGAGAAGTGACTGATGGGTTCAGAGAGGACATGTGGGCCCAGCGTCTGTAATGAGGTCCCAGAGGCCAGGGGGTCCCTCTACCCCCTCCAGATTTGGCTGGGCCAGATGGGGAAAAGGCCACCTGTAAATGCATAAGTCTATGCACAACACACATTTCCTCAAATGTGTGCTGAAGGGAAGGCTCCCTGGAAGACATACTCGGCTTAAAAACCTCCTAGGAGGACTTCCCTGGTGTTTGCCTGCCAATGCAGGAGACACAGGTTTTGATCTCTGGTCCAGAAAGATCCCCCATGCCCTGGAGCAACTCAACTGCTGTTCAAGTGCAACTTGAACAGCAACTGTAAATCAAGTGCCCAGGAGCCTCAACCGCAGAGCCCGTGAGCGACAGCTACTGAAGCCCAGGCTCCCTAGAGCCCATGCTCCACAACAAGAGAAGCCACCCCAGTGAGAAGCCTGCGCACCGCGGCTAGAGAGTAGCCCCTGCCGTTCGCAGTTAGAGGAAACTGGGGTGCAGGAACGAAGATCCAGCACAGCCGAAAATAAATAAATTTTTAAAAATCAACTAGGAAGGAGAGGAAATGATGGGCTGACTACTTTCAGAAAGAACTCCCCTCCCCCTCTAGCCAGCCTAGGATGGCTTTACATGGTTTGCTTCAAGTGGGATTGATGTCCACACTCATGCAGCGGCCCGTGTGTCCTCAGGCAGAGATTAATGTGTATAGCATTACTTCAGCTGTGTGCACTTTCTCAGTCCTGCTTGGAGCTGCCCCCTTCCACCCAGCTTGGCTTGGCCCCCAAAGCAGCTCTGAACTGGAGTGCCCCACTGGGGGTCAGGAAGAGACTGAGGAGGGAACTGGGGCTTCTTGGCCCCAGTAATGAGGCATTCCAAAACCCATGTGCCCTCCAACAAGCCCTCTCAGCTCTGGGCCTCAATTCCGTCCTCTCTACAGTGACACGAGCCTTCATGATCTCTCAGTCGCTCAGGGATTGAACCCAGGTCTCCTGCATTGCAGGCAGATTCTTTACCTCTGAAAGGAACAAAGAGAAGCTCAGCAAGACTAGGAGACCAATCACCCGAGATGCCACAAAGGGAGGGCAAACCCTGCTCACACCCTAATCTTGTCAGAGACCCCACCTTTGACCCATGTTATAAAAACCCTCATCTAGTTCTCTGGGGATGAGACACACTGTTTTTTTGGGGCAGAAGCCTGGTGTGTCTCCCTTTGCTTGGTAAAGCAATAAACCTATCCTTTTCTACTTCACCCAAAACTCTGTCTCCAGGACTTGATTTGGCCCCGGTGTACAGAGAGGCCGAGCGTTCAGGAGCACTGCCACTGGCAGCCTGTGCGGGCCCCCCACACTCTGTGGTCCCTAGGAAGCTAGAGGATCGTGCCGAGGTCAAGAGTCTGCACCTGGCTGACCAAGGGCTTGGCTTCAGTCTCCAGCTCTGCCACGCACCAGCTCTGTGAACTTGCCCAGGCACCTGCCCGGGCTTCCTGAGCCCCAAGGCCACCATCTGAATTGTCTTGAGGGTTGAATCTCTGTACAGCACTCAAAATAGCACTGGTCAGAAATAAGCACCAGGCAAGCATGTGCTAATATTATTTATGATGAATCCTCACAGACAGAACTTTTTCCAGCTTACAAAAATAATATATGTGTTGTGAGTGCTCAGTTGCTCAACTGTATCCAACTCTTTGCAACCCAGTGTACTGTAACCCACCAGGCTCCTCTGTCCATGGGATTTCCCGGACACAAATCCTGGAGTGGGTTGTTATTTCCTCCGCCAGGGGATCTTCCCCACCCAGGGATCAAACTTATGTCTCCTGCTTCACAACTGAGCCACCTGGGAAGCTACAAAAAATAAAATCTACTAGATTAAAAAAAAAAAATGAAACTTGCAAAATCTGAGAAAGAGAAAAAAGAGAAACCTCACTCTCTACAGTCCCAACTTCCAAAGAGAAGTCTATTAACTGCCTGGCGAGGACACTGAAATTCCACACATGTCCATTCTCCTCTGCCCCCAAAATTGTCTCAAGCTATTCATACTGTTCACAGTCTGTCCAATAAAACTTAACACTGTGACAAAAATGTTGGTCATATGCATTCTACCATTTTATCTCAGAGGCTACATGTGTTTCATTCTTTGAAGGATCCTTTATCATGAGACGTTTATAGGATTTGGAATTTTTCATGCATCTATTCTCCTGTGATGAATATCCTCACTGTCCCTGATTATGTCCTCTGAATAAACTCCTAGAAGTGGACATGCCAGGTGCAGAGGGCAGGCCCAGTGTTAGGGTTGTTTGTTCAGATATTACTTCCCAATTGGCTCAGTGGTAAAGAATCTTCCTGCCAGTGTAAGAAACACAGGTTCAATCCCTGAGTCGGGACGATCCCGTGGAGAAGTGAATGGCAACCCACTCCCAGTATTCTTACCCAGAAAATTCCATGGACAGGGGAACCTGGCGGGCTACAGTCCATGGGGCCGCAAAAAGTCGAAGACGACTAAGCAACTAAGCGCGCACGCACACAGATGTTCCTGGACTGGCCTGGATAGAATGAGTGTCCCTAGAAGCCACAGGCGCAGAGGGACAAATATATGCCCTCCCATGCCTTCATGGGCCACAGGGATGGCCTAGAATCCTTCCTGGAGAGCAATGGTGTTGGCCTTGAGAACCTGGATACCCTCCGCATGTATCCTCTGGGTGTGGCCTCCCCCGTCTCCCCCAGGAAGTAAGCAAGGCCAAAGTCCCCTCCAAAGCCCCAGGAGCCTTATGCCTGCCTGTGACTGCTGATGTGCCCAGGTTTCCACCTGACCCTCCAGCAACCCTCTCTACATACCAGGCGTTCCCACTCTGTAACAGGTAAACCCAAATCCACATGCCCAGCTGTGATGCCCATCTCCCACCTGGACCTTTACCTCTGCCTGGCCGTCCCAGAGAGGGCTGCATTGTCTTGGGTCTAACCTGATAACCTGACCTCCTTGTCTTCCCCTCGGGTTGCTCCTACTGGCTGTGTAAACTGAGGCCCAGACATTGGAGTCTGGTAGCCTGGATTTGACCCCTGGCTCTGCCATTTTCCAGCCAGACGATGGTGGGAAAGTGACTTCCGGGGTTGCTCAGCTGCTGAGTAGGGGTGGTCATCCTGGCCTCTCAGGGCTGCGAGGATTCAGGGAAGTGACTTCCCTGACACAGAGTCAATGCTTAATACATGGCAACGGGAGCAAGGTTTATTATTATTTTTGTCCTTACTACCCAAGGCTGGAATTGGAAACCTCCTGGTCACCCATCCTCTTCCTAGGGCCTCTGATCCTCCACACACCCGGGAAGTAAACCTCAGAAAGAGCCCTGCTGCCCAGCTCTGCACGTGCATTCAGAGGGCTACCTGCTCACACACACACACACACACACACACACAGCAGATGCCTGGAAAGCTGCTTGAGGGAGAAGTAGGCCGGTCCCGGCTCTAATAAGCTGTGTGACTCGCAGATCACTTCCTCCGCTTCCTCTCTCTGGAGCCTCCTTCCCCATTTGTAAAGTTATCTCCCAGGGCTCTGGGAGCAGCCGGGAAATGCTGTGACTCCCCATCCCTTCACTGGCTCACAGCCCCAGGGAACATGGGAACCTGGTCCCATCACTCAGGCAGGCAGATTCTGAGCAGGAGTGGACGAGATGAACAGCTGCAGAGATAATTCCTCCTTTTATCTCTTAAACCATCAACCTTCCCCAAGATTTCTGGACTACTGTCCCTTGGCTGGCTCGGAAATTTATTAGCTCTACCAATATTTTCTTTCGTAGTTCTGTAAAGCAAGCTCAAACTCGGCGAGCACTGCCTATGCAAAGACCTTAAACCACATGTTTATTTTCCTAAGCTATAAAAAGTTTATAGCGGGAGCTGGACTCCTTGTTCGACACCAGGCTCGGAATCGCTACTGCATTCCACAGGAAGACAGAGGGCTCTGTGTCAGCCCAGGGGCGGCGGGAAGGGGTGGAAGAAGGCTGTCCAGCCTCCGTGGAAAGCACACAGGGTGTGGGGCAGGACGAGGGAGTTGCAAACTCGTGGGGTGGAGGGGGCAGGGGGAGGGGGATGGGGAATGGAGTGTGGACCAGCGTGCAGCGAGCTGACACGGTCAGACTGCAGAAGGTGTGTTTTCTCCCAGTGTCTTCCTCCTGTCCAGGCAGCTTTGGGGTCACTGAGTCAGCAGAACATGGGGCTAAGCCTTGGCGGAAGACCCCCTTCTGCCACAGTCCCTTTATCCTAGAATATGGAGTTGGAGTTGCTTGACTCTCGATTAAACTACCGAGAGTTGACACCTTTGCTTAGTTGCTGTCTAGCTGGCACTGACCTCAGCCCATCTGTCCACTCAGCTCCACCCAGCCCAGTGCTTCTTGAGAATCAGACTTCAGTGTCGTTTAGAACTTCGTTACCAGGAGCCGTGCTGAGCCATGGGGTTTTTGTCCACAGCTTGGATTTTTGGGATCCTTGATAAAAACTGAGCCTTGGAGAATTGAATATTTCCACTTGGCAAGCAGACTTGTGTCTCCCACTGTGCCTGGAGATTCCAGTGAACATCTGAAGCGGCTCTTGGACCCAAGTAGCCATGACACCTCCTGCTGAGACCCTGTAAGACTTTTGGAGTTTGGGTCCTTGGTCCTTTTGGGGCATCTCGAGATCTGCTTTACCCTGGCCGCATCACAGGAGGAAGGAAGCAGAGGTGATGGGAAGGCTCCCACTCCTCACTCCAGCCACCCAGATTTGAGTACTGGATGGAGGCGGGGGCAGGACCAGGTGACCAAGTTCACTTCCAGCCCTGCAATCCAGCAATTCTTAGGAAAAGAAGGAAACTGCCATTTTCTCAGAGAAGGGCTTCTCAACCTCCTCACATGCAATGCTTCTTCCCTATTACAAACATTTCATAATGTCCTTTATTGCCCCAAAAGGAAGGGAAAAGGTAATTGTATCTACACACAAAATTGCTAATGGTCAACATCTCGACTGTAAAAGAAAGAAAGAAAGCAATTTATGACAAATTAATGTGGGTTGCCCAGGCAAGACTATTCTGGAAGCCCAGATGAAACACGGCAGCACTTGTGACTGGTCCCTTGAACCCCCACCACACTGAGCCAGCTACGCCACTGATGCACAGGTATGCGAGTGGTTGTCCTGGGGTTCAAAAACTCCCAGCTGCATTTCTATCAGGGACAAATTTTAGTTAATCCTAAACATTGTTGAAATACAATCTTCGGTACTGGTCACATTCCTGAAAAACATTCATTGTACTCTGAAGCCATGCAGAAATAATTTCTTAGGTTCTGATATAACATGAGAAAAGCAGGCTTTTCACCTCCAGGAATGACTGTCCAAGCTGGACACTTGACAGTTGTGCAGGCCAAGGACCAATTCATTCTATGGGACAGTCTCAGGAAAGGCAGACGTCAGGCATTCTTTGGCCACCACCTGCTAAGTGCCAGTCATGAACCACTGGCTGGCAGTACCACCCTGTTCAGAATGGCCAAAGTAAGACAACCCTGGTGATCTAACGGTAAAGAATCCACCTGCCATCGCAGAGGACACGGGTTCGATTCCAGGTTTGACCCCTGGAAGATCCCACATGCCATGGAGCAACTACACCTGTGCACCAGCACCGCAAGTATGGAAGCCTGCACTCCCTAGAGCCCGTGCTCCTAAGTAAGAGAAGCCTCCGCAGTGAGAAGCCTGAGCACCACCAACTGGAGAGTAGCCCCGGTCGCCACAACTCGAGGAAGCCTGCACATAGCAATGAAGATGCAGTGCAGTCAAAAATTAATAAAAAATAATTTCTTTTTAAAAAAGCAATGAGTCTTTGAGGTTGGCTACACTAACCTGTAGTCTCTGTATTTAAAAAAAAGAATAGCTGAAGTGAGGTCTCTTCTTTGTCCTTGACTTTGGGAGGTAAGGAGGTAGGGACATGGCATCACAAGATTAAGGACCCATGGGACTTGCCAGGACATCACTATGATTTTCTGAAACAGACATAGTGGTGCCTGGTTGTGTCCCTGCCCCCTCTTTGTCTCTCAGGTGGTCCTCCACCTCTGCCCCAGCCCCAACACCCCAACATCTCATGTCTCCTGTAGCTGTAGACCAATTTATAAACCAGGCTGACCGCAGGAGTGACCTTCTCTTGTATGGGATGCTTTCAGAAGAAATTGGAACCCTCGTTTTTGGATTAGACAGTCCTTGGAGGTATAATAGACAGCATAGTGACTGTAGTTAATAATACTATATTGTGTATTTGATAGTTGCTAAGAGATCAGATCTTAAAATTTCTTACTCACTAGGAAAACAGTTCTGCATGTATTAATGTGTGTTTGATGGATGTTGACTAGACTTACTGTAGCGCTCATTTCAAATGATCCATACAAATATGGAATTATCATATTATGCACCTGAAACTAATATACTGTTGTGTCAATTATATCTCAATTAAAAAAAGGAAAAGAATGCTAAACTTCAATTTGAGGTGAGAAAAGGAAAAAATGTTTTTTTCTTCTTATCCAAACTGGGGGCCCCTTGAAATCTTAACTGCAGATTAAGAAGACCTGTGCTGGAGAGGCATCCCTGTTGGAGAGAATCCTAGAAGCTGGCCCGGTTGAGGCTAAAGGAAAAGATCCAACATATGTGAGCCCACCTTTCAGTCACGCTAATAGCGTGGCAGGTAAATGTCCTCCCCATTACCTGGAGTCCAACTTTGGTCACTGGATAAACTCAAGCCAGGATGAAAGGCAGGGACCAGAATGTACAGGGTTCACACACTCCGCAATCTGCTGCCCGTTGTTCCCCACCCCCTTCTGTGAGTTTTGACCTCCAAGTGCTCCAGAGAACATCACCTTCCGGGTCACATGGTCATTTCCGGGAATCCCTCACTGTAGCGGAGGTGAAGGGTTGCTCTTCTGAAGGACAGACCATGGATACCTCTCCACTGTGGGAAATGAGGCCAAGACCAGGAAGGGCCTTTCAAAGCTTCAGAAGTCAACCACTCAGTCCTCCCAACCACATCTTGAAGCATTTTTACTATCAAGGAGGATCTGCCTGCAAATTTCAGATCCTGCCTTTGCAAGGAGTGTTGGAACTGTGGCACGAAAGGAAATCCAGAGAGACAGGGTAATGGGTGTGGATGACCGCTAATGGGACCCTCAAGTCCCTGGGCTGTCAGCCCTGTCTCCCTTAAGCACGTTGGAGTTCAAGTTTAGCACGGTGGAGGTGTGTTCTGATTTGCTGATTTGGGTTGGGGGTGGGGAGGTGGGGAGAAAGTAAAGAAGAGGAAAAGCCTAAATCACTCATCTTTTGGAGTCTTTGTTTTTTAGAAAAAAATTAATAATTTAACCATTCATGTATTCAGTGAGGGCAATTTTCAAACACTAGGCTGTGGGACAGTATAAACAATTTTCCTCATATAGTAAAAATTACTTGTGTTCCGTTCCACACACTCTGTATTTGGGAAGAAAGAGTGATATTGTTTGTGAACAGGAGGATATTCCTTTACAACTTGCTACTGTTCTGTTTTTTTTTTTTTTTCAATAGATTTTTTCCTCCTCATGATGAAGTATCTCAAGATGAAATATTAACCTGAATATTGTCATAGGAAGACACCTGGAATAGTTGACTTCACAGTTTGGGAGTCAAAATACAACCACCACCCGCAGGAGTGTCTGCAAGGCAGTACTTGAGACTGCAGCATGTTAAGTCTGCCGCTCTAGCCCCTCCCTCTCTCACCTCCCTTCCCTGTATGCCAAGGAAACTCCAGTATGTCAGGCTGGCTTCTCCCATAGCCACATCCTGGCTATGTAGGGATTGCAAGACTCCCTGTGATTGTGGCCACTGCCTTCATGCAGGAAGCACTGTGGCTGTTAATGAGGGTCCTGAGCCTTGTTCACAGCCTCTCCACTGGTTTTACTTCTGGAGGCTACACACTCCCGTGTCCCTGGATTATAGCCTGGGGTTCAAGTCCATCCTGACTAATGTCCACAACTTGACATCTCTGCGTAGAGGGACTGAGGTTTCCTTCTGGTTTCCCCCAGCAAGCCCCTGAATTCCTTATGCAAATTTTCTCACATCATCCTGGTAAATTTTAAGTCACAGGCAAGCTCCCAGGGCAATCAGCCTGCTACAGATGGTGTGTCCATATCTTTGACTACATAACAAGCTACCCCATGTTTTAGTGGCCTAAAACAAGAAGCACTCATTTGCTCATGACTCCGCAGTTCAGAAGCTGCGCTGAGGCTGAGTAAATCATGAAAGTGTCGTTCACGTGCCAGACCCTTCAGGCACTGTAGCTGGAACAGCCCCGGGGCTGAAGGAGCCTTTCTCTCTGGAGGGCAGTTTACATGAGTGGTCCAGAGTTTCAGGACAGCAGACGCTGTCAGGCTGCTTGAAGCCTCAGCTCAGAAGTCGCGTAATGTCACTTCCGCAAGGTCAGCCCAGATTCAAGAGAGAGAATAGACCCTCCCTCTTACCACTCACAGGCTTCCCTGGTGGCTCAGCGGTAAAGTGTCCTCCTGCAGTGCAAGAGGTTCAGGAGATGTGGGTTCGATCCCTGGGTCGGGATGATGCCCTGGAGGAAGGCATGGCAACCCACTCCAGTACTCTTGCCCGGAGAGTACTCCATGGACAGAGGAGCTCAGTGGGCTACAGTCCATTGGGTTGCAAAGAGTCATACACGACTGAAGAGCCTGAGCATATGTGTTCACTGCCCATCCGTATGGAAAGAGTCTTTATTGATTGTATTTGTAGATAATCTACCCCAATCAGAATAAATCCCTTTTTAAAAAGAAATACAGAGGGGAAAAGAAATCTAATATCCAAATATTTGCATGTTTTGGCTTTAATATCCTCGAACTAATGTGCTTCAGGACCACTTCTGATGATTATAGTCTTATAAGACCCCACATGCACCCCAGGACCAGATTCGTTCACAACTCAGACAGACATATAGCCATACTTTGTAGTCATTTTTCAACTGAAAATTTCAAAGCTCTTGTAAAACAACTACATATTAAAAATATTGGTATTAGTGTTTTCTTATACAATTTAACAGTTTTTTAAAAAAGAATAAGTCTCACTCCTGGACAACATTCTGGAAATGACAATTATATCCCAAACTGGCAGGATCCTTGATAGCATGAGAGGAGGCTCTGAGGGCTGCTCCCAGCTGTGGGTGAGGGTGGGACACAGGAGCAGCTGTGGGGCAGGAGAGACCCTGGAGGGAAAGGCTGCCTGCTCCAGTGTTCTGGCCTGGAGAATTCCATGGACTGTATAGTCCATGGGGTTGCAAAGAGCCAGACACGACTGAGCAACATATGTATGTATGTATGTATAAGTAGTTAAAAGAAACCTGATTTTTGTCAGTAGGTGAGGGGCCAGAGACCCTCCAACACCTTCCAAATAAGGACCACAGCAAGGTGAGAAATGCTGGCCAGGAGAGTATGCGGCAGATGGATTTCTGGCCAATCGGTCTGTGATTGGCAGAGCATGGCGAGTTTACAGTGTGTTCTGTCATAACTTATTTCATACGGTAGATAGAAATCCATCTCATAAGCTGATAGCTCAGGCTCTAAGTGCATGGTATTTTCATTTACCCACAACCACTAATGGCAACCCACTCCAGTATCCTTGCCTGGAGAATCCCGTGGACAGAGGAGCCTGGCGGGCTACAGTCTGTGGGTTCGCAAAGAGTCAGATATGACTGAACGACTAACATTCCACTCCACCCTTTATCAGGACACACAGAGGTGGCTTCCGGAGCAATTGGGAGTCTTCTGGGTGTTGTGACCACAGGGAACACCTGAAGGAACGCAGCCCAAGAGACGAGGCAGCTACTGGGGACCGACATGACCCAGTTAACAAAACACCCGCCGGAGTCAGAGGGAAGCCACGGTTCTGAAAGAGCGTGAGCTTGAAATCTGTGACTCTGGTTTGTCACCAGTAAAATACACACTGACTCACTTCTGGGACCTAAGAAAATAGAAGGCTAAAGGCAAACAGAAGATGTATCACCAACAAAACCTGGAGGCAGCACAGCAAGGGGGAGCCTTCGATGGTCCCATAGGAGAGGGAACCGCTGCCCTGCAGGGCATGGGCTGTGTCTGTGGGGACGACTCCCCGAAACACTTAGGAGGGGGTCCTTCCTGACAAACAGAGGTAAGAGCCAGTAAGACTGGGTTCTTACCTTTCACTGGCCTTCCTCCCTCTGTGCTTATAGCCTGGGGGACACAGGAATTCCTGGGGAGAAGAATTAGCCCTAGGAACAGGACATAAATAAAACCACAGCACATTCATTTACTAATTGTTGTTCTGCTGGGGACCTAAATCTCTGTTCAGTTTTTGAGATAACCCAAAAAGAAAGTTTGAAAACTCTCTCTTGAGTGATTGATCGTCATGGACTTACCAAGGAACTAAAGGATCCTAGGAAGACCAGCATCCACCCTCTTGAAAACAAGGAAATGGTGGAGTTCAGAGCAGACCAGAGGAATTCCGCAGGTATGCCTCCTGCCTTCATGGGCTGCATGATGACTTAGAAACTCACTTAACCTCTCTGGTTCAAAGTAGTTGGGAAAATATGTCTAGAAGCAATTTTTTTTTAGTGGATGATGCCAACATTTCCTATCAATTCAGCAGTTTTCACATAGTGTGAGGCTGGAAGTTCAAATACATCTATGGACATGAATGTAGAGCAAACATCTGCTGAACTTTCAGGTTAGGACCTGGTTCTGCTGCAGGTTCTTCCAGATGCCTGTGGGTTTGGGAGTAAAGCTTTTATGCTGCATATATATATAAAAGGCAAAACCAAAACTGCCTCTGCATGGTCCTTCCATGGCCGTGGACACGATATTCTGACGCCTCTAAGGCCATCGTGTTTCGAGATGCCAAGGAGCCATGATTTTCAAGGAACTTTCTGATGCAAAGCCAGCAGGTTCTGCAGACACGCCGACCTCTCTCTCTAGAGCATCACTTTGCCTTCTTCTTGGGCGCACTCCGGTGAGCAGCAGAGAAAGAGGATCAAAAATCCCACGTTCAGGCTTTAAGCTGAGCCAAACTGTGGGCCTCCAAACCCGCCCAAGCTGCTCCCTTCAGCTGAAAGCCAAACCAAATCCGAAAACTAGTTTGCAGAGTTTGCCTGCTAACCAAACCAAAGATTTTCCAGCAGCCCAGCAAACCTACTCTGAAAAAAAGAAAATAATTGGACCTGTCTAAATTTTTTTAAATGAAAATAAAAAACCTGACTGGAACAAAAACAAAACTTAAAAGTGCTCTCCAAATCGGACGGTTATTTTGCTTGGTTCAGGTATCTGGTAAGTATAAGGTCAGAGTCTGTGTTAAGCTGAAGAATTCAGCCAGAGAAAGCCTATTTCTTAGAATAGGAGCTGTCTTTCACGGGGTTAGGATGATTTTATTCATTCAGCCCTCTAATCTCTATGAGACGGGTTCCACTTCTGTCCCCATCTTATGGAAAAGGAAACTGGAACGCAGGAGGTGACAGATGAATTCGCCTATGACTTGTTGAGCCGCTGGAGCTGGATCCGACAGCTCGGCGCGCCTCCCTCCATGACAGGGGCGGACGGAGAAGCTGCATAAGTCGGACAGGGTAAGAGGCTTCTCAGCGGAAACATTGGCACTGAGGACGCTTTCATCATATGTGGAATATGAAATGATATTTTTATTACCTACTCATTGATGTGGGCTTTTAAATGAGGCAGCTCAGGAAATAGCAGCTTATAATTTTGTAGCACATGTTTAAACAGATTTGGCACCTTGGAAGACCCCTCAGCTCCTGTGAGCAAGGCCCCAGGCCCCACTGCGGAGCTCCTGGAAACCTCTAGGGTGCTGCCTTCCTCTGCTCATCGCCCTCCCCTGCTGTGTCTCTGGCTCGCATCACCTCCCTGCACCTGCTTCTCTTAAGGAGGCTTAAGAAGGCTTGGTTTTATTTAGGGCTCCTGCTCAGTCACGTCTAGTTCTTTGAGACCCCGTGGACTATAGCCCACCAGGCTCCTCTGCCCATGGGATTTTTCAGGCAAGAATATGAGGAGGTTGCCATTTCTTCTTCCAGGGGATCTTCCCAACCCAGGGATCAAACCCTTGTCTCCTGCATTGGCAGGTGGATTCTTTTCTGCTGAGCCATCAGGAAAGCCCAAGGAGGCCTAGTGTTTGCTTTGGGCAATGCTCTTGAGAACTCCCTGGCTCTGTCCAGCAGTCTCTGGGTCCTTTCTGGGCCCATGGAGCCCCTCCCAGGGGGCAGTTCAGGAGAGATGCCTAAACCTTTGGCCAGGTGGAGCCTCCAATAATACCCATCCCTAAGGAAATCAAAGCATGTGCCAGACTCTCTCAACTCCAAGGTCACACACACACCCCTGGGTGGTTGATAACAAGTATGCTTTATTAACCTTGAAGAAGGAGAGAGGATTCTTTGGAGAGGTAGGTGGTTGCGGGTGAGCAGAATCACTCCTGTGCATGAGATCAAGACCTCCAGAAACACCTGGGTGAGGGGGTAAGGTCCTCCGCTCACATAAATAGGGGCTTGGAACCATCGAACATTGGACATTAATGTTGGCAGATGTATATTGGTGAGTTTGGGCTAAATTGTGACGATTAGACCCAAACAATACTTCACTGGTGGCTCAGGTGGCAAAGAATCTTCCTGCAGTGCAGGAGACTGGGTTCGATGCTTGGAGAAGGGAATGTCTACCCACTCCAGTATTCTTGCCTAGAGAATTCTATGGACAGAGCAGCCTGGGAAGCCACAGTCCATAGGGTCACAAAGAGTCAGACATGACTAAGTGACTAACACACACTGTCTCAGGGCTTCCCCAGTGGCTAAGAAGGTAAAGAATCTGCCTGCAATGTGGGAGGCCTGAGTTCTATCCCTGGGTCAGGAAAATCCCCTGGAGAAAAAAATGGCAACCCACTCTAGTATTGCCTGGAGAACTTCATGGACAGAGGAGCCTGGTGGGCTATAGTCCATGGGGTCGCAAAGAGTCAGACATGACTGAGTGACTAGCACCTCTTTCACACATACTGTCTCAACACAATACAAGCTTATTTCTTTTTTTAAATGAAAATTCTTTCTCCTTAAATTTGACTCATCAGTGCTTTATTTATTTATTGGCCTCTTGGCATGTGGGATCTTGCCGAGATTGAACCATACCCTCTGCAATGGAAGCGCGAAGTCTTAACTGCTGGACCACCAGGCAAGTCCCCATGCTGATTTCTTGATCAAAGCCACAGTCCATAGGGTCACAAAGAGTCAGACATGACTAAGTGACTAACACACACTGTCTCAGGGCTTCCCCAGTGGCTAAGAAGGTAAAGAATCTGCCTGCAATGTGGGAGGCCTGAGTTCTATCCCTGGGTCAGGAAAATCCCCTGGAGAAAAAAATGGCAACCCACTCTAGTATTGCCTGGAGAACTTCATGGACAGAGGAGCCTGGTGGGCTATAGTCCATGGGGTCGCAAAGAGTCAGACATGACTGAGTGACTAGCACCTCTTTCACACATACTGTCTCAACACAATACAAGCTTATTTCTTTTTTTAAATGAAAATTCTTTCTCCTTAAATTTGACTCATCAGTGCTTTATTTATTTATTGGCCTCTTGGCATGTGGGATCTTGCCGAGATTGAACCATACCCTCTGCAATGGAAGCGCGAAGTCTTAACTGCTGGACCACCAGGCAAGTCCCCATGCTGATTTCTTGATCATATAAATACGACTGTTCAGAAAGGCAGTGTGATTCTCTTCCATGTCCTTCAGGGGCTCAGGCTCCTTCTGTCTCATGGAAGGAGAAAACTATGGTGAATCATACATGGGAGACTTTATAATCAGGCCTGAAAGTGTGAGGCCTCACTTCCTCTGAATGGCATGGACTAAAACTCAACCAAATGACACACCTTCCCTGTGAGGCACGCTGGGAAGTGAGCCTAGTTGTGTCCCGGAAGAAGGAGAGAAAGGACTTTGCTGAGGAGCTACATCTTGCTGAGACCTCCTGCAACCATTTGGAAGTTGCTTTATAAAGAATCAAGGGAAAGCAAAAGGAGATCAAGAGAGAAAGCGGCTTAAAAATCATTACTGACCACAATGAACTAAACAAATGTGAAATTGCAGGTTAAAATAACTAGCCTAATCTAAAGAATCCATCTAATCTATCCTGAGAAAGTAGTCCTGAATCTTTCATGCAAAATTTGTTAATCACTGTGTAATGGTGTGTGATAATTGACTATGAGAGATAAATTCACAATCATAAGGGAAAGATAAACTGAATCTCCCCCTTTAATCATGATATTCTTGGTGACAGTAACATTTTTTAGGGTAAATGAAAAAAAAAAAAAAAAAAAGACAGAAAGTTGTATATGCAGTGTAATGGCTGCTGTGTAATACTATGGAAAAAAAAAAAAAACCTGCACAGAGAAAAGGTGAGAATAAATGCATCAAAATGATAGACAAAATGGTGTTCTTTAGTTTTTGTGTATTTATTTACTTGCAGCATGCAGGATCTTCAGTTTCCGCATATAGAATCTAATTCCCCAACCAGGGACTGAACCCAGGCCCTCTGCATTCAGAGTGCAGTCTCTTAGCCCTGAACCACGAGGGAAGCCCCACAAGTTTGGATAAGGGCTCTAGGAGATTTGTTCCCCAAAGATCTTAGTTTTCTGTAGTGTTTAAAAGTGTCCAAGAGAGCATGTATTGTTTTATAATAGGGAGCAGTCATAGAGGAAAGAGTCAAATGTCCTGTTGGCTCCCTGCTTCTCATCTATCCTAGGTCAGCCTTCCTCCCGTCCTGTCTTTCTCCCCTTCATGCTCCAGAGGGTTGATCCAGATTGGACAACACGATCCTGTTCCCCCGGGTGAAGTGGAGTGTACATGCTTCTCAATTCACTTACCAGTGACCAGCCAGGGTCCCAGGACCTGATCATCCACTCTCAGGAAAGAGCAGAGAAGCCCTCACTCACAAGACCACCATGGCAGGGGTTCCTGGACTAGGAGGGTCCAGGGTTACAGTCGCTTCCATTGTGAGTGCTTGTTCACCAGCCCCAGCTCGGCTCTCATCAGCCCCTCCCACTTCAGCAGCGCAGTCCTCACTGGGGACACAGTTAATGTATGTGCCATGAGTTGATGTTGTGTGTTCATGCATATGGGTGTGCATACAAACACATCCTAGTGCTAAGAAGTATCAAAAACTAAACAGAAATTAAGATCAGCAGCCAGAAAACTTTCCTATTTTCTACTCTAATTAGTGGCTGACTTCCATCAAGGTCTTGGGACTTTGGATCATTGTTATTTGCTATGAACAAACAGGAGAAATCCTTTAAGCTGAGACTCAAAGGAAGTAGGAAGAACCAGTGATGTGTGTCTGAGAGGGCTTCAGATGGAAGGAGAGGGGTGTAGCTGGGTACCAGGGAAGCCAGGGTGAAGCACAGAGGGGAACTCTTCCCAGCAGAAGCTGGGTCATACGAGATTTAACCATCACAGTGAGAAGTTTGGATTTAATTCTAACTACAGTGGGAAGCCACTAAGCAATTTTGTGCAGAGAAATGCATAAAATGCATCATGATCTGAATTATGTTTTGAGAAGAGAAGCAGCCCCCGGGGCAGCTGTGTGGAGGGTGGATTGGCAGAAAGGCAGGCGAAACAGCGGGTGGAGATGGTGGAGGCCATCTTGGAGGGGATCGGGGTTGTCCAGGCAGAAGATGCTGGTGACCTGGAGGATTCAAGAACACTGGGGGTCTGGGAGTTACCCTTCAGGGGCTTCCTTGATAGACTGGATCTGGGGAATGAGCAAGAGGGAACAATCAAGGAAGAATCTGAGGGACTTCCTTGGAAGTTCAGTGGTTAAGAATCCACCTTCCAACGCAGGAGAGGTAGGTTCAATCCCTGGTTGGGGAACTGAGATCTCACATGTCAAGAGGCAACTAAGCTCCTGGACTGCAACTACTGAGCCCAAGCATTGAAACAAAGGCCTAGTGCAGCCAAAAAAAATGAAACAAAATAAAGTATATGAGAGAATGTGCATAGGTTATGACCAAAAAAAAAAAGAAAACTCTTTAGGTAAAAAGGTAAGACAGTAGCAGAAAGCAGAGTCCCAGTTTAGATGTGTTCAGTGTGAACTAATCAATTGATGAATACTTCTGACATTCTAGGAAGGACCACAGTTGGGCCTGTGAAGGAGTGTCTAAAATTTTTAGTAGAACGTTAACTTCAGGACAGATTCTGAGTGATCCTCCAGGCACTTTCCATTCTGCCATCCTTTCCAAAACATCACATCCCAAACTGGAAAGCAGGCTTCTCCTCTGATGAAGGTGGCATGGTGGCATTGTGGCAGTAGTCACAGACTCGGGTGGGTTTGGGAGAGACTCACCCTGAATATTCACTGAAAGGACTGAGGCTGAAGCTGAAGCACCAATACTTTGGCCACGTGATGCAAAGAGCTGACTCACTTTCCCTTTCCCTGATGCTGGGAAAGATTGAGGGCAGGAGGAAAAAGGGATGACAGAGGATGAGATGGGTGGATGGCATCACCAACTCAATGGACATGAGTTTGAGCAAACTCTGAGAGATGGTGAAGGACAGGGAAGCCTGGCGTGCTGCAGTCCATGGGGTCACAGAGTTGGATACGACTGAGTGACTGAACAACACCCTGGAGGAATGGAGACCCAAGAGGGCAACAGCTTCTCTTGAGGATATGGGACCAGCACAGCCCTGCTTGTAGGAAGGGTGAGGGCTGGCCCAGGGACCACTGCTGGGCCGAGGCATTGTCTCCAACTCCACTCCCAGTTTTGAGCCCAACAAAACCCCAAATGCATTTGGGCCCCAAACTCCCTTCCTTCTGCATGGAAGTCCATACATATTTCAGGGAAATCTGTAACCGATTTGTGAGCAATCTGCCTGCCCTGGAGCAACTTTGTCACAAAATATAGTATTTTCGCATTCTTGCTGAAACCACTGATGTGTCCGCCCCCGCCCCCGCCCCCCAGCACTCCCAGTCCCACCAATCATGGTCTCTTTCCACACATGTAACGCTGCAGATCGGATGCCAAACTCAGCAACTGGCTATCTCCAAAATGATTTCCATCTCCCATGGGGCCATGTGCTGCGGGGGCGTTGTTAGGAGAGGGTATACTGTAAATTAGAACAGCTTATTTTCAGAAGCCATGTCTTAGAAACTTGATAGCAGCTCTGGTCCTTGATAACCACGTTCCTTGGAGGTCCGCATGCACAGCCTCTGTAGGCCCTGGGTTGGAGGCTCCCGGGTGAGCCGGTCGGATCCCTCATGTGGCTCGAACCCCTTTCCTTGTATCTGGGCTCATGGAAACCCCAAACGCTACCCCTCCTCACCCCTTCCCTCTGGGTTGAAATTCTGTGTATTTCAGATAAATGTTATCCATCTGTTTCTGATTCATTTACCCCAACTCATCATGCTATTTGCTTTGCAAGAGATATTCAACAACTAAGAAGTTATTTTCAAATTCTTCCTAGGCAAAGAAGAGCATCTGATCTTGTCAGAACACCCGAATCCCTAAAACAGAGTCAGGAGAGGAGCCGAGATGGTGAGAACAGAGGTTCAGACCCTGACTGTGTGCCTAACCCCCCATTCTTACTAAGTCCCAGGCATCGAGGAATCAGGAGGGGACCGGCTCATGCGGGGTTCCGGGCTGCATTCCTGGGAGGCGGGGTCAGGAGTACAGAGCAGACACGTCCCAAGTGACCACCCAGGAGTTATGTGCTAACGGCAGGAGAGGTGCAGGGGTGGCAGCCGGGGGTGAGGGGCTCCCAGAAAGTGGGATGGTACCAGCTGAGGGTGATTCACGGAGACCCCCAGCCCCGATCCCACAGGACCAAAGATGATACGGGATGGTTCCTCGAATTATGACAAATGCCTTGCCTTATTTCAGAAAGGGCTGGAGGCTGCTCATAATAACCGGTCCAGAGGCCACCAAAGAGGCCACCACTGTTTGCTCACTTCACCTTCCTTTTTCCCTGGAGCTCTAAGGGCAGATGTTTTTAATCCCCATTTTACAGACATGAAAACTGAGGGTCTAGGAGGTTAGATTGCTTTTTGAGCATTAAAAAAGAAGGCAAAATTCTCCCAAGTCAGGAGAGGATCTCTGCCTGGCCATGCCCCTCCTCAGTGGCCAATCCTCGTGGGCCCCCAGAGCATGGTGACGAGCAAGTGAGAAAGGCGACCCCACGAGGAAGGAGGCACACTGCCCCTCGGAGGGACAGAGGCAGGAGCCCAGGCACTCTGAAGGGCACTGGCTTGTGGCTTGTCATTTCCATGATGTTAACAGGGTTTTTGTGGCCATCTGCCCCTCCCACCAAGGGCCCCGACCTTCTGCTGCCCCTCTGCCTCTGGCTGCGGTCACCGCCGAGGGGACGAGGGTCCGGCAGCCGTCACCACCAGCGTGTCTGCCAGGCTGGGGCTGAGACTCGGGGAAACACCAAAGCAGGCAAAAGCGGGCACCATCTGGGAACAATTAGAAGCTGACTTTTATCCTGAGGCCTCTATAAACCATCCATCAGGGAGGCCAGGAGGAAAAAAAAAACACACACACACAACCTTCTTTCCCTTTCTATTTATTTATTCTCTGTTTTGTTTATAGTGACAGTGGTCAGTTTCCCTGAAAGGAAATCACTAAAAATTACAGGGTGTTTGGTTGGACTTTTTAAAAATTAATTTCCTCTATTTTTGCATGAATTTGATTTGTTCTCGTTCCCTCCCCCTAACTCACGCTTAGTGAAAAATCTCTTTTGATTTGTTCTTAATGTGGAAAATGTTGGCAGTTCCACATGGCAATTGGAAAAAGTCCGAGTAGCATAAACCAGGTGGAGCTTTCGGCTGCCTTCCCTGGGCAGGGAGATGGCCTCCCCGAGATCTTTGCCCCAGCTCAGCCCTGAGGTCCTCCTGGTTCAGTCCATTGCCCAGAGGCTCTGCTGTGTTTCTCCTGCTCTCTTTCTAGTTAAATTGTCTTTCCAAAAGAGTTTTCCCTCTTAAAGATCCACTTCTCCTGCAAGGTGTCCCCAAACTGGAAATTCACTCTTCTAAATTTAGCTCAAGATGCTGCTTCCTGAGATGGGATGGCTTCTATGGGCCCAAAGTGAAAGGCCTTCAGGATTCAAAATAGGTCTGCCCCTTACTCCATCACAAAGACAAATCTCCTGGACGTCGGACATCAAAGGCTGCAGTGGCCTCTGGGGCAGAAGTTCCTGAGGGAAGTTCAGAAGAGCCTGGTTCCAGACCTAGTTCTGTCATTTCCTGACTGAGTGACCTTGGACAGGTCACTTTACCTCTCAAAGCTTCAGTTTCCTTAAGGATGGTCACCATCATCTTTGTTATCACTGTACCTTCTGTGTGTGGATGTCGTCCTGTGCCAACTCAGCATTCAGCTCTTTACTCACTTCACCTTCCTTGTAACAACCCTAAGCATAGGTGTTTTTATCTCCATTTTACAGACGTTAAAAACTGAGGGTCTAGGAGGTTAGATTGCTTTTTGAGCATTAAAATTTGAGACTCAAACTTTAGATGGCCTGATTCTAAAGCAAAGGCTCATGACCACCACTGTTTTCTTCTGCCCAATAATAAGAGCAAATAGCTCGTGGGCATGACCCCATTCTACATGTCTTCTGTGGCTTAAGTCCATTAGCCCTCACTAAGCCTTTTGAGACAGACCACCAGGAGGGGGTGGGACCAGGACCTGTATGTGGGCAGCGAGGCCAGAGTGCACACACACCCACCACAGCGCTAACAGTCATGGATGGAAGATGTGTCACTTGGATTGTCATTTAAAAAAAACAAGGATGGTCAAGCCTGAGCAGCAGCCAGGAGTCCATTTGTGCAGGCACCAAAGAGCCTTGTCACAGGCTCTCCTGCAGAGGACAGTTTAATCCAGAACCACATGACCCTGGTTCTCAACTCTCGCATGGAAGCTCCTTCCTTGTGGTGTGGTACCCACACCACACCTATACCGTGGTGTCATGCATGCAGTGCATACCATGACCCCCACCATCCAGCATTGTCCCAGCCCGGGTCAAGGAGGGGGGATCTTGTTTTAGGTCCCAGGTTTTACTAGGGTGTCTGTATTATGTCCCTGCAATGGACCAGAAAATGTGGGCAGCGAGGCCAGAGTGCACACACACCCACCACAGCGCTAACAGTCATGGATGGAAGATGTGTCACTTGGATTATCATTTAAAAAAACAAGGATGGTCAAGCCTGAGCAGCAGCCAGGAGTCCATTTCTGCAGGCACCAAAGAGCCTTGTCACAGGCTCTCCTGCAGAGGACAGTTTAATCCAGGTACTCACATGACCCCGGTTCTCAACTCTCGCATGGAAGCTCCTTCCTTGTGGTGTGGTACCCACACCACACCTATACCGTGGTGTCATGCATGCAGTGCATACCATGACCCCCACCATCCAGCATTGTCCCAGCCCGGGTCAAGGAGGGGGGATCTTGTTTTAGGTCCCAGGTTTTACTAGGGTGTCTGTATTATGTCCCTGCAATGGACCAGAGTTCCAAGCAAGCTAGATAAAAATAAATTACCACCCAGAACACCAAAGACAATGAAAATATAACAAAAGCAACTAGAAAGGAAATACCTTTAAAGAAATAACAGACTGATGGTAGACTTCCTTAAGCAACAATAAAGGCTAGAAAACATGCAACAATATCCTAAACCTCTTGATGGGAAATAATTCCACCTAAAATTCTATGTACAGAAAAACTATCATTCAAGGAGGGAAAATAGAGATTTTTACAATAATCCAGAGATTAGGAGAATTCTATAACTCAGAGACCCTCACTCAAAGATCTAAGAACAGAATAGTCTTAGAATTTGTTAGAGACTCCAGGTGCAGAGCATCACACCCAGTTCACAGCACTTGTCATTGGCACATATGCAAGGTCTAGCCTTTGGTCCATTGCTTGCCCCCAACCCATTCTTCCCAGAGGCAACTCTTTAACCTGTTTCCTGTGCATCCATTCATTTGTATGCACACTTCTAAACCCACAGTCCTGTACTTAAGCATGCAAATATTTATTTATATAAAGAATGTGGTCTGAGAACCTCATTCTGTTTCCCAGCATTTGCCCCCATTGAACACCATGTTGTTAAGACATAGCCGCACCAGACTATGCTTATCTGCTACACAGTACTTCAGAGCATGTGTCCACCCACTGTGCTTGTCTGCACCAAGGTTACCTCCACCTCCTGCTTCCATGACAATCTGAGGTGAACATTCTCGTACATATTCCCTTATGGACTTGGAGGATGAGTTCCCTGGGGACACAGGCAGGAGTGGGACCACTGAGACATGGGGCATAAACACACTTCATGGGCTAAGTGTAGCTGGTTGTTTTCCAGCATGAGTATACCTATCCACACTTCCACCAGGAGTCCACAAATTTCCTATTTCCCCAGATCCATGCAACTTGGGCATCAACTAGCTCTTCAGTTTTGACATCCCAGGGTTTGTAAAGTGATACACTATTATTGATTCAATTTGAATTTCTCTCATTTCTGATGTTTGAGCGTTCCCTACCCACCATGTTTCTTTAGTCATTTGGGTCTCCCTTTTCTGTAAATTGCTCATTCACGTCTTTTGTCTATTTTTTTTCTATTTGGGTTTCCTTTGTAATACATATTGATGCTGGGTCAGGCAAGTCTCTCTATTTTGTTCATCTTCTGTTGACATAATTATCTGTGGATGTCTCTGTCTCCAAGAAAATTTTGGAATACATATATTGAGTTTTTAAAAAATACAACAGATTTTTATATATTATGATCATATTTAATTTATAGATCATTTGGAAGAGATATTTCAACCTTATAATATTATGCCATCCCAACCAAGCATATGGAGTAATGTTCCCAGTTATTTAGATTTTCTTTGGTATCTCTTAAAAGAACTTTAACTTTCTTCCATGGCATATTTTTAAAATTAAGTCCTGGATACTTCAATTTTTCTGTTAGTAACAATCATGTTTAATCTTCTCTTATATTTTAGTTGTCTATTAGCATAAAATGCTATTTAGTTGATGTTTTTTTGTAAGTTAAACTTTTATCTAGCAACTTTGCGAACCATCCTTATCAGTTTTGTGTGCTGATTTTTATTTTTTCTCATGTAAGGATAGCTATTTCTTCACTGCTAATCTTTATGCCTTTTCTTACCGTTGACTTGTTCCACTGTGCATATTTTTTGGGTGGGTGGGGGTACTTGCAGTTTTTTTCCATACTTTGCTAAGTCACAGCACCAATAGTGGGATCCCTGGGATCCCTTTTGTTCCAGTATTAAAGGGGATCGCTAAAGTTTCTTCATTAAATATGATGTTTACTATAGCTATTTGATGTATGTGACGTTTATCAGGTTGAGGGAGTACCCATCTCTTTCTAGTTTATAAGAAGTTATATTCATTTTTTCAGGCTACTGTAATGGAAGAGCATAGACTAGGCGGCTTATGAAAAACAGAAGTATATTTCTCACAGTTCTGAAGGCTGGAAATTCAACAATAGGGTGCCAGCGCAACCAGGTTCTGGTTAAGACCTTCTTCCGGATTGCAGGTGTCTGACTTCTCACCTTGTCCTCAAGCAGTGGAAGGGGCAAGTGGTCTCCACCATGTCCTGTACTTGCCCTGGTTTTCCAGGCTCCTCAGACCTGCTGAGTCCTCCTGGGTCCCCAGACAGTGGGGGAGGATGGAGAGAGCAAAGCAGGAAGCTGTTCTTACCTCTCCTGAGAAAGCGATGCTTTTTTCTGGAGGAGGGAAGCCCTCCCAGACCACTGCCTGCTGCTCTCTGAAGCACATCCCCAGGCTGATACGGGAGAGATGCAAACTGCTTTCTCTGAGAGGCAGTGGACTTCAAACAGGAGGTAAGGTCCGTCTAGTCAAGGCTATGGTTTTTCCTGTGGTCATGTATGGATGTGAGAGTTGGACTGTGAAGAAGGCTGAGCGCCGAAGAATTGATGCTTTTGAACTGTGGTGTTGGAGAAGACTCTTGAGAGTCCCTTGGACTGCAAGGAGATCCAACCAGTCCATCCTAAAGGAGGTCAGCCCTGGGATTTCTTTGGAAGGAATGATGCTAAAGCTGAAACTCCAGTACTTTGGGCACCTCATGCGAAGAGTTGACTCATTGGAAAAGACTCTGATGCTGGGAGGGATTGGGGGCAGGAGGAGAAGAGGACGACTGAGGGTGAGATGGCTGGATGGTATCACTGACTCGACGGACGTGAGTCTGAGTGAACTCCGGGAGATGGTGATGAACAGGGAGGCCTGGCGTGCTGTGATTCATGGGGTCGCAAAGAGTCGGACACGATTGAAGCAACTTAGGAGCAGCAGCAGCAGCAGCATCAGCAAGCACGTTACACTGCACATCTACGCCGCTCTACAGAAAAGACAGGCCCGGAAGCCACAGGTCTAACTTTCATTGGAATATATATAAGACCTTCAGTTCAGCGAATTCCCTGGCAGTTGAAAAGTTAGGACTCCATGCTCTCACTCCATGGGGCTGAGTTCAATCCCTGGTCGGGGAACTAAGATCCTCTAAGCCACATGGCATGGCCAAAAAATAATAATAATAATTAATTTTAGAAGTTAATTACTTAAAAAAATAAAAAATAAATGAGACCTTCTTCATCTCTTGGTGGAAAATAGCGTATTTTTCTCCTGAATTTCTCTGATACTCGCAGGGGCCCCAGGTTTCCCAGGACTGGGTTCCTTGACCCTGTGGAGATCACGTCTCGGAAAAGACAGGAAGAGCTTTGGAAGCTGGAGGCAGTCACGGCAGGAAAACCAACTCCCAGCGCGTCCTCTCCAGAAGAATCTGCAGTCAATCTCAGCAAAAGCAGCTACATAGAACGACACTTATAATAGGGCCACTGAGCACTGTCAAGGGACCACTAAGTATCAAGATCTTATGTAAGTAACTGACCAACCTGATAGGCAAACCTATGATGCCCTGTTTATAGATGGTACGAGCACAGCTCTGCAAGGTTAAATAACTCACCCAGTTCATACTGTTTGCTGTACATGAAAGGGCCTGGATGTAAACCAGCCTGTTTCACTACCTTTCTGAAGCTTTTAAGTGACCTGAGAGAATTGTGCAGACATCTCAGAAGAGAGGGCAGCAGAAAGGAAGTCCTCCAAGCTGGAGTCTCCTCCCACTTCTGCCCCCTGACTGGCTGTGGGCCTCTCTGAACCGCTGTTTCTTCATCTATCCAATAAGCAGGCTGAGTAGATGACTTTTAAAGGCCCTTCCAACCATGCTTTTAGGGCCAAAAAAACATCACACGCTATTTCACACTAAATTCCAGCAAATTCCTCACTCCCAGAACCAGGCAGCTCACATGGAAGAGCCTCCAATTAACAGCTTTGTGGGTCTGGGGTGTGGACCAACGACCTCTCGAGCAAACAAACCAAAGAAACCATCCCACAGGCAAAGACCACCAACGTGCTCTCCAAACCTGGGTTCTGAGTGGCTGGCCCTGATGGAAATCTGCAATTAGCTGTTTTAATCCCTAAAATAGCTTTGCTACTGTTGTACATAGTCACGTAAGAAAAGGAAAAACCAGGGGCCGCCCCAGTCGGGCCAGGGGGGAGTTGGAGGCTCGGGGCTCCGAGCTCCAACCTTCTCCTCGAGTTGTGTGTGGTTGCAGATAGTGTTCTGATTTCCAGAGAGCTGACAGCTGGGATGAACGGCTGCTCAACCCGATTAGATATGCCTCGGCCACAGACTCTGGGGCCACAGACAACCGCTCATTTGAAATGCATGCCACTGGCACCCGACGGAAAGAATAAAGGCTGGCCTCAAACAGACAACACATTCTTGGATGCAAACCTTATGGTTTCAACACAGCTAAAAAGGTTTATAACTGCCTGGGGTTCCTTTTCACTGAATATTCTTTGTTGAACAGTGTTTAGAACAACTTGTAACTTTAGCGCTTTCCTGTAATTGTAGCTTGTCATTTAGGACCTGGTGGTATGTGAGGAACCCAGGAGGTGGGGGGGGGAGAAGGCCAAGAGCTACACAGTTCCCGCGTTTGGTCCTCTCTCTGTGTCCCTTTGGGCCATGGGGGGAGCTCCCGACCAACCGATCAGGACCCTGGTGGAGCCAAGTGGCCCTGCTGTCTCCCTGCTCTTGTCTGGACTGCGCGGCATCTATTCTAATGCCAACTGGAGTCACTGCCCAGAGGGGGACCTCCTCACTGATGCGCTGGCCCCCAGCACGAGACCCGACCAACCGATCAGGATCCTGGTGGAGCCAAGTGGCCCTGCTGTCTCCCTGCTCTTGTCTGGACTGCGCGGCATCTATTCTAATGCCAACTGGAGTCACTGCCCAGAGGGGGACCTCCTCACTGATGCGCTGGCCCCCAGCACGAGCCTCTGGAAGCATCTCTAGAAGCCATGGCAGCCTGCAGGCTAGCCCCAGGGCTGATAAGAGGGATCAGAGGGACTTTTCCATTTAAACATAAGCAGAAGGTGTTTTGACCTGAGCACACACTGCTGCTGCTGCTGCTGCTGCTAAGTCGCTTCAGTCGTGTCCGACTCTGTGCGACCCCATAGACGGCAGCCCACCAGGCTCTCCCGTCCCTGGGATTCTCCAGGCAAGAACACTGGAGTGGGGTTGCCATTTCCTTCTCGAGCACACACTATTGGCCTGGAATTGAGGACTGCATCTCTTTTGAACTCTCCCTGGAACGACTAGCTTTTCCTTCTGCTCATCTCTCCCGGAAGCACTGTGGCCCTGTGTAAAGTGGAGGCACATGTCACACCCACAGGAACAGCAGGGAATCCGTTCTTCACAAACCACATGTCGGAGCCAAGGACACACACTGAGTCATATCGATCATTCTTCTACGCTTTGAAATATTTTTTCAAGACTTGGAAACTACTCAAATACTAACTATAAACCATGAATCCTAAGTCTTTCTGTTTGCTTCTCTGAAAACCATAGACTTTTTAAAACTTTTATATTTATTTTTGGCTGTGTGGGGTCGTCGTTGCTGCTCAAGGGCTTTCTCTAGTTGCAGCGAGCGGGGGCTACTCTCTATTTGTGGGGCTCAGGCTTCTCACAACTGTGGCTTCAGCTGTTGCGCAGGGCAGGCTCTAGGGCACGTGGGCTTCACTTGTTGTGGCTTGCAGTCTCTGGAGCATGGGCTTCAGTAGCTGCAGCACTTGGGCACAGTCGCTCTGCGGCATGTGGTATATCCTCCTGGACCAGGGATCGAACCCGTGTCCCTTGCACTGGCAAGTGGATTCCAAACCAGTGAACCACCAGGGAAGCCCTGCAAACACAGACTTTTGTAAAAGTCTTTTATCAGGGCCTCCCTTCCTCCCCTCTTACTATAGTGGTTTGGCTCTCTCTCTGCCTTGGGTGGAGAAGGCAATGGCACCCCACTCCAGTACTCTTGCCTGGAAAATCCCATGGGCGGAGGAGCCTGGTGGGCTGCGGTCCGTGGGGTCGCGAAGAGTCGGACACGACTGAGCGACTTCACTTTCGCTTTTTACTTTCATGCATTGGAGAAGGAAATGGCAACCCACTCCAGTGCTCTTGCCTGGAGAATATCAGGGATGGGGAAGCCTGGTGGGCTGCTGGCTATGGGGTCGCACAGAGTCAGACACAACTGAAGCGACTTAGCAGCAGCAACAGCTACCTTGGGTGTGAATCCTTCTCAGCTGAGCCTCTGTTTCCTCATCACTTAATTGGAATAATATGAGGAGCTCCTTGCAGTGAGCGCAGACCAGGCGACAGAGGACCTGACTTACACAACAGGCTGAGTGAACCTGAACTATCGTTATTTTTTTAATACTTATTTTTTAATTAATTTATTTGGCTGCACCAGGTTTTTGTTGTGATATGCAGGATTTTTTCTTTAAAGCTGCCACATGTGGAATCTAGTTCCCTGACCAGGGATCGAACCCAAGCTCCCTGCATTGGGAGCACAGAGTCTTAGCCACTGGACCACCAGGGACGTCCCTGAGCTATCATTACTATCATCAATAATCCATCCTCAACGTGATCATCAACTTTGACTTTGCCTGAACCTCGCTTTCTGAATTTAAGCTCACCCCATGGAGGCAGTATTCTGCCCAGTCCTGTCATTGTTCTGGTACTTGCCTTATTCCCCTTATTAGAGTCATAACTTTATTGCAGGAACTGGGTCTAATTCATCTGTGCATTTCACGCCAGGCCTCTCACACGGTGTGCTAGTTGCATGTCAGCACCTTGGCCAAAACCCTCCAAGGTGCTCCAGAGCCGTCTGAGAGGGGTCCAGGCTCCTATCTTGATGTCTGAGGATGAAGACCCCCAGACACCAACTGTGCCTTGAATTCCCACCCCCTCACTGTTCGCTCATACTCTTCGTATTGCTTAGAACTCCCTTCTCACCTCAACTGCTTGAACTTATTCATCCCTCCAAGCTCAGCTTAAATCACACATTCTGGGGGCAACAGTCAGATGGGCTTCCTTCTGTCTCTCATCTCACATCAAATCTTACTCTAGTCCAGGGCTCAGCAAACTGCTTCTGTTAAGGGCCAGATAATAAATATCTTTGTGTCACAACTACATGCATGCAGGCGAAGTCACCTCAGTCACGTCCGACTCTGTGAGATCCTATGGACTGTAGCTGCCAGGCTTCTCTGTCCATGGGATTCTCCAGACAAGAATATTGGCGTGGGTTATCACACCCTCTACGTAACTTTGCAAAAAGAATATAAGCATAAGTGGGCATGGCAGTTTCTATGTTTCAGTAGAAACATAAAAATGGGTGGCAGGCCAGATTTGGACTTCAGGCTGACGTTTGTCAGTCTCTGCCCTAGTCTTTTATGGTGTTTATCACAGACTGCCTTTAAATTCGGAGAAGGCAATGGCACCCGACTCCAGTACTCTTTCCTGGAGAATCCCATGGATGGAGGAGCCTGGTGGGCTGCAGTCCATGGGGTCGCTAAGAGTCGGGCACGACTGAGCGACTTCACTTTCACTTTTCACTTTCATGCATTGGAGAAGGGAAATGGCAACCCACTCCAGTGTTCTTGCCTGGAGAATCCCAGGGACGGGGGATCCTGGTGGGCTGCCGTCTATGGAGTCGCACAGAGTCGGACACAACTGAAGTGACTTAGCAGCAGCAGCAGCCTTTAAATTATGTGCATTTGAGGTCACATATCCTTCCAACTTCTAGAATAAAAATCCCTTGAGGGCAAGAATAGTATTCTTCTGTTGCCATCGCTTAAAACAGGCACATAGAAATTACTTATTAGATATTTGAGAATAGGCAAGAGAGCCCCCAGCAGAACCTTCCCAGTGCAAAGATGTAGAGAGATTAAGAACAGGGTATTTGGGGCTGAATTGTGTCCCCCCCGAGTTCATGTGTTAAAGTCTTAACCCCCAGTGCCTCAGAATGTGGCTGTATTTGAAGATGGGGCCTTTAAAGCAGTAATTAAGTTCAAATGAGGCTCTTGGGGTTGGCCCTAGTCCAACCTAACTGGTGTCAATGTAAGAAGAGGAGGTTTGGACACACAAAGAAACTCCAGGGATGAGCATACACAGAAAGATGACCATGTGTAGACACAGGAAGGGAGAAGGCGATGGCACCCCACTCCAGTACTCTTGCCTGGAGAATCCCATGGATGGAGGAGCCTGGTGGGCTGCAGTCCATGGGGTCGCAAAGAGTTGGACATGACTGAGCGACCCTTTCCCTTTTCACTTTCATGCATGCCCTTTCCCTTTTCACTTTCATGCATTGGTGAAGGAAATGCAACCCACTCCAGTGTTCTTGCCTGGAGAATCCCAGGGACGGGGGAGCCTGGTGGGCTGCCGTCTATGGGGTCACACAGAGTCGGACATGACTGAAGGGACTTAGCAGCAACAGCAGACACAGGAAGAAGGCAACTGTCTGCAAGCCAAGGAGAGAGGCCTCAGGAGAAACCAGACCTGCCAGCACCTTGATCTTGCACTTCCGGCCTCCAGAATTGTGAGGAAAATAAATAAATTCTTGTTGCTTAAGCCACCCAGTCTGTGGTATTTTGTTATGGCAGCCCTAGCAAATGACACAAAGGCCAATTAGAAAAACAGAGAGGGAAAGCCCATGTAAATGTTAATGATTTCAAATATTTTGCCTGTTATTTCTCAACATTATAGCTTTCTGAGGACATTAGGGTTTTATTCTGTTGGGAGGTGAGAGTAGGGGCTAGAATGGATTCCGTTTTCAAGTCCTGGGTTTCAAGTTTGTAGCTCCAGGCTTGCATTTCTAATACTGTCAAACCCTGATGATTCTGACGAGGGCTGTCCATGCCTGTTGAACCACAGTTTTCCAGAAACATTTCTTGCTTGTCCACTCAAACTTAATCACTGAAATACCTGCCATTTTTCATGGACTTCTGAAGGGTTATGTTTGCTTTGTAGAGTTTTAGGAAAGCATTTGATTTTTCTCCCCTTGTAAAAACTCTAGTTGGGAGAAATCGTTTTATTTTCCCCTCTAGGTTTATTTTGTTTAGCTAAAGCCATTAGAAAGAGCTTCAGTTTTACATTTTTCTTGTCTGCTTGCAAAGTGTGTTGCCATGGTGGTTGAATTTCAATGGTTTGGATTGTTTTGAATGACTCCTGTGTTTTTGTTCCCAGTTCCTCAAATACTGGTTGCTATCTTAGGTAACCAGGTGAATGAGTTAATTAGTAATAGGCATTTTCTCTAAGTGCAGGTTTAAAAGTATATTTTGAAGTTGCAAATCTGATGTTCCCGTAGATTCAAGACAATTTGTGTACCAAGAGACCCAGAGGCCAGGATTTCCTCTCTGGAGCAACTGACTCTGAGACCTCCCAAAAGTCAAATCTTTGGGGCCCATCCTCTGCTGGGTCAATATAGGTCAATAACCAAAACCACTTGGAAGGTTGTACTGCCCTGGAAAATGGTGTCATAGTAAGTTTCCACTTGACTAGTATAATGTTGAAGCAGTCGTGCGGATTTCTGGACATCGTTACATTTTCTTGACAGTCCTCTGGAGCTAGGTCCTATTTTTGTTGTCATCATCCCCATTCTACAGATAAAGAAACTAAGGCTCAAAGAGGTTGTCAAAAGCTGTCTTAGATGTCAGTTCTCTTTTGCGATTGTGCCTTGTCAATCAAAGCTTGCAGTGGGGGACCTGGTTCCTTTCACTCCTTGATGTTCCCTCTTGGTACCTTGTAATATTAGAAATAGCCTTGGGCATTTCAATTCTCACTAGTACTTGTAATTTACCAAAATCCTCAGCTGAGGGGTTTTAGGGATCCGTGACAAAAAGGCAGTATGGGAGAAATGGTTTTGACCTCAAATTTTCCTAAAGGCATTCCTAAAATCACACTACAATGGTGGCAGTTAATCCTGTCCACCCAACTCACCCCATAAACCTGTTCCTTTGTCAGATAAACATGCCCTGAAGTGCACTCCCTTCCCTAATAAAACTGTCTGAGATGGATGAGGAGGGAGGGTCCCTGGGGGAGGCTCTCCCCCCCGGGTGGAGGTGCTCTCTCGCTGACCAAAGCAGAAGGCTGTCTCCTGAAGCGGGCGTGCAGGAAGGAGCAGTTGACATTGATCCCTAAGAGGAAGGTAAGTTCTGAACGATGAGGGTCAAGCCTGGAAGAGGTATGAACTCCTGCCCACCAGGAGACGTTTTTTTCCCCCTTTTCACCAGTTTTAGGGTGTCTGGAGTTAGGTTTTGCTGAAGAAACCCAGCCTTTATGCACACACATCAGATTAAGAGAACAGCCTCTGACTTCTTGCCGTGGAAAGAGACTTCTGCCTTAAGCATTCATTCTGAATTGGCACTGTTCCCTTATCAACTTGGAAAGCTGCCCCAGCCTGACAAGGTCCCTCAACTGACAGCGTCCCGGGGCTCTGGCCCGGATTCCAGCTCCCGCCCCCAGTGGCCTTCACACCTGCGGCTCCCTGATTTAATGAGGGCTGTCGGGGATTATCAAGTCATGAACTCGCTTGCATCCGCCAGACTCTCATGAATGAGGCATTTTGTTCAGCTACCTCTCCTTTCGTGTTTCTTGGAGCCAAGGCAACGGGAAAAGGCAGTAAGTGAGCAGCTATTTTGGGCCAAGGTTCTAATATTTGAATATTGCATGATGAAATAGTGGGTCTATCAAGCCTGGTTTTTCGTTGCTTTTTTTTTTTGGTAACTTTCTTTTCTCTCTTCCTTCCACCTCGCTCCCCACCTTGGCCGGGCCTTCTCAGCCCTGCGACGCCCTTGCTGGGTGGGTTGGGATATCTCTGTAACCAGTATGTCCCAGCTCAGTAACTGAAATAGAGAACGTCTGCCTGGCAAACCCCGCACTGAACGGTCACCGGAAGTGGACCTGCGAAAGTGGGACCACGGGCCAAAATCTGAACTCTCTGAGCCAGGCGGATTTCGAGTCTGACCCACTCCGAATCCTTTTTGATCCAAGTTAATTTTCTGTGGGAAATCCAATGGGGAAAGGCCTTGTAATTTAGGGGTGTTTTGAGACTTAAACAAACAACACTGGTCAATAGCAGAAGGAGAAGATGGTGGTTTGGGTATTCAGTGGCTTTTGGTTGACAATATTTTGATCATGAAGAGTTAGAGAAATTTTCTGTATGAGGCCCTCCTCCCAGGAGAAGGCTGAGAACACAGCAGAGCCAGCTTTTGGCCTCAGACAGGATTATGCTTATTACAATAATAATTGCCATTACTAACAATTATAGGAAATTATTCTTTGCCTGTCTTCTAGCCATTAGCACTCAGCTGCCGTTGGAGAAGAGATTACAATGTTGATTCTCATTATCATCCTTCAACACCTCCTCGCTGCTGGCCCCAAAGTACCTTGAGTGGGAGTTTATAACTCATAGGATTCTTTCACAGGCAGAAGGAAAATCCTATCTTGGTTTCAAACTTTTCTCCAGCTTTAACATTATTTTTCCATCTACACCGAGAAAGTAGTTCTTTCTTAAAATACACCAGCCTCTGGAACCTCTGAGAGGGTCTGTAGACTGAAAGACACACGAAGATGGAAAACAAAGGTAATATGCTTGGAGGTTCACAAGTGAGAGGTCAAGGGGAGCAAGGAACCTTTGTCCAGTTGGTGATTACTAACACAGGATTGGAGCAAGAAATTAGCTCTTTGTGGCTACTGAACTGGCTCCACTGCAAACCATGAGAACATTCAACCTAGAGGTCCTTTGAAAGCTGAAAACAGCAATCCTGGACTCTGGATCCTCCTCCGACTGACAGAGGTTGTTAGCTACGATGTGTGTCATATCACGTCTGATGTTAGATTGCCCCAAGGGAGCTGCCCACCCCCGCCACTCCCACTCTCTGTCCAGCAGAGGCCTTGGCTCTTGGCTCCATAGCCGGGGCCGTGTGTCTGGGGGAAGGATGACTGTGGCCGTGCACAGCTGCACGTTGTGCCTGAGGTTTCTTGTGATTGCTGTGGATGGAGTGGCGTTGACTGTGGTGTCCTGTAACCAAGATTAGTCGGCAATTCCGGAAATCTGAGGATAAAAATAGCTGCAGAGTCGCCAACCCCCACGGGTGCCACTTCGGGAGAGAGGAATGGTGGCTGGAAAGTGCTGAGTGTCATGATCTCTGCTTCCGTCCGGTGGTGGGAGGTTCTCAGAATAAGAATCTTTGGCCCTTGGATTTCCCCCAAAGGGTTTCTCCGTGCTTCGCGGCCTGCTGAGTCAGTGGAGTAGGGTTCGGGTGAACTTTCAAGGAGGGATATTGGGTTTTGAGAGAGGGGGCGTGTGGAGCAGCCATGTGGGGCTGAGCGGGGTGGGGTGGGGTGGGAGGGTGGTAATCATTGAGGGAGCCCACTGGTCGTGTCGACCTCCAGCGGCTCCAATATCCTGTCATGGAGGATTCATGGCCACCCAACAACCTTCCAAAGTAGATCCCTCAGACCCAAAGCCTCTTCTTGCTCTGTTGGTCTTGCCTCTTGCCACCTCTGCCTCCAGACATGGACAACTGTTGACTAACATCCTCACCCAGCTTCTTCCCCTTCTGTCCTCCAGAAAATCTGGTTAAATGCCAAGTTCGTGGTCCAGTTCCCATCCTTTCGGTACAATCCAATATGCTCTCCATTTGATCCTTGTTTTAAAAAAATATGTATTTATTTGACTGCACCAGGTCTTAGTTGTGGCATGCAGGATCCCCTGTCTTCGCTACAGCACACAGGACCTTTAGTTGCAGCATGTGAAATCTAGTTCCCTGAGCAGGGATTGAACTCAGCCCCCTTGCTTTGGGAACACAGAGTCTCAGTCACTGGACCTCAAGGAAGCCCCTCCAATTGATCTTAACCCTGAATCCCTCTGTACCATATTCTCTACATTTTCCTGGGAAATGTTCATTGCAAAAGAGTTCTCTGGGACCCCCTAAGAAATGGAAAACAGAAGCTTTTTACTCATGGCCCACAGAAAAGCTGGACTAACTTGGACTGAGGGGACCATGTGTTTGAACTAAATAGGGATCTACAGTCTAGAATATCCCTAGGAGAGGGAAGTCGTATTATTTGAAGCTCATGGAATAATTTCTACTAAGCTTACTAAAGTTGAGGTGGTATCAGCCCTTTGATCTCCTGCTTTGATATCCAACTTGATGGGAATAATTCTAGTTGCTAAATTAATCTTTCAAATTAAAGGGATTTTTTTTTAAAGGGAGTGTGTTCTAAAATAGTTGACTTATGCTTAAGTTTTTTCCGACCTTGCCAAACCCAATTCATCCCTCTCACCACTGTGCTCAGGTACAGCTTGATTTTTTTCATTAAAAAAAAAATTTTTTTTAATGTAGTGTTTGTGTGTGTATGTGTATGAGAGAGAGAAAGAGAGAGAGAGTGTGTGTGTGTATGTTATGAACACTTAGATGCTTGTGTCTGGGCTGGACTGTGAGCTCCTTTTGANCTCTCACCACTGTGCTCATGTACAGCTTGATTTTTTTCATTAAAAAAAAAATTTTTTTTAATGTAGTGTTTGTGTGTGTATGTGTATGAGAGAGAGAAAGAGAGAGAGAGTGTGTGTGTGTATGTTATGAACACTTAGATGCTTGTGTCTGGGCTGGACTGTGAGCTCCTTTTGAAAGGGAAAGATTCATTCAATTTTGTATCTCCAACACACTTATGAAATGTTTATTGAATTGGAAAGGATTACATGGATTAAAGGTTCTTTGGGGAAATCCTGTTTACATTATTAATTTGCTTGGCAAGTTTCTAGATAGCAATAAGATACATTTCCTTGCCAGCCTCTGTCCAAATTTAAAATTCCACCTTAATGAAGCTCCATCATCTTTCTGTGAGTCTATGGCTTGATGTCACCAATCATGTCTTTATTTCTTCTCCAAGTGTTCCTGGGAGGACTCCAGCCTGCAGGCTGGCTCCATTGCCTGGAGCGTGAGGTCCATAGGCCCAAAGTCAGGCATTTGGCCTGCTGGGTCCCCTCAAACTCATAAGCCCTGTCCTGTGCACTTGACCCAAGTCAGCCATTGCACACTTGGTCTCAGAGGGCATAGTGAAGTTGGAAGGGCCCACCTGGTACCCATGGAGGAGAATGGTATTCTGTGTGCTTTGGCACCAGACCCAACTGGTACAAATCCTGGCTCCAGCACATTCTAAGTGTGTGGCCTTGGTCAGCTCAGCTATTCTCATTGAGACTCAGTCTCCTTTTCTGTAAAGTGAAAAAAACTAATGCCTTACTGAGCGCCGAAGAATTGATGCTTTTGAACTGTGGTGTTGGAGAAGACTTTTGAGAGTCCCTTGGACTACAAGGAGATCCAACCAATCCATCCTAAAGGAGATCAGTCCTGAGTGCACATTGAAAGGACTGATGTTGAAGCTGAAACTCCAATACTTTGGCCACCTGTTGAGAACGGACTCATTTGAAAAGACCCTGATGCTGGGAAAGATTGAGGGCAGGAGGAGAAGGGGAAGACAGAGGATGAGATGGTTGGATGGCATCACCAACTCAATGGACATAAGTTTGAGTAAACTCCGGGAGTTGGTGATGGACAGGGAGGCCCGGCGTGCTGCAGTCCATGGGGTCACAAAGAGTCGGACATGACTGAGCAACTGAACTGAACTGAACTGAATGCCTTACCTGTAAGAATGCTGAAATAATTGTGAATAAGGATGCAGAGTGGCTACTGCAATGCTCGGTAGCTACACATGGGAGGGAAATCTTTCAAAGATGTGTCACACCATCTTTACCAAAATCAACTTTGAGCTTCAGAGTCAGAGGCCAAGGGGATGCTAAAGAAGCCAGAGGCCATATCTGGTTGTCAAGAGGGAAGAAGTCAGGAAAAAATAGCTGTAGTATTAAGTATGAATTGAGCACTCACTCTGAACCAAGCACTATGCTAAGCATTTTATGTGGAACATTCTATTTAATTTTCACAACCCCCTTTTTTCAGCTTTATTGAGGTATAATGAAATTGTGAGATATTTAAAGTGTACACTGAGATGATTTGATATATATATATATATATATATATATATAGTGAAAGGATTCCTCCCATCTAGTTAATTAACACATCCATCACTGTTTCGTTTTGTTTTTTAATTTAGGGGTTGAGAACGTTTAAGTTCTACTCTCTAAGCAAATTTCAGTTATATAATTAGTGTTATCAACTACAGCCACCATGTTACACATTATTCATCATACAGCTGAAAATGTGTACCCTTTTATCAACCTCTCCCTATTTCCTTCAACCCCATTCCCTGGCGATCACTTCTACTCTCTGTTTCTGTGAATTTGACTTAAAAAAAAAAATTCCAGGAACTTCCCTGGTTGCCCAGTGGTTAAGACTTGGCCATCCAATGCAGGGGGCATGGGTTCCATCCCTGGTCAGGGAGCGAAGATCCCACAGGCCTCTCAGCCGAAAAACCAAAACATAAAACAGAAGCAATATAGTAACAAATTCAATAAAGACTTTAACTATGGTCCACACCAAAAAATAAAATAAAAAATTCCACATGTAAGTGATCCCTTGCAGTATTTGTCCTTCTCTGCCATTTCATTTAGAGAGATGCCCTCAAGGTCCATCCACATTGCTGTAAATGTTAGTACTCACAACTCCCATTTTACAGATTAAAAAACTAAAGCTCAGTAACATGTCCAAGTTCACCCAGACAGACAAGTCAGGTCAACCCCAGATAAGAGGTGGACACTGCTCCCTGGGTTGCAGAGGTCTCATAGCCTCAGCAGAACCCTTGAGATGACCCTTTGTGCGAGCTCCATAGCTGGGGTCAACTTCGGGGCAGGCACACGTGTAAAAGGAAAAACAAGCAAACAGGGATGGTGAGAGGTGACTGGAATCACCCTTCCCACGAGGAGAGAGAAGCCTACAGAGGTGGAAGGAAAGCTTTGTCCCTTCCTGTGACTGGTTAGGGCAGATCTGGGACCAACCAGCCCTTCCACCTGGGGATCAGCCAAGCTGGAGGGACCCAGCCCGCTTCCCCGGATCCACAGCACCCTCTTCCTGACTCACGCCTGACAAGCTTGTGGGGCGGGGGCTGGAGGAGGAAAACTGACAAAACCAGTGATAGAAAAAAAAAAATTGGATTGGAACATTTATTCGTTCAGGACCAACTCTAAACCGCACCTCCGCCTGCCAAGGCTTAATCGTCATCCCATGGCAGAGTCCCTCCTTAGTCACTGTCTGCCCCTCCAGAGGGACTTGTAAGACAATTACAAGAATTCAGCGATAATCTCTGCCTATTTGCATCTTTCCGTTTTTATTTCCCAGCTTTTCCAGCATTTGCTCTCATTAAACATCCAACCCCAAAGCCAGCCGAAAAGGCTTGTCAGCATGTTCTGGTACTGTCTCCTTCCGCCTGATTCTATTACTTGGGTGAAAGTCCCAGGGTTTTGTGTCAGCTTCAGAAAGATCAAAGGGGAAAGGTTAGGCCCTTGGAAGGGGACAATCATGAGGACCTCTGAGGGAACTGGGCTACTAGCTCCATGGTCTTGTATGTTGGAGATGGAACATTGAGGCCAAGAAGGGGCTGCCTGCTGGGCAGAGGGGACCTGCACCCAGGGGGCATTAGCCAATGGTGCTGTCCACTGAGGTCTGGGGAAAAGCCAAGTCTGGTGTGAGAGTCACCATTCAGAATAGCTGGGCCACTGGCACACTTAGAGAACAGAGGCTAGAACACAGCTTCCATAGGGCGGCCTCTTAGATCCTCTACCTCAGTCCTCTCTAGCTAGCGCTTACAGCACCACACATGCACAAACACATATGTACCAATTCACACACACACACACACACACACACACACGGCCCCCACACTCTGTCTCTGCATAAAGAGAGAATGCTTGGAAATTCTTTCAGAGGGGAGTTCTGGGATGACAAGGACTTAAAGATACTGCTTCTTTGAAAGGCTGTCCTGTCCCGTCTGAGGTTACAACTTGGTTGGGACTGAGGGGAGTAGTCAGAGCTATGGGTTATGGAAGACCCATGAGGACTGCCCCCCACCCCACCAGGGTGTTTTTCTTCCTTATCCCTGAAGACCACCTGCTCTTCTGCTGACATTTCACCATATTGGTCCTTTCTACACATCTCTGGAAAGATTGAATCCTGGGAGAGAGAGGTCTAATTTTTCCTCTTGGGTAGTAGTTCAGTTCACTTCAGTTCAGTTCAGTTCAGTTCAATCCAGTCGCTCAGTCGTGTCCGACTCTTTGCGACCCCATGAATTACAGCACGCCAGGCTTCCCTGTCCATCACCATCTCCCAGAGTTCACTCAAACTCATGTCCATCAAGTCGGTGATGCCATCCAGCCATCTCATCCTCTGTCATCTCCTTCTCCTCCTGCCCCCAAACCTTCCCGGCATCAGGGTCTTTTCCAATGAGTCAACTCTTTGCATGAGGTGACCAAAGTATTGGAGTTTCAGCTTCGGCATCATTCCTTCCAAAGAAATCCCAGGGCTGATCTCCTTTAGGATGGACTGGTTGGGTAGTAGTAGTAGCAGTAGTGAAAGTCACTCAGTTGTGTCCAACTCTTGTGACCCCGTGGACTGTAGCCCACCAGATTTCTCTGTCCATGGGATTCCCCAGGCAAGAATACTGGAGTGGGTTGCCATTTCCTTCTCCAGAGGATCTTCCCAATCCAGGAATCAAACCCATGTCTCCTGCATTGCAGGCAGATTCTTCACCAACTGAGCTAGGAGGGAAGCTCTTTCCTCTTGGTTGCCACATACCATATCCCGATTTTGCCTTCCATAGTTTTAGCAAAATATACCCTCTGCAAAAAGTAATTGTAATTAAGGAGTATATCCCAGACTGGGGTAGTAGATAGAATGGAGGCTGTGTAAGCTGCTGGAACCAGGAGCCTAATTGGACTGAAGGCTATTTGTCTTGTAACAGCCTGGAGGTGAAGGGTCCAGGCCAGCGGGGAAGCTCTGCCCCACACAGTCACTTGGCTCCCAGGTTCCTTCTGTCTTGTTGCTTTGCTCTGACATCCTCTGGAGAGTTGTCTTCATTCAAGTGGTCAGAGCTCTTACTCACAGGGAACAAAGCAACTTATTGTCATAGTAGAAGTGGGAGGCCAATTTATTTTCATGTAAGCAAGTGATGCAGAAGTTACACACCTCAGTTCTGCTCATATTCTACCAAAGAACTTAGTTACGTGGCCACACATAGCTGCAAAGGAGGCTGTGCAATGTGGTTTCTAATAAGATGAAGGTCAACGCAGAGGTTAAGGTTTTGTATGAACATGTACATATGGGCTCTTCATTGACAGCACTAGATGGTGAGAGTTCATTCTTCCAAGGGTGACTCTGAGACACTCCTAGTGTGTGTGCATGTGAAGTCACTTTAGTTGTGTCTGACTCTTTGTGACCCTATGGACCATAGCTCACCAGTCAGGCTTCTCTGTCCATTGGATTCTCCAGGGAAGAATACTGCAGTGGGTTGCCATGCCCTCCTTCAGGGGATCTTTCTGAACCCTTGTCTCTGGCATCTAACTGCATTGACAGGCAGTTTCTTTATCACTAGTACCACCTGCCATCCCTATCTATCTATCTGTCCATCATCAATCAGTCATCTGTCTACCTATCTATCATCAATAATCGCTCACCTATTTATCTATCAATCATCTACCTATCACCTATCAATCAAACACTACCTATCATCGATCAATCCATCTATCTTCTATTTTGTCTATCAATCAATTATCTATCTGTCTTTTATCTATCTATCAATATCATCATCTTCACTGAGGACATAGTGGAAAGCTTGGTAGGAAGACAGACTAGGGCTTAAGACATCGAACAAACTGACCATTTGTTCATTCATTCAACAAACATTTATCGAACTCCTACTACAAGCCAGGCGCTATGCTGGGCACTGAGATATACAGACATGAAAAGCATGTTTATGACTCTGAGTAAACTTGTCTGTGGTTTCTAAACTTGCCAATTCACCCAAACTCTCAGAGAGACAGGTGAACTTGTTTTTAAATAGACCTCAAATGATGCTTCTTAGCCATCTCTGTTTAATTGAAGGGTACCCTAAGATTGAAGCTAATTAAAAACAATTACTATTTGCAACCACTTATCTTCTTAATCGCCTACAACAACAGTTGGGAATGAAATTGAATGCTGATGTCAATGTGATTATAACCGTCAGCTGTAATCCTGAATTTTCAATTCTCAAGTCCATCAAAATGGAACCCCTATGCTCATTTATGGGCTGTATAATACACCAATGTTATAAAGTTGAACTTTAAAAGTACCGTTTCTGGTTATTTCATTTTCTTTTCACAAAGCTACTGAAAAAAGCTAAAGACCAGTGGAATCAAGCTTCTTGATTCTTCCAGTGCAGAGGCTCGCTAGCCCCCTGATTTTCTGTGATGATTTATAGGGTTAGGATGTGATGTGGGACCACTGACAGGCAAAACAGCATAAAACACCAGGGAGAGGTCGGAAAGATGGGTAACTTGGTGGTTTGTCAAGAGCCCCAACTGAGAACAGTGAGTGGGTGAATTAGGTTTCCCTCCCTGTCTTTCGGGTGCAGAAGTGCACTGTGTAGGAGTCAGAAGTCTGACCCGGCTTGGAAAACCCCTGGGTCGGAGACCTCCATCTCCTCCAGCTGCCAGACTGTGTCGAAGGAAAATGATTTTCCTCTCAAAAATGTGCTTTCAACCCCCACAGCTGCCTTGCATGTGGGCTGTAGCAAGGGCCTGAGGCACCCCTCACCTGCCAGGCACCCCCAGGCTAACCGTCGAGAGAGTCTGGCCTAAAGCAACCAAGGAGTGCAATGCCAGCAGATGGTCTAGAGTTGAAGTGGGTTTGCCTGGTTTCAATATTATCCCCTTTGAATCCTGGAGCAACGTGATGACTGCCAGGCACAGCTTCTGGGCTCCAAGAGCAGGAGAGGAGGTGTTCTGGGCCACTCGGTGAGTTACCAGTTTTGTCAACATCCTCTTTCCTGTTCTCTCCAACGTGACAGTCGTCTCGGTCAGCACAAAGGTGCCCCTGGTTTAACAAGGAGGAATCACAATGACAGACCCCACTGCCAAAGCTCCATGGCATTTCAGTCCTCTGCCTTCGGTGCCCTGTCCCCTGCCGACAATCTTACCGCTCAGACAGCACAGGGATGAGCACCGGGCTTCAGAGGAGTTGGGTGAACACTGAGGGGGTAAGACCCTGAGCACCAGCACCCTTGCAACCCGTGCACTATCTGTGATTCAAACCAGATTGTCTGGCCCCGTTCAGCAGGCTCCCTGCTCTACTGCTTGGCAAGCTGCCACCTCCCTGGGTCCTGACTGGCTCATTTGCAAACAAGAGAGAGAAGAAAAAGAAAAACAAAAAACAGTGACAGTGTCTAAAGACATCTCCAACCCTAAGGGTCACAATCAAGGTGCAGCGAGACCCCCCTGCACGAGGCACATAGGTCCCTTTATCCCAGTTCGTCACCAGGCAGCATCTGGGGTCCCACCTCATCTTCTTTCAAGGAAGAAAAAGAGAACTGAGGAAGAAAGAGTAGCTGTTGGCTGTGCTAAGAACCTGACAAGTATCATCTCTCTTGATTCTCTCAACTGCATCCTAAGGCATGTGTGATGGTCCCCCTTTTATGAAATCTGAGCCTCAGGGAAGTTAAGCAGTGCTGAGAGTCATACAACTCGTAAGCAGCCAAGCTGGAATCTGGACCTAGATCAGTCAGAATTCATGAGTTTTCAAGGTTTAGTCCTCCTGGGTCTAAACATGCAGTAGGTGCTCAATAAGTGTGCTGAGTCTGATACACAGTAGGTGCTCAAAGAGTATGCTGAGTAAATGAGTGGGTGGAGTGAGAGCAGACAAGGCTGAGGAGGGAGATGTGAATCGCTGGTTTCTGGTGGTTTCTGGTACAGGGTGGAGGCTGTTGTCCTTATTATGAGGAAAAGGATACTGTGGTCCTGGGGAAGACGGGGGAAGGTGTGACAGCCAAGCCGCCACCACAAACAGGGGGCAGGTTTCTGGAACAGGGAACAGGGCTGGAGAAGGCGGCTGTTTTCCGCTACTCCCGTCCTCCACGCCCACCAAGCCAGGCAGCCGCGTTCGTGTGCGTGGTTGTCACCCGGGCGTGGAGGTGATGCCTTGTCCCCCCGACCACTTCCCTCCCCTGGGAGAGGAGTCACACATGCCCAGCACTGCCCCACTGCCCACATCTGCCTTTCTTTCCAGAGGTGATGTAAGAATTAGCAACCTGAGGATTGGAGCCCTGGCCCACCTCCGAGGGGGTTTGATGCCAAGGTTGGGCGCCGACAGTAGGCTCGGCCAAGACGCATCTCCAAACCACGGGCCTGGGCCGCCCCGCCTGAACTGTCTCCGAGCCTCCTCGTGGGGCGGCCGCTGTCTGTCACCGCGGCTCCTGAAGAGCCGACAGCTTCTTCGTGCTCGGGAGTCACAGGAGGATTACGACTGTCGGCCCCCTCCTATCACCCCCTCCAGCTGCCCAGGCCCCCCAGAGAATCCCTTCCCAGTGTGCAAGGATGTCATCATCACAGCCACATTAAAGCAACTTGTAAGCGACATTCTCAAAACGGGAGCGTGGCTGATGTGTGTGTGGGGTGGGGGAGCAGGGAGGAGGGAGACTCTAAGTCATAAATACATGGAATACACCCCTCCAGCCTCCCAGGGTAGGAGACAGAGTTGAAGCAATGTGCGAACTCTCCGTAGGGTCCTGTCCTCCTCTTGGTCCTGGCTGTGATGACCTTTTCATTTCTTGAGATCCTCTGTTTCCGACACTCCAGCACGAAGGGAATCCCCGTGGGCTCAAGGAGTGGCCATCAGGAAAGAATACCTGGAGACCAGCCTCTCAGGCACAGCACAGCCAGCGTGCCTGCGCCCCCGGGCACACCCCCTCCCCGCCCTGGGGCCCCCTGCTCTGCCACGCCTCCTGCACTGTGTGTGCATCAGAAGCTCCCATGTGTCGGGAGCCCCCGTCACTCAGACACTTCAACAGACCTGGCAGGTTTGGTGGAGCCTATACTACAGACAAGCCTCCGGTGTGCGCTGCCCCCGGGGAGGCCAGGGTGGGCCCATGTCCCTCCAGGTCACGCTCCAGGATTGGGGGGGTTCCCCATGAGCTGGTGGGACTCGGAGCCAACCCAACAAGAAGCTGGAGCGAGGTTCCCGTCTGACAGAGCAGGTGGCATCCCCGTGGCCCGTGACAGACTTGGAACATGGGTTTCCTGGAGGAGCAAGGTGGTGAGGCAGAGTATCACCGATTTTGAGGTGTTTTCATTCCTAGAGACCTAGGGAGCAGATTCTCTTAGGGGCCCTCTCTCTGCCATCCCAGGAGGCCTGCTGCCCCTACAGCCATACACACTCTCAGGACATGCTCAGTTGCGTCCCACTCTTGGCGACCTTATGGACAATACAGTCCATGGAATTCTCCAGGCCAGAATACTGGAGTGGGTAGCCATTCCCTTCTCCAGAGGATCTTCCCAGGTCTCCCACATTGCAGGCAGATTCTTTACCAGCTGAGCCACTAGGGAAGCCCAAGAATACTGACATGGGTAGCCTATCCCTTCTCCAGTGGATCTTCTCGACCCAGGAATTGAACCGGGGTCTCCTGCATTGCAGGTGGATTCTTTGCCAACTGAGCCACCAGGGAAGCCCATTCCTAGAGACCTAGGGAGCAGATTCTCTCCGGGTCCACTCTCTGCCGTCCCAGGAGGCCTGCTGCCCCTACAGCCGTGTACAGTACCCTGGGCTTGAAGTCCGGGGTCTCCATTTCCAGTGAAGATGGCGAGTCCATTTCTACCCCTTGCGACCTATGCCTGGGAGAAAACATGGACCCTGTTCCCTTGACTGTTTCCTACGTTTTATGAAAAACTGTGGTTATGAGTCAACACCAGACAATGACTAAAAGAAACTGGAATATTGCTTTGTAAAAAAAATAATAAAGTATGGATTGTATTATTTAATTTAAGCTTCCCTGGTGATTCAGACGGTAACGAATCCATCTGCAATGTGGGAGATTGCATTCAACCCCTGGGTTGGGAAGATCCCCTGAAGGAAGACATAGCAACCCACTCCAGCATTCTTGTCTGGAGAATCCCCATGGATAGAGGAGCCTGGTGGGCTACAGTCCATGGGGTCACAAAGAGTCAGACACAACTGAGGGACTAAGCACATGCACTCCCCTACTTAACTTGGCTTCTACCATCTATCATTTATTATTATATTAGGAACACCCTCTAATATGGGATGGGATGGTTATAGTAGATGCCTGGACACTATTAAAAATATACAACCAGTCATTATATATTATAACTGTAGTGCTGACTGTTATGCATTTTACATCTCTATTATTGAAAGAATCATATGAAATCATTCATTGGAATGTCATATTTAATTAACTGGCTTCATCTTTTTAGTTTTGCTCGCCATCAACCCAAATATTATTTGGTCATACTTCAGGATTCGATCAATTGAAAGAACATAAACATTCATTATATTTTTCACTTTTTGTTGTCAAACAATAGATATTTTTCTTCCTTTTAAAAACAGTCTAACAGTTTTACTTTAAAAAAAAAAATCTAACACAAGTAACAAATGTTGGTGAGAATGTGGAGAAAAGGGAACCCTTGTACACTGTTGATGAGAATGTACATTGGTGCAGCCATTTGGAAAACAGTATGGAGGTTTCTCAAAAAGCTAAAATCAAACCTACCATGTGACCCAGCAATTCCACTTTTCGGTACATATCTGAGAAGAACAAAACACTAATTCAAAAAGATACCTGCACCCCAACATTCATAGCAGTGATNAAGGAAACCCTTGTACACTGTTGATGAGAATGTACATTGGTGCAGCCATTTGGAAAACAGTATGGAGGTTTCTCAAAAAGCTAAAATCAAACCTACCATGTGACCCAGCAATTCCACTTTTCGGTACATATCTGAGAAGAACAAAACACTAATTCAAAAAGATACCTGCACCCCAACATTCATAGCAGTGATATTTACAATTGCCAAGATAGGTAAACAACCTAAGTGTCCGTAACAGATAAATAAAGAAGATGTGGTATACATATACAATGGAACACTACTCAGACATAAAAAAAGAAGAAAATTTTGCCATTTGAAGCAACATGGATGGATTCTGAGGGCATTATGCTAAGTGAAATAAGTCAGACAAAGACAAATACACTATGATATTACTTATCTGTGGAATCTAAAATAGTAGAACCAACTAGTGAAGATAACTGAAAGAAGCAGACTCACAGAGAACAACCCAGTGATTACCATCGTTGGAGAGATAAAGAGGGTGGGAGAGTATGAGGTACAAAGTATGGGGTGTAAGACAGGCTTAAGAATGTAATGTATAACATGGGAAAGATAGCCAATATTTGTAATGGGAAAGTAACATATCAAGTGGTATAAAAAGTAAAAATTTTAATTGTTGTTGTTCAGTCACTCAGTCATTTCCGACTCTGCAACCCGGTGGACTGAGGCATGCCAGGCTTCCTTGCCCATCACCAACTCCTGGAGCTTGCTCAAACTCATGTCCATTGAGTCAGTGATGCCATCCAACCATCTCATCCTCTGTCACCCCCTTCTCCTGCCTTCTGTCTTTCCCAGCATCAGGGTCTTTTCCAAAGAGACAGCTCTTCATACCAGGTGGCCAAAGTATTGGAGCTCCAGCATCAGTCCTTCCAAAGAAAAAATAAATAATTTTTAAAAATCTAATAGTTTTTTGTTCTCCCTTGGAATAGATACTCTCTTTTTTTGTTGCTTCAAATGGATACAAATCAGTTAGGGTCTCAGCAGGAAACAGATGGCGCATGCAAACTGGGTGATTGGGGGAGAGTGACTCTTAGAAGTGTGGCCAGGAAGAAAGAGTGCAGCACCCAAGAGCTGGTCACAGTGGGGAGACACCCAGCCCAGGCCAGAGGAGGCGTGAGCAGACGCCAGCATCTCAGGAGAGAACTGGGCAGGAGGAGCAGCTGCTGGCCTTAGTGAGACTCCCCCCTCCACCACCAACCCCTGCCGCCCCCCAGGCCAGGAGGGAACCCACTATGATCACCTGGACTCAGACCCTCCCTTTCTCAGACCTCTTACTGATTCTCCAACTTGCCAAACCCCAGGGGCAGGCTGAGGACCCAGAAGCAGGATGAGCCCATAGGGTCACTTCGTGACAGCTTCCGCTTTTCTCCCCTAGTTTCTCATATTTATCTGAATATACTATCCCCAAATTAACCATCACAGAAGCTATTTTTTTTCTTATAAGGTTCAAAAAAGAATTGGTATGGGAATTCCCTCACAGCCCAGTGGTTAGGACTCTGGGCTTCCACAATAGGGGGCAGGAGTTCAGTCCCTGGCTGGTGAACTAAGATCCTGCAAGCCGTGTAGAGAGGCCAAATGTTGGCTTTTTTGTTAGGATATCACTTATTAAATCTGAATCTCTAAAAAATTATTTTCAAAATGTTCGACTATTGCTTTCCATAATTTCTCTTTAAAAAAATCCAAATCTGGACACAATTTTCAACCTGCTTTTGTAGCTCTTAAACTGTAGGAGGCCCCTTGAGTTCTCTTCTAGTTTTTATTTTCTAAATTTTAAGCTCTTTGAATGCATTATTCAATCCCTAACCATATTTTTTTTTTGAAGAATAAAAGTTTATGGTAGAAAGATTTAAAGTGATTTATCCTACTTACATCTTCCATTGCATCTTTCAAAGACAATTGAACACAGTGACTTACCAACTTAAATCAGACTGGAAATTCTCCTAAAATCTTGGTTGAAATATCACAAACTTTCCATAGCATTATGCTGGTACTCTGTACGAAATCCAATGAGATTTTCATATAACTATTGTTCAGTGAAAAATTATTCTTCTCAAACACTGATGATAAGGTTAGATATATTACTTCAAACATCACTATTTTAAGTTCCATAAGATAGATAAAATCTATTAAACTAATTTCAGTCTTAAATTTCACATATTTAAGTAAATTTTTAACAATACTTCAGTGTGAAAGAGCTAAAGCTTTGTCAACCATGATTGACATTTTATTGCTTTGATGCATAAGTTTTCCAGAAAGCAATTATATATTTTAGTAGGCAAATGTTTTATAACAAGCAGGACCATAAACTAGACTATAATAATATGACCTTATTGAAAATACTGTTTCTGAAGTCTATTAGATATTTTACATCTGAAAATTCTGGGTATATTTTAAATAACCACTTGATATTGCTACCAACTCTAATTAACAGTCATTCCTAATTTTTTACTTCTTTATTGACAGTCATTGATAAATTTTTTCCACAAATTTTGATGATTTCAAATGTCTTTTTTATATAAAATTGACCCCTGATAATCTCTTACTTTCTTTCTCCCTGATGATCTCAAATTTTCTTTATTGGGATCTTGAACTTGAATGGAAGAGAATTGCCATTCTGATTATATGGTTGAGTGTTTAGCACTTTCAGTTTTTAATGGTGCAATTCTGAGCACTCTTTACATTCCCCATTTCCAATACTAGCAAAATAAGCTAGTCACATTTTTGTTGAAATAAATTGTAAATTGTTTCCCACTCTAGCAATATAAATTATCTGGTTGATTTTGTATCAGTATTTCAACAGTATTCATAAGACATTCTGTTTGGATTTGTTGCATGGGGTTGGGAGATGTTCCAGGTTACAGCTGATGATTAATATCCTATCTTTTTTGTTTTCCTGCAGAGTCAGAAGATTCACATGTATGATATTTTTCAAAGGCACATTAAAAAACTTATCTCAGCTTTGATGTGTTTTCATTCTGAGTCTTCAGGGTTTTGTTTGCTTTCAAGTGAGCACATATCAGTGGAACCAGCAAGACAGTAAGACTGATGCAAAGAAAACTGGAGTGTGCAAACTATTTATACTGACTAATTTAGAAACATAACTGCTTAATAACCCACAGAGCAGAAAAACATTGTAACCTTTGGAGTTTTCTTTTCTACAAGACAGAAACAGTTATATCTCCTCTGGACCAAATTCATTTACACTGCTATTGGACAAAAATCATTTATGTCAATCTTAATTTTATACAGGTTAACGCTTGTCTTTCTGAGTCTGTAAAATATTCTAAATCAATAGTAAGCAGTAAGTGATCTTTTTCCTATTGTCTTGCTCTATTTCCTTTTTTAAAATTATGTGTGTGTTTGTTATTCATTTCTGGCTGTGCTGGGCCTTGGTTGCTGGGTGCTGGCTTCTCTTGTTGTGGAGCATGAGCTGTAGGGTGTGTGGGCTCAATAGCTGTGCTGCACATACTAAGCTGCCCCTTGGCATGGGAAATCTTCCAGGACCAGGGATCAAACCTGTGTCCCCTGCATTGGCAGGCAGACTCTCAACCACTGAGCCACCAGAGAAACCCTCTATTTCCTTTTTCAGTAAGAAACCTTAGCTGTGATTATAACCTGCTCTTAGTTTTGTGAGTTCTAACAAACCAGCAAACTTGAAGATAGTCTTGAGAACTTAGCTCTGTCGAAAAATAAGAAAGTCTTGTAGTTTACTCTGTTTAAAAACAATCAAAAGCTTGGGGGTTTGGGGAAGCACAAAGTACACAAAGTCATTCTAAAATATGAAATCTTTGCTCTCTAAGTAAAGAAAAAAAAAATGTTATACCACGTGTTAAAAGCAGACTGGGTACTCCAAGATCAATTTGTCACCACGGTAGAAAGAAAACAAAATTTTGACTTTTGCATTAACATTATATTTGCAGTAAATGCATAACAGGTTTCTGTTTCTTAAAAAAAATCTTATGAATAAGCTCATAATACTTAGCCAGGATTGGCAAAATTTTACATTTTACTTTTCATTGCCTATTTTGATACTCATTATTTGTAGGTATTATAACTCAAGGCAAATAAAATTCTCTTTTCACAAAGGTTCTACTAATTCCTCCATTCATAGAGGTCTTCTCCTTTCACCATCTTCTTTTATGTCTGGAACCATCAAACTCTGCATTTTAGTACACAATTACTTTTTTTCCCTTAATAAGCAGAATCATCAACTTGCAAAAGCATACTTACTTCTCTGTCATTATTACTCCCTATATTAATCAGCCACATAAATTAGAACTTTTTCCAAAGTAGGCCGGTTCTTTTTTATGATAAGACCTGAAAGAGCAGCTTTTGGGGGCGGGGTGGGGGGATTTGGTTTGTTGTTGTTGTTTTGTCTACTTGTGTAGATTTCTGCCCCTGGTTTATATATAACAGATTATTCTGATTGTTAGGTAGACCTTGGCCTTGGAGCGATGAAAGTAAGACAAGTTCTATTTTAGAGTTCAGTTTGTTTGATTAAGAGATTCTAGATAAATCCCATACATGCTGTAATGCTGGAAATTTGTCTAGGAAGCCCACATCCTGTGGGTGCAAACTTGCCTGAACATGCCTGGGTTGAAGCAGTTTGAGAGGGCTTATTCAGATGAGAAGCCAAGAAGCCTCTGAAAGGAATTTTCTGTAAAGTTCTATCTCAACATGCCTGAAGTAACAAGGCCCAGTCTGACAGTGATTCCCGAAGAGATGAAGTAGCTGAGCACCTCTTACAGTGTTAGCAAGGACTGAGCTTAGCTAAAAATAACAGAAATCATGAGTCAATGGTGACTAACATAAACTAAGGAGAATTTTTTTTTCCTCTCAAAACAAGAAGTCCAGAAAAAAAAATTTGCTAGTATTAGTTCAGGGGTTAAGGATTCCAAGGCCGAGGTCTCAGCAATTTCCTTGGCCTTTCCCTGCTGATCACAACATTGCTACTGAACCAACAGCCACTAAGTTCAAATTATAACCAAAAAGTAGAAAATAGGAATAAAGATCAAAGAAAAAGAGGCAATACTGTTTTCAGAAAAGCAAAATGTTTCCTCCAAATCTCCAGTAGACTTTTGCTGTGGTTTATCAGTCCAAATGGGCTTCCTAGGTAGCTCAGTAGGGAAAGAATTCTCAATACAGGAGATGTGGGTCCAATCCCTGGGTCGGGAAGATCCCCTGGGGAAGGGAATGGCTCTCCACTTCAGTATTCTTATCTGGGAAATCCCATTGACAGATGAGCCTGGCTGCAGTCCGTGGGGTCGCAAAAACGTTGGACATGACTTAGCGACTAAACAACAACAATTGGTCAGAATAACATTTGGACATGTCTGCCCTGCTAAAATTGGGACCCTATTCATAGAGAAGAAGGTGTGAAGGATATAGAATATGTGTATCTGTCAGAAAACCAGAATCCAATTTATGTAGTTCAAGCGGAAAGAGAGATTTGATACGGGGATACCGGGAGCTGAGTATGTATAAGACACTTGAAAAGACGAGCAGGGACGGGAAGGCTGGCACTGGCTCTACATCCACTGCCAGCTTTTAGGACATCAGAAATTTACTACCACAGGAAACCACTACTGATTCTAGAGCTCTGGCTACTAGGACTACCCATAGCAGGCAGGCAGGTGATTCACAGGGGAAAAACCAGAGGTGGCTGCAAAACCCCACATCTGCCCAAACCAATGTGACTGCCCACCACAGCTGGAGGAAACATGTGGTCAGTGTCTCCCCTCTCTCTTCCAGTTCTCAGATGAGTGTGTCATTGCAGAATATAAATGGGATGCCTGCTCACAGTGGATTCTGGGAAATGTAGTTCACAGGCTTCCAGCCCTGCCTTCCAGCGGAGATGTGGGCCTGAGTGGTGCTGAATACCAAGAGTTCATTTAGCACTGTAGGCAATAGTACTGTTTCTCACATTCATCCAGAGTGCAGGTGTCAGACTCCATGTGAGCGTGGAAGGGCTGAAAATCCCCCCAGGTGCTCTTACTATTGGGTCACTTTTGAGTGTCACTTCTACAAGTTCCCTGATAGCTCAGCTGGTAAAGAATCTGCCTGCAATGTGAGAGATCTGGGTTGGATTCCTGGGTTGGAGAGATCCCCTGGAGAAGGGAACGGCTACCCACTCCAGTATTCTGGCCTGGAGAATTCCATGGACTGTATAGTCCATAGGGGTTGCAAAGAGTCGGACACAACTGAGTAACTTTCACTTCACTTCATTTCTGCAAGGGAAGTGAGATACAAATGTATGTGCTTGGTGCAAAGACAATGGGTTATGTCCAGAGGAGCAGGGAAATTCTTAAAATAATTAGAATGTGTATAACTCAGATTGTCCTCTCCTTTCATGCTCCTTTACCCAAGACTTCCAACACAGCCCTCTTACACAAGTTCCCCTGCACCCCATTCTACAGAAAGGAGGTTGGGAGAGAAAAAGGATGGTGTCACTGGGTCAAGACTGGTCACCTTGGGGCTGTCAAGGGGGGAAAGGATGCTTGCTCACTTTAGTCCATCAGCACTCAGGACAGAGACAAGGCTGGGACAGAGGGTAGCAATCTGGGAGCTCCTGGCTGATGTCACAAGAAGAGCCGTGAGTGAAAAAGACACGGAGTCACCTCAGTCTCCACCAAAAAGCAGCAGCCATGGAGCCAGAGACCCACATGGCCAAGACACAAGATGTCACTGAGGGACTTTCCTGGTGGTCTAGGGGCTGAGACACCGCGATCCCGATGCAGGGGGTCAGGGTTCAATCCCTGGTCACAGATCTAGATCCCACAGGCTGTGACTAAGAGTCTGAATCCTGCTACTAAAGATCCCACATGGCGCAATGAAGATCAAAGATTCCGCATGCCGCAACTAAGACCCAGCACAGCCAAATAAGTAAATTTAAAAAAAAAAAAGATGTCACTGAATGGCCAGGATGACTGCAATAGAGGAGCTGGGGGAGAGACCTGGGACTGGGTTGTCACGGTTCTGAGCTACAGAAATATTGCTTTATTACCATTACTGTAGCCTTACTGGTCCCTCCCCAAAGATAAGAATCAAACCTTCACCAGCCAAGTACCTGATCGTATGAAGCTCATTACACGCACAGCAATAAGTGGCTCCAGGCAGAAAACGAGATCCTGTGGACAGGAGGGATGAAAGTGGCAAGGGGTGAGTTCTGTCTCTCTCCTCCCGGTGCGGCCTGCGAGCAGCCAAGCTCCACTGTTGCTTTCTATGTTTTGAAAATACGAACATATTTAAAGAAGATTTGAGACATACTTGGTTGGTGGTTGCAGGGATTTCCGCAGAAGGGCTCCAAGGAGCCAAAAGCATCACGGGCCCTGTCCTTTCCCCCAGAATGCTGGAATGGTCGTTACACGAGCTGCAGTTGACCTCAGCGGCTGGAGAGGTTTGCAGAACTTAAGTAGCTCTTTTTAGGTAATATGGAGTAAGTAAGACCAGTGGCTCTGGAGCCAAACCCTAAAGTGGATGTGAACTCGTCAGAGGAGCCAAAGCGGAGGTTTTTAGAACAAGGGTGATGTCACAACTGACTGGAGTTCACCTCAGCTGCTTGGCCCTCCGGTCACAAGTCTGTCGTGGCTGGAGTCCAGCCTTGGCTCTGCAAGCCAGAGGGCGGGAGGGAGAGACGAGAAGGCGGAGGGGCAGGAACTGACACACAGGAACCTGGAGAGAGCTTGGGCCTGGCCTCTTGGCTCCCATCCCCGGAGCCGCTGTTGATGGCCTTCGAAGGGCGACAGCTGTCCGCTGGAAAGGCAAGCCCAGAGGCGCAGTGGGTCTGAAGGCTGTGGGTGGGGGGCGTCGCTGACTTCCGGCCGAGGAGCTCTCCCAGCCATCTCCCCAGGATGGACAGAGCTGGCGTAGCCTCCAGGGACGCTGCCATCGAGCCTGTGAGGAAAGGGCCGACCTAGGACGGGAAGGCTGGCACTGGCTCTACATCCACTGCCAGCTTTTAGGACATCAGAAATTTACTACCACAGGAAACCACTACTGATTCTAGAGCTCTGGCTACTAGGACTACCCATAGCAGGCAGGCAGGTGATTCACAGGGGAAAAACCAGAGGTGGCTGCAAAACCCCACATCTGCCCAAACCAATGTGACTGCCCACCACAGCTGGAGGAAACATGTGGTCAGTGTCTCCCCTCTCTCTTCCAGTTCTCAGATGAGTGTGTCATTGCAGAATATAAATGGGATGCCTGCTCACAGTGGATTCTGGGAAATGTAGTTCACAGGCTTCCAGCCCTGCCTTCCAGCGGAGATGTGGGCCTGAGTGGTGCTGAATACCAAGAGTTCATTTAGCACTGTAGGCAATAGTACTGTTTCTCACATTCATCCAGAGTGCAGGTGTCAGACTCCATGTGAGCGTGGAAGGGCTGAAAATCCCCCCAGGTGCTCTTACTATTGGGTCACTTTTGAGTGTCACTTCTACAAGTTCCCTGATAGCTCAGCTGGTAAAGAATCTGCCTGCAATGTGAGAGATCTGGGTTGGATTCCTGGGTTGGAGAGATCCCCTGGAGAAGGGAACGGCTACCCACTCCAGTATTCTGGCCTGGAGAATTCCATGGACTGTATAGTCCATAGGGGTTGCAAAGAGTCGGACACAACTGAGTAACTTTCACTTCACTTCATTTCTGCAAGGGAAGTGAGATACAAATGTATGTGCTTGGTGCACAGACAATGGGTTATGTCCAGAGGAGCAGGGAAATTCTTAAAATAATTAGAATGTGTATAACTCAGATTGTCCTCTCCTTTCATGCTCCTTTACCCAAGACTTCCAACACAGCCCTCTTACACAAGTTCCCCTGCACCCCATTCTACAGAAAGGAGGTTGGGAGAGAAAAAGGATGGTGTCACTGGGTCAAGACTGGTCACCTTGGGGCTGTCAAGGGGGGAAAGGATGCTTGCTCACTTTAGTCCATCAGCACTCAGGACAGAGACAAGGCTGGGACAGAGGGTAGCAATCTGGGAGCTCCTGGCTGATGTCACGAGAAGAGCCGTGAGTGAAAAAGACACGGAGTCACCTCAGTCTCCACCAAAAAGCAGCAGCCATGGAGCCAGAGACCCACATGGCCAAGACACAAGATGTCACTGAGGGACTTTCCTGGTGGTCTAGGGGCTGAGACACCGCGATCCCGATGCAGGGGGTCAGGGTTCAATCCCTGGTCACAGATCTAGATCCCACAGGCTGTGACTAAGAGTCTGAATCCTGCTACTAAAGATCCCACATGGCGCAATGAAGATCAAAGATTCCGCATGCCGCAACTAAGACCCAGCACAGCCAAATAAGTAAATTAAAAAAAAAAAAAGATGTCACTGAATGGCCAGGATGACTGCAATAGAGGAGCTGGGGGAGAGACCTGGGACTGGGTTGTCACGGTTCTGAGCTACAGAAATATTGCTTTATTACCATTACTGTAGCCTTACTGGCCCCTCCCCAAAGATAAGAATCAAACCTTCACCAGCCAAGTACCTGATCGTATGAAGCTCATTACACGCACAGCAATAAGTGGCTCCAGGCAGAAAACGAGATCCTGTGGACAGGAGGGATGAAAGTGGCAAGGGGTGAGTTCTGTCTCTCTCCTCCCGGTGCGGCCTGCGAGCAGCCAAGCTCCACTGTTGCTTTCTATGTTTTGAAAATACGAACATATTTAAAGAAGATTTGAGACATACTTGGTTGGTGGTTGCAGGGATTTCCGCAGAAGGGCTCCAAGGAGCCAAAAGCATCACGGGCCCTGTCCTTTCCCCCAGAATGCTGGAATGGTCGTTACACGAGCTGCAGTTGACCTCAGCGGCTGGAGAGGTTTGCAGAACTTAAGTAGCTCTTTTTAGGTAATATGGAGTAAGTAAGACCAGTGGCTCTGGAGCCAAACCCTAAAGTGGATGTGAACTCGTCAGAGGAGCCAAAGCGGAGGTTTTTAGAACAAGGGTGATGTCACAACTGACTGGAGTTCACCTCAGCTGCTTGGCCCTCCGGTCACAAGTCTGTCGTGGCTGGAGTCCAGCCTTGGCTCTGCAAGCCAGAGGGCGGGAGGGAGAGACGAGAAGGCGGAGGGGCAGGAACTGACACACAGGAACCTGGAGAGAGCTTGGGCCTGGCCTCTTGGCTCCCATCCCCGGAGCCGCTGTTGATGGCCTTCGAAGGGCGACAGCTGTCCGCTGGAGAGGCAAGCCCAGAGGCGCAGTGGGTCTGAAGGCTGTGGGTGGGGGGCGTCGCTGACTTCCGGCCGAGGAGCTCTCCCAGCCATCTCCCCAGGATGGACAGAGCTGGCGTAGCCTCCAGGGACGCTGCCATCGAGCCTGTGAGGAAAGGGCCGACCTCGGCTGGGGGCTCCCCTTCTCCTCCTGGGGAACTAGAAGGTGCCCCGCCTGACTGTCTCCAGAAGGATGTAGGACCCCCAGTGAATCAGGTCTGCTGGCCCAGCCTGCCTCTCCGGAGTCAGGATAGCAGCTGACACACAAGTGAGTTGCAGCATAAGAAATGAAAGGAGAGGGGCCCTTCCACACGGGGTGCCTGCGGGTATGTGGGTGCGGTAGGGGTGGGCCCCAGCTGAAGGAAGGGCGCACTGCCAGTGCCCTCCAGGAGGCCTCTCAGCTGGTAGCATTTGGATTCTGCTAAGAAAATGTAGACTGCTCCAGGCTTGACCTTCAGCAAACCACAGGATGACCCAGCGACCACAGCGCTGGGCGCAGAGCACAGGGATACGTTGGATCAGAGAATGCGCATGGACTGGGAAGAGCAGCNCACTGCCAGTGCCCTCCAGGAGGCCTCTCAGCTGGTAGCATTTGGATTCTGCTAAGAAAATGTAGACTGCTCCAGGCTTGACCTTCAGCAAACCACAGGATGACCCAGCGACCACAGCGCTGGGCGCAGAGCACAGGGATACGTTGGATCAGAGAATGCGCATGGACTGGGAAGAGCAGCCTGCCCGGCGCGGGGCCAGGCGGTGGGGCATAAACCCTGGCCGGGGATGCCCAGGAGCTCCTGGGTCATGCGGGGAAGAGCCCACGCTGGGGAGTGAATGAGGGGCCCCGGCTGGATGTGGGGCTGCAGGCGCAGGGAGGGGGTGGGACAGGCCCCCGGCAAACTCACTGCTTTTGTGAAAGGAAATAATCACTCTCTGACAGCTGGATGCACCACAGGTCTCTCCATTCAGCAAAAATTAAGCACCTACTGTGTGCAGAGCCTGGTCTAGATATTGGGGAAGCAACCACGAGCAAAGCAAAGTCCAAGAACAATGTGGCTTCATGTGGGGATGAGAAGGCAGGGCCACAGGCAGAATCTCGGAGCAGCCTTGTGCCTGCTGGGCGCCACCCCTGGGTGCTCTCATTTCATTGAGGTGGGCTTGGTGTCCTCATTCAGGGAAGAGAAAGATGAAGCTCAGAGAAAGAGAGCGATTAGGATAAAATGCTCAAGGCCACACAGCAGGTCATTGAAAGGTCTGGGAAGCCAAGGCTGGACCTGAGTTTAATAACTCTATCCCCAGCATCCCCACTTTGGATGTGCTGTGCTTAGTCACTCAGTCGTGTCTGACTCTTTGTGACCCCATGGACTGTAGCCCGCGAGGCACCTCTGTCCATGGGAATTCTCCAGGCAAGAATACTGGAGGGGGTTGCCATGCCCTCCTCCAGAGAGCATCCCCACTTTGGATGTGCTGTGCTTAGTCACTCAGTCGTGTCTGACTCTTTGTGACCCCATGGACTGTAGCCCGCGAAGCACCTCTGTCCATGGGAATTCTCCAGGCAAGAATACTGGAGGGGGTTGCCATGCCCTCCTCCAGAGGATCTTCCCAACCCGGGGATCGAACCCAGGTCTCCCGCATTGCAGGCAGATTCTTCACCATCTGAGCCACCAGGAAAGTCCTCACTTTAGATAGAGAGATAAAAATTACCAGGTTCACACCACCCCTCTTCTGCCTCCTCTTTAGAATTCACTGTCACAGCTTTACAGTAATTGACTAAGCATTTAGGTCTTGTCACCAAGTGCCCAACCTCATTTCATCCTTTTTAAAGAGCTACAAATCATAATGATAATAGTTATATTGAGAAGTACTCTCTGACTTTGAGAAGCTTATATTGGCAAGTCTGATTGCACATCTGTGAGTTAACCTGAGGCTGCTTACAGAGCAACCAACCCCACAGGTAGAAAGTGAAAGCCTCTCTGCTAAAGGACACCAAATAATAGGGCACCAAGGTAGACCTGGAGCAATCAGGGAAGGCTTCCTGGAGGAGGTGGATTTTAAAAGGGCATTTTAACAGATACAGTATACCCAACTGTTACATAAGCAAGAAGCCTATGTTCTGAGAAGGCTTGAACCATGAACTGGTCACAAAAGAAGTAAGAATTTGGAGAGCAGGGGAGCAGGACTTTGGCCCCTATGACCTTCATTCTTAATGTTACACGTGTGAATGTTCTTTGTTACATAGCAAAAGGAGCTTTGCAGATGTAATTAAGGTCAGGGACCTTAAAACAGAGAAGTGAGTCTGGATTATCAGAGTGACCCATTCTAGTCACGAGTTCTCAAAAGCAGAGAACTTGCTCTGACTGGAGTCAAAGAAATGTGGCAGAAGAAGGCAAAGATTCGAAGCATGAAAAGAACTTGACCCACCTTTGTCACTTGTAGGTGGAGAGGACATAATGATGGGGAAAGTGTGGCTTTAAGAAGCTGAGAAAGTTTCCCAACTGGCATCCAGCAAGGAAATGGATTCCGCCAACAACCTAAATGATCCTGGAAGTGAACCTCCCCCAAGGTCCACATGGAGCCTAGATCAACAGACACCTTGACTTTGGCCTTGAGGCCCTCGGATGAGCCGTGTCGTGTTGGACCTCTGACCTAGGGCACTGGAGGTAATCACTGGTGTTGCTTCGAGCCACAGGGTTGATGGTGTTTGATCACAGCATCACCGGGAACTGATACATCCTTCCAGCTGGCTTGCAGGACCCTGATGGCAGCCAACGCCCTGGTTAGTTTCTTAACCTTATAGAAAAAATACACTACCTGCTCTCCATTCTACACTTCTACAGCCCGGGAACCGTAAACTAATTCCTGCTAATCTGCAAATGGCAGTGACCCAGTTGTCTTTGGGCCGAGGCTTTGGAGCGGATTGAGCAGGAGACTGGCACGCCTACAGGCTGAGTGAGACATCCTTTCCGCTGACTCAGTCAGGTCTTATGGGATTTGAACCCAGGCTCCAGAGTGTCTAGGACTCGGACAGGAGACCGCAAATCCAGCATCCTCACTGGATCCAGCCAGGGTCAACCTTCCAGTAAATGCCCCCTCATGCTAAGTGGTGACTGCCTTTGTTTCCGAAAGTTGTCTCATCAAAGCTTCTAATCACCTCCTCTTTTCTCCTCCTCCAGGGAGACCACCGACTTGAAAAATCAGAGATCTCCGTGGCCCACTGGCTCTCCATCTGGCCTCTACTGGCTGATAGGGACAGCCACTCCACTTGTCATCCAAGCCACCAACGGAAACGCTCAGCAGGAGGCTGAGCTGGGGGCAACTTTGCCAGAATGCTTGGTCCCAACGTTCTAGAGTGTGACTCTCCTCCAGAAAGTGCCCTCTGGGTTGACACCCATCTAGTCACTGCACCCCCATGAAGACAGTGGTTCAAACAGTCACCCTCCCACCCAACTGTACCAGCACGTGGATAGAGTTCTCAGTCTCATCCTGAAACACAGTCTGTTCTACTGATGTGCTCATCCTGGAACTCAGCCAAGGAAGACAGTGTGGATGGACTGACATACTTGCTCCTAGAGGGTCAGGCTCCTTCCAGGAAGCACTTGTGGGGAGAGAGTATGGTACAGTGGTTAGGGCCCAGGCCCTGCTGCTGGGCCCCCTCAGAGTGAGTCTGGCTGTATGTTTTCATCACTCACCGGGCAAGCTGTTTAATCTCTCTCTGCCCCACTAAACCTCACCTGCAGAGCTGAAGTAACCATGGTACCCATTTCATAGGGTGGTTATGAGGCTTAACGGAGCACAGAAAGCCCACGTATGAGCTATTCTTTTTACTACTTGCTTCTCTAGATATGGGACTTCCCTGGGGACTCAAATGGTAAAGAGTCTGCCTGCAGTGTGGGCCGTACGGGTTCATTCCCTGGGTTGGGAAGATCCCCTGGAGCAGGGCATGGCTATCCACTCCAGCATTCTTGCCTGAAGAATCCCATGGACAGAGGAGCCTGGCAGGCCACAGCCCATGGGGGTCACAAAGAGTCTGACACAACTGAGTGACTAACCCTTTCACTTTCATTTCACTTTCTCTAGCTATAGGCAAAGCCCTCCCTTAATAACTCATTCTAGAAACCTGGTCACAGGGTCTCTGTAAAAGGCATGTGTGTTTCTTTCACTGTGTTGGGTGTCAGTTGCAGCATGCAGGGTGCTCATTGCATAGTCCAGGATCCTTTGTTGTGGCACAGGGACTCTCTAGCTGTGGTGTATCGGCTTCAGCAGTTGTGACGCACCAGCTTAGTTGTCCTCCAGCATACAGGATCTTGGTTTCCTGACCAGGGATCAAACCTATGTCCCTGGCATTGGAAGGCAGATTCTTAACCCCTGGTCCACCAGGGAAGTCCCTAGCTGCAGGGTCTTGAGTTCGTCGTTGACATTTTCTTTGGCTACATATTCCGAAAGCATCACTTATTCCTGCCAGGTGGCTATTTATTATACTAAGGACTGTACTCCTCATTTAAAACATCAAAAGGCACCTTTCCTCAAGGCTGGGAACAGGGACACATCTGGCCAGCAGGTGGAAATTTACAGACCTTGGGCAGAGAGGCTGTTTGCTTTCAGTGTGCTGGGATACAAACCCTGCTGCCTCCACTCACCCATTCTCTCCAGCACGCTACACAGCTCATACTTGGTGCTCCATCATGTTTTCTGAATGATCGAGTAAGTGAATGAGCAAACAAACTGAGAAATAAAACACAATAAAAGGCAAGTGCTTTGGACTCTTTCATTGAAAGCCTACATCTTACTGTCATTCTTTTCTAGAGACTGAACTTGTTGGTAAAGCATGGCTCTGACAGTTGGAGTTTTTTTCCCCCCCGGAGGTGCCAGAGTGCAGGCCATTTTGGAAATATCATCCATTGGGTTATCTAGCATCCAGCAGGCCCCCTCTACCCAGCCCAGCTCTTAAGCTTAAGTCTGCATCTCCACAGCCTAGCTTTAGAAAGAGAGGTGCTCAGAGGTCCAGCCTTTGTCCAGGAGAAGGTGGCCTGTCTGCCGGGTCCTGAGCAGCGGTACTCTGTCAAAGCTCGTGGGTAGGGAAGCAGAGCAGTTGATCTGTGTGTGACCTTTGTCCTCGGAGGTGCCAGCTCCACCACAGGCCATTTCTGCAGAGCAGTACTACATTTGGAGGCCAGGAGACACGAGTGACTAACGGCCCCAGAGTAAAGGATGGAAAGGAGATTTGCATACAGGCAGGGTGCGTCTCTGTGGGCTGGATTAAGGCCCTTTAGGAGTCTAATAACAGGCTTTCCAACAGGTAAACTCCTGAGGCTGGTTCAATCCTCCCAGACTTCTGGTGCCTGGGGTTGACTCATCTTTCCATCACCCTGGGCAGGATTCCATAAAGGCACTTTGGGGGATTCAGATGCTGGCTTTGCTGTCACCTGTGGGTGAGGATTGCTGCTCAGTTTGAGGCTCTCAGCACAGATCATGACAGCGGCATGATCCTGACCTCACTGAGATCACAGCGTCTTTCTGAGCAGGGCTGTTGGGTTGGGGTTCTGTCCCCAAGCATCCTTCCATACTCCTCTCGGTCTGCTCACCCATTAGACCTCAGGTCTCTCAGCTGTGTATTAAAAAGCAGAGAAATTACGTTGCCGACAAAGGTCCATATAGTCAAAGCTACGGTTTTTTCAGTAGTCATGTATGGAGGTCAGAGTTGGACCATAAAGAAGGTTGAACGCCTAAGAATTGATGCTTTTGAACTGTGGTGTTGGAGAAGACTCTTGAGAGTCCCTTGGACTGCAAGGAGATCAAACCAGTCAGTCCTAAAGGAAATCAGTCCTGAATATTCATTGGAAGGACTGATACTGAAGCTAAAGGTGCAATACTTTGGCACCTGACGTGAAGAGCCAACTCATTAGAAAAGACCCTGATGCAGGGAAAGATTGAAGGCAGGAGGAAAAGGGGACGACAGAGGATGGGATGCTTGGATGGCATCACCGACTCAATGGACGTGAGTTTGAGCAAGCTCCAGGAGATGGTGAAGGACAGGGATGCCTGGCATGCTGCAGTCCATGGGTTGCAAAGAGTTGGACACGACTGAGTGACTGAACAACAACCTTCAGCTGCATGGGAATACAAGGATGGGTGTAAAGACCTTCACAGATCTTATTAGGAAGTCTGGCAAACATGAGCTTCCTCCCAGGTTTCTCCTCTCAGAAAAACTCCTCACCATTCTCCACTGAGTCCTCCCTGTCCCCTCCCAACCTAGCACTTGTCAACTTTTGAATGTATCCCTCCTTTCTGTTTTTCCTGCCATCCTAATCTAAGCCATGACTATGTCTCCCCAATAAAAGCCTCACGGATGATTCTGTTTCTGCACTTTTGATAATGCATTCTCTCCATGGCAATCAGCGGGGTCTTTTTTTTTTTAATGCAAATCTGATCGTGTTGCTCCCCTTTAGAAAATCTTCCAGTGGTTTCTCATTGCTTTAGGAATAAAAACTCAGGCTTTGAGTTTTTAACCCAGTTTTTTTAACCCAATCCATAAGGTCCTGCATGGTTTGGCCCTCACTCCAAGCCCTCCTTTGGTAAAAATCTCATCGTACTCCTTACTTTTCCATTGCTGCAGGAATCTGAGTTTTCAATTATATAATGATGGATGATTTGGATAGCGAGTGTAGAGCACTTTGTGCAGCTGTACAGGTTACGCACAGCACAATTCCTGGAGTGGGGGCTCACTTACAAACATTAGGGTGTGACTGGACACTTTAAATGGTACAGGGCACAACTTACACAACCATACATGGCAGCTCATGTTATTTCCAGCTCCTGGCAGTGTACCTGTCACTGGTAAGTTCTCAGTAAATATTGGTTGAATGAATACATCTTGATGGAACCTCAATGAACTGAAAAGATAGTATGAGCATTTTATAAATCTCAGTGAGCTCCAGATTTAATAATAAAAAAAAAAGATCCTAGAATATTAGAGATGTAATGAAGAGAGACCCTTCAAATACAAGTACTTTGTTTGCATTTGTTCATAATTAAAAATAACATTTATCTGTAATCTTTTACTCCTTGACATAGTCGTAGGTTAATTTCATGCTTTACTGTATTCAGTTTTCACAACAAACCCATGTAGGAACTGGAACCAGGGTTGTCCAAGCCCAACGCCCATCTCATTACTGAAGCATGACATCCTTGTCCAGGCTCAAGACTGCTCCTTTATTTCTTCCCAGAACCTCCTTGGTACTTTGGAAGCAAGCGTGGTTTTCAGAGTCTCGTGGCTGCCAGTCCTGAGCGTGTCCCATGGAATCACCTCTCTCTGGATGCCCTGAGGTAGCAGATGAGGGGATCAGCTCTGTCTCCATGGTCCCTGCCTCACCGGAGGCCAGAAGGACTGGAAAGGTTCAGGGGGTTCCCCGAGGCTTTTTGTATTGGCCTCTGGCTTCCATGGTAGCCCAGTTGGTAAAGAATTCGCCTGCAAAGCCGGAGACCCCGATTCAATCCCTGAGTCGGGAAGATCCGCTGGAGAAGGGATAGGGTACCCACTCCCGTATTCTTGGGCTTCCCTGTTGGTTCAGCTGGTAAAGAATCCAACTGCAATGCGGGAGACCTGGGTTCAATCTCTGGGTTGGGAAGATCCCCTGGTGGAGGGCATGACAACCCACTCCAGTATTATTGCCTGGATAATCCCCATGGACAGAGGAGCCTGGCGGGCTACAGTCTATGGGGTCCCAAAGAGTCGGACCTGACTAGGCGACTTTCACAGGTCATTTTTTTAGCTGGGTTTTCTAAAAATTGCTGTAGAAGCAATCACAGCCAGAATCTTCAAGAAGTTGGCTTGAGTGTATTGTTTCTAACAGAAGACTACAGATGAAGGGGAGAAGTAGCCCAGGGGAGGGCCCAAGGTGCAGGGAGGCAGAGGGAGCTGGTGTGAGCAGTGCAGGATGAGCGAGGGAGGTGAAGAAGGAGGCTGAGGGGGTGGGGGGGCCCAAGGAGGAAGGGAGCATTAGAAGAGTAAGGGATGTGATGGAGATGAGAATTTTGGGGAGGGAGGGACAAGAGAGTAGAGCTAAAGAGACTTGGGAAGTGAGGGGTGAGAAAGTAAGGGAATGAGGGAAGTAAAGCCCACGAAAGAGGTGAGGGGGCAAGGCAGTGAAGAGGGTGAGGAGCCAAGAAGGTGAGGAAGGGGGCGAGGTGCCCTCCCAAGGGCTTCCCCAGGTCAGCCGGCTGCCGGAAGTGCCCCTCTGACTGTCGGCCAGCCCCACACCTGCTGGGCAGGGGCTCTCGGGGAAGAAACCAGGAGGGAGAGCACACAGCCTGTTGACGTAAATCTTTGCTTTCCATACTTTCAGTTCCTCGTCACTTAATCAGAAGAAGCAAGCCCTGGGTTTTCAAGATCCTTGTTCCAGAAACATGAGAATTCACCCACTTCAAGGAGAAGGGAAGTTTTGGAATGAAAATGCTAACGCAGCTCTAGCCTCAGTCTTTTTTCCAGAGAGCAAAGGAAAGGGCTTGGGCAAGACTCCAGAGGAGGAAAGGGGCCCCATGTGGTCCTTGGTTGTAAAAATCTGGAATTATCAATGCAAAGGAGAACTCAGGGGCCAGCATGATTACAGAAGGCTCTCTGTAACAAAGAGAAAAGTTATATAACTGTCCTGGGAATAATGAGCCCTCCCAGGGTCTTTAAATAGGTCTCAGGACATCCCTGGTGGTTCAGTGGTTAGGACTCCTTACTTCCACTGCAGGGGGTGCAGGTTTGATCCCTGGTTGGGGAATTAAGATCCTACATGCCATTCAGCACCATCAAAAAATAAATAGGTCTCAATTTGCAGGAATCTGGTCCCCTTTTTACAAAATTGATCGCTGATTAGAAAACAAGACATACCCAAAGATAGCACATATCGAATGACTTCACCAGGAGAGTGGCCTCAGTTAGCCTCTTCTCCAGTCCCTCCCTCAGTTCCTTGGCCTCTAACCTCCTTGGCCTCTAAAAGTTGTGCAACCAGGACCCCTTAAATGCTCCCAGACTGGCATACTGGACCTCTTCTCTCTAAAAGATACACATGCCTTCATTCCATCACCAATCCACCAGTCCTTCAAAGCTATCCTGCCAGGTTTAGGTCATGGCATGATAGACAAATTAAAAATCTTGTCCACATCTGACTGTGTGGCCTGAGCTCTGTTTGTTAACCAGTCTGAGCTTCAGTTTGTTCTTCTCTAAGTGGGAGTAATTATATCACAAGGCAATTGTCATATCAAATAAAAATGTACAGCAAAGCACAAGCTTCCCACATGGTACCAGTGGTAAAGAATCCACCTGCCAATGCAGTAAATGCTGAATAAACCATTTGAAGAAAAATCTGTGCCATGAACAGGAGGATGGATTGATCTGAGGGCTTAGTTGGTTTTGGCTGCAAACAGCAGAGTCCACTTTAGCTGATTCACATGAAAAAGGATTGATTAGAGTGAATATATGAATATGTATAGGCCTCCCAGGTGGCTCAGTGCATAAAGAATCTGCCTGCAATGCAAGAGATTCAGGAGACACAGGTTCAATCCCTGGGTCGGGAAGATTCCCTGGAGGAGAGCATGGCAACCCACTCCAGTATTCTTGCCTGGAGAATCCCATGGACAGAGAGAGGAGCCTGGTGGGCTACAGTCCATAGAGTCACAAAGATTTAGACCCAACTGAGTGACTGAGCACGCACAGCACATGAATATGTGTAACTGATTTACTTTGCATTGCATCTGAAGCTAACACAACATTGTAAATCAACTACACTCCAATAAAGCTTCCCAATACTCCAATAAGAAATTTTTTAATTAAAAAACTTTTAAGAAAAAGGATGTATTAGAGAATATTGGCGAGTTTATAAAATGTGTTGGAAGGCCAGGGAACCAAGCTGGGAACAATGCAGACTGAGGCAACACTCACCCACGCCACAGGACAATTTCTGTGGAAACTCCACACCTGTGATGTTAGGGACTACTCAGGATGGTTGCTGCTGCTGCTGCTAAGTCACTTCAGTCGTGTCCGACTCTGCGTGACCCCAAGGACGGCAGCCCACCAGGCTCCCCCGTCCCTGGGATTCTCCAGGCAAGAACACTGGAGTGGGTTGCCATTTCCCTCTCCAACTCAGGATGGTTGCAGGAAAAAAAAAAAAAAGCCTCCTCCAGGGAATTTGATGTCCCCATATCTAGCAGCAACCTCACCTTGTTCACGGCTGTCTTCCATGCCTTATATATAAACCACCACTTGGCATACCTCAGCCATCATCAGAAACTCTGGCTATAACAGGTCAGATCCTAGGATTCAGGAAGGCTGGGGAGCAGATGTTTAGTGAGCCAGCCTGCAGGGTTGGCAACCGAATCTGGAGAAAACATGTCAGGCTGCAGGACCTGTGTGGTCCCCAGCACTGGTCTCTAGCCAGTAGCTACAGCATCGGTGTCTGCCATGCTTGTTGATCTGTTCTGAAGACCTCCCAGAAGCCAGCTCAACCTGCTCCCTGGGCCTGCCTCTTAGCTCTCCTCCTGTAGGAACCCTCTCCTCCAGGTGGCCCAGCTGACTAGCTTCTGCTTCCTATGAGGCTGTGGGGCATAGGAGGGCAGTGGGTGCTGTGCATGCAGGCACATAAAGCCTTGATTTCAAGTCCTGATTCTATTATTTATTTGCAAGTTTTGTAACTAAGACATATGATTTCCTCTGGGCTTTAAAGTCCTCATCTATCATAGAGTGATCATCATAACACCTGCCTGATTGTGAGACTGCAAAGAAAGAATAGAGGGGGAAAGCACTTGGTAAATTGCTGAGGGCTTGCATCGTCACTCAAAGCTTCCCTGCCCTTCAAGGCTCAGCTCAACGCTGGCCTCACCCTCCAACCCCGCTGCTGGGATTGCAGTTCTTTGGAATGGCTCCCGGAGTCTGCTCAGCATTCTTGGAAATATCCTCCAAAGATTGCTAGTTCTCATTATTTGAGGCTTGATCTGATATTTAGAAGCAATTGAAAGCCATTTGAGGCCCATCCCAGGAAATTAGGTGAGTAATCAAACAGGGTAATAGAATTTTTCGGTCAATAACGAGGTGGGGCGGAGTGGTTTATTTTTTTTCCGCGTGGCCCACACAAATGGACTCTGAAGGCCATTCCAAAAGCTATGCCACACGGTACTTGAGCAATGGCAGCCTCCCTGGAACAGGAGGGAGCTTTCCAGTGGAATGTCTTTGGAGTCCTAGTCTGTTTGCTGAAAAAACACAGTCATTATTTTATAATCACAACTTGCATAAACATCAGCTTTTCTCTCCTGGCTCTGCAACTGGCATATGTAAACAGTGTTCCCTCAATTTATTTTGAGCAAATGACTATACTCAACAGGCAAGAACCTACAAAAACAGAATAGATGTATGTAGAATTGCAGTGTTGTGATTAGATCAAACTTACAGCGCGGGGAATCTGATACATATTTAATCATTACATAGTTGTTGCAGGGCAACTTGGTAATAAGGCATAAATGTTCTTTGTAAATGTTGGGCACAGCAACACAAAGGGTTTTGGAGATCTGCTGGAATAGGGAGAATGGGAGAGAGAAGAGGGAGGGTTTTGGCCCCCCACGTCCTCTCCCCCAACATCCCTCCCCAGCAGGTCTGATCCTAGCAAAGGAGGCTGCCTAGCCTTGAGCTAAGATTGAAACTGAGCAGGTTTCTGTGGGGCTGCTACTTCACCCAAAACTGTCTCTGAGATTGAGTTTGGTACCAGTGTACAGAGGCCCGATTTCAGCTCCAAGATGTGCTCCTTGGGCCAAGTCTGTGGGTCGGGTCCCTGAGGACAGAGGGCTCTGGATGCTACCAGTTCTGTCCTCTGAAGAAGAACAATGAGTCAGAGCTTGGGAAGATGCTTCTGAGCTCCCAGGGGGCAGGCGGCTCTGCCCTGCAGGCTGACAAGGCCAGGTGTGAACCAGGCAGGTGACCTTGCTTGGGCTCCCCATCAACCTCCACATGGCTCACAGGCCTCCGTGATACAATTTCGGGGTCTGTGGGGGCGTAAAATCTGGGGACTTTCCTGATGGTTAAAACTCTGAGCTTCTGAGGCAGGGGGCATGAGTTCGATCCCTGGTCGGGGAACTAAGATCCCATATGCCACAGGGTGTGGCCAACAAATTAAATTAAAAGGACCTCAAACTCATTACCAAATTGTATTAATGTTAAAAAAAAAAAATATATATATATATATATGTAAATCTGGGCACCTGGTGGGTGTTCCATAAAATAAGTCTGTGGTCCCCTCATCCTCCTATCCCCAGAGAAGCTAAGAGGCTGCAGAAACCCATCAGCAAGATCAGAGCCACCGGGCAGGGGGCAGGCCCAGGATGTCATCAGCAGTAACAACACAGGGCTTTGGGGAAGCTCTACTGAGGAGTCCTCTATGGGGCTGTTTAGGTATGAGACCTGCCTCTTCCCCTCAGGTTATCAGTCATTTGTGATGCTAGCCATAAGGGAAGAGGTGTTTTTGTGGAGGCAGAGGTAAGAAGAGGCTCCCTCGAGAAATAATTATGGAATGTGGAGTATTTCTGGGGCTTCCCTGGTGGCTCAGTGGTAAAGAGTCTGTGCAATGCAAGGGATGCAATGATGTCAGTTTGATCCCTGGGCTGGGAAGATCCCCTGGAGAAGGAAATGACAATCCACTCCAGTATTCTTGCCTGGAAAATCCCATGGACAGAGGAGCCTGGTGAGCTACAGTCCATGGGGACTATTTCTGAACTGCCCAGTGGTTGAGTGATGCCTGGGGTAGGGGTAGTCTTGGTAGCTGAGAGAAGAGGTCCAGAGAGTGGGCTTGGATGGAAGTGTCTTTTAGATACAGGAGAGAGACATTTTCTGCACTTTCTGGAAGCTCAGGGATTGTTCTTTAACCCTCTGGTGGAGTAGGGCCAGTTCTGCTCCCGCCCCCCTCCAAGGGGTGCCCTTGGTTTGGGGAGCGGCTGGAAGGCAGAACCCAGGGGTGGAAGCACAGCTGGTTGTGAGAATGTGGGCTCCAGTGAGACCCTCCCTGGTGAGGTCTGGGTTTGGCCTGGGAGAACCCGGCTGCACATCCCTGTAACTTGGCTGGATTTTATTCAAGGTGGGCGGTCTGGTCCTGGGGCCGGGAGGAGGGAGGAGAAGGGGGCTTGAGTCGTGTTGCTTATTAATGGGAAGGAGACTTTCTCAGGAGACAGAGAAAGAGGAAAAGGGAAACAGCAGCGGGTCTGAAGAGTCGGAAAAGCCAGAGATAATGAGACGGTCGGCTCCCCAGCCCTCCCCGACGCTCCCTTCTGCAGCATTTTACGGGCCTAAAGACGACCGTGACTCATTCATTAATTTGAAGAGAAAACAAGAGAAGAAAACAACAGAATGGTCCAGACACGAGCATTCTTTTAATGCCTTCCATTCCCCAAACACACATTTTAAACCAGATTCCTTTGGCTTCCCAGAATGTCTTAATTTTATGCTTTTATGAGTCATTAGAGGGAAGAATTCTGAACCCTATGGAAAGGGCAGCAGTCAACAGTTAGTGATTTTTAAGGACTGAGGCTTGGAGGAGGCTTGCACGCACGAGATCTAGCTGGGGTCCCTGCAGGCAGGGGCCCGAGACCTGTCCCCACCCTCGCCTTTACCCCTCCTCCTTTATCTCCCCCTCCCCTTCCTTTCCTCCCCTCTGCATCCTTCCCTCCCTCCCAGGACTTTCCTTACACCCTCTCTTGCCACTTCTCTCCCCCTGGTTGTCCCTTAAGGGATGGGTCACCTTGGGTCACCAGACACAGCCCCTTCCCTTGTCCTGCCGAGCTCTGGTTCCCCAAACCCCAGCCATGCCAGGAAGAAGGGCCTGCCCAGGCTCCTTTGCAATGCAGAGCAGACTTACCTGGCTTTATGCACGGCTTAACCAATTATTTTAAAAAGAAACAGCCAACTTGGAACACTATGTGAAGAGACTTTTCTTTCTGCTTTTGCTTTTTCCTTTTTATTTTTTTAAACCGGCATCTTCTCTTACCGTCCCTAGCCCCCCTCCTGGGTCTCTCCTCCCCCGGCAAATGCTTGCTTTGGCTTGGGGGAGAGGTTTTCGATATCTGACACCTCTCAGAAGTGTAGTTTGGCAAAGGAGAATTGAAATCCACTCCAGCCAGCCAGGCCTGCTCTGGGGGCTACATGAAAACACCTGGGCACCTCCTCACGCCCGACAAAAACCAGGCCTCCTGTCTACAAACACAGCACCCTGGTCTTTCTACCATTCCGGCCTGCTCCGTGCTCAGCTGAGGGCCTGCTCTCTGGAAACTGAAATGCATTGAAAACTCTGGGACTAAAAGCAGGTGGTAGAAGCCAGCAAGAGGAGGCCTGGGCAGATTTGGTGGGGGGAGGGGGATCGTCTTGCAAGAGTTCAGTTTGGGGGACTTTTGAGCCTGGGCCTCTGGATTTGTTCCCTCCTCTCCTCCTCTCTCCCACCATCCCCCACCTCCTCCAACCTACCCCCAGATCCTGCCACGACCATCCTCAAAGCCTGACAGATGTTCAAACTGATCTAAGACATTCCTGGAAATGACAGGGGAAACTGTCAAGGTGTCTTTAGCAGGAGAAGCCCGACCGCTGGGAGGACTGTTAAAGCTGCTCTGCCTCCCTCTCTCTGGGAACCAAAACTATTTTCCAAGGCCTAGATGTGGGCTGGTGTCAATTGCCCCATATAAAACAGCAAACAGCCCGTCTAAAGAAAACAGTTTTTAAGGTGCGGCAGAATATATCATAATGGAGAGAACTCTGGGCAGGCAAGCCGCAGTGGGGCAGATGGAGACACGTGCTGGAGGTGTGAACTGTTACACCCACAGGATGGTTCACACATCACAGCGCTGGGTGGAAGGGGAACACCCATTCATACACACACACACATGCAATCACACACACACACACACACATATGCAAACATGCCCCTGACATGGTAACAAAGAAATTTTGCCTCGTGCAATCTCCACTTTTATTGTACATATGTTGTTTAGTTGCTAAGTCGTGTCCAACTCTTTTTGTGACTCCATGGACTGTAGCCCACCGGGCTCCTCTGTCCTTGGGATTTCTCAGGCAAGAATACTGGAATGTGTTGTCGTTTCCTTCTCCAGGGGATCTTCCCATCCCAGGGACTGAACCCACGTCTCCTGCACTGGCAGTCAGATTCATTACCACTGAGCCACCAGGGAAGCCCACACATCTTATACCTCATATTTAAAACCTTTTTCCTCTAGGTGTAAATGATTAGGAAAAAACAAAAGAAAGTGTATTTCGGTTTCTCATTTAAATTGTGTTCTCAGAAGAGAGTCATGTTGCCCGGAACTGTTTTCAACCACCCCAACCATGTTTCGAGGGCAGCATGGGTCCTGCAGAGGGCCTGGCACTGGGGCCCAGGAGCCTGGGTTCTGTCTCAGCTTCCCCACTCGCCAGCTGGGTGGCCTGAGTGAGTCAGTTCTCTCTGGACCTCAGTTTCCTGCTCTACTGTAAAGTGAAATTCTAAAGCCCTTGCAACATTGGTTGATTGTTTAAAACCATAAAATGCAAACTTCAGCTGCTTTGCACTTTCCACTTTTGCACCCATGCCCTCCCAGCCCAGCCCACCGCCTTTGGTTACGAGGCTTGAAGCCAGTCCACTGGGGACAGCTTGTGAGCATTTCTCTGGGGAGGTGCATCTAGTGGCTCTGGGAGGGGGTGGGCAGCCTTGGTGGGGAGGGGGCTTGCAGTCCATGTGAGAGCCACGCTGGGCCAAGCGGCAGAGCCCCTCCATCCCCTGGGTCACTGGGCAGGCACTGACAACCCCCCTCCACCCGCCATACCAACGGTCTCAGAGCCAAACTGTTCATCTGGACAGCGTCAAGGCTGGACCGTCTAGTCTGTACCTGGGATTTCTTATTTATCTAACTCAAATATCTCCATATACAGGGCTGGGGGGGGGGGGCGGGGCGGCAAAAAAAGCTGTGAGCTCAGCTCAGTCCCTCTCTGGCTAAGCACTTAACTTTTCTTTGGCCCCAGACGCATGTTCCAAATGTGAGGGTTTACATATAGACATATCTATTTGCAGATAATTTGTCTGAGCCCTTATTATCCTGTAATTGGGTTAAATACTGCTGTGTAGGCAGCAGCATACCAAAGCCATTGCCGAATCCTCGCACGGCATCAGACCTGCCCCCTCCTCCCCCTTCCCTTCTGCAGGCCTATTGGAAGGGAAAGGTAGAAACATAAATTAAGGCAAGGAGAGCATAGTTCTTTCTTGGAATGAGCTATTTAAAGAACAAGCCAGATGGTGCAAAGAGACATTTTCCCCTTGCTTTTTACATTTTCAAAGATTGTGTGTGTGTGTGTGTGTGAGAGAGAGAGAGAGAGAGAGAGAGAGGCTGAAACATACCATTCTTCTCTGCCCACAGCACCGCCATGCTTTCCAATAAGAGCCCCTTGGGTGGTGGGTTTGATGGAGGCAGATTTTGCCAGGGAAACCCCTTCTGTGACAGCAGGACCCAGGTCTGTGCTTTCCATGAAGGCCACCCACACCGGCCTTCTCTCCCAAAGGATTTTCGGCTTTCCATGAGTCTCTAGGTCAGAGACAGGCCTCCTAGTGGGCGAGGTCAGCTCACTGCCCAGTGATGCCACCCCCCCCGCCCCAGGAATGACAAGCTGTGTCATTCCTCTGTCACCCGTGCTCCCAGTGGCTGGAATTTAGCTTCTACCATCCCCACTGAGCCTGGAAACACCAGCTTCCTGAATCCTCTCACAATGCCCTTAGAAATTTTGCTTTATGGAAATCTTTCTAAAACAGACTGCGTTTCTGCCTTATTTCCTGCATACTGATTGTGTTGAGCACAATTTAACTCGAAGACATAAAATGAAGTATGGCCCTGGTGGCCTGGGGCAGACTTAGGGCTGGGAGTCAGAGCTGGGTTCAGATCCAGACTGTGTCCTTTACTATCTCCGACCTTGACAGTTCCAGGAGTCTGCCTCCTCACAGAAGGAAGGTTCTGACCTCCAGGACTGTGGGGAGGATGAAACGAGATAATCCTGTCATCCCCTCTCCCTCCACTGGGTCTCCACCGGCTGCGAGCACACTCTCCCTTGCTGGCGTGGGTCACCGCCAACTACTAAGTCAACCTCTGTTTTGTTCCTCTTCTCTCCCTGATGCTTTCCGCCAAAATAACCTTTCCAAAATGTAAATCACCCTTTGTCTCTCCCCTGCTTCAAGTCTTCACAGTTCCCTCTAGCTCTGAGGACCAGTTTTGAGTGCTTTATGGGCTGCAAAGAGCATCCTAGCTCAGCTCCCCTCCCGCTTGACCCTTCCCTCCAGGCCACACTCCCAGCAAGTCAGAGCGGCTGGGTCCTTTCATCTCTCTTTTACTTGGCTTGTTGTTGCTGCTCGCACGGCATCAGTTGCGTCTGACTCTGTGTGACCCCGTGGACTGCAGCACATCAGGCTTCCTTGTCCTTCACCATCTCCTGGAGCCTGCTCAAACTCATGTCCACTGAGTCGGTGATGCCATCCAGCCATCTCATCCTCTGTGGTCCCTTCTCCTCCTGCTTTCAGTCTTTCCCAGCATCAGGGTCTTTTCCAGCGAGTCGGCTCTTCACATCAGGCGGCCAGCGTATTGGCTACTTCTCTTCAACCTCCTCCAGGAAGCTTTCTGAGATTGCATTCGGTTCACCTGCCTGGGGGCTTCCTCATTAAGGAAATTCATCGCAATCTACTAGAATTCTGCCCGTGTGCCCACTGGAACCTTTTAAGGGCCAAGGCTATTCTTTCCCTCTGCTCCTCAGCACCCAGAGCAGTGAAGACCAGTTAGCCCTCCATCCTGTAAGCTCCATCTCCCTTCCTTTCTCCCTCTTTCACCTGAAAAAGCACCCTGAGTTCTAATGATGGGCGGTAGTAATTACAACCCTGGGGCTTCATGAGTAAGGCTATTTATCTCCACCCTCAATAGACTCAGACCACTGGGGTTTTAAAATAGTCCTGTTTGTTCTTCTGCTGTTAATTCTCACCTCTCGCTGTTGTTGACTGTCTTACTTCATGTCCAATTATTGGGCGAGGGCCTCTCCCATCTTAAAAATTAAATTGTAGAGCCCTGAGCTGTTTCGCTTACAATGCAGGAGTCTTGTTCTCCCCTTTTGTCTCCGTGGCTTTGTCCTCAAGTGTTGGTGTGGCTGGAAGCTAGCTTTTGGACAAGTGGTGGGGGATGCAGGGTGAGGTGTATGCGAAATGCCTGGTTTAGATCGGGGGACCGACGAACAGAGTGCCCACTGCAGAAACCAGACCTTCCAGGTTGTTTTAATTCGATGAAGAATAACTTAAATTCCTGGAACCTGCTTTGAAAGGTCAAGTTTCATAGTGTCAAATTCAAAACCGCAAAAGGACAGATGTTTTGCTTAAGCTGGAGGATGACTTGGCCTCTTGGGAGAAGGATGCACGGGGAAGTCAAACGGGGCCACCAGGAGAGCCCGAGCCCTCCGTCAGTGCATCTCTTGTGACCAGAGGGCTCCTGCGGTGGTGTCCACAGGCAGACCCCATGTGTGAGGCAGGACAGCCAACAGCACGAGGACCCAGCAGAATATGGGCAAAGGGTTCTACCACCGAGGTACCACTGAGGACCATGTCTCTGTGTGGGAGGGGCCAGGGCACAGAATCCACCCTGAGAAGATGTGGGGAGACTGAATCAAGTTGTAGGACATTCAGAGTTCAGAAGGATATATTGAACTACATCAAGCAGATACAGAGCAAGGGTCTCTGCAAGGCCTCCACAGACTGGTTTCCTCAACCAAGAAATCACAAGAAAAAAGAGAGAGAGAGAGGTGGAACCTTCAGGTCAGAGTTTCTCAATGTCAGTGCTCTCGACATTGGGTCCGGATAATTCTTTGCCGGGGGAGCCATCCTGAGCATTGTAGGATGTGAGCGGCATCCCTGGCCTCCATCCACTAGAGGGCAGTAGCATCCCCCTACCCCCAACCAGTGACAACAACCAACAATGCCTCCAGACATGGCCAAGTACCCCTTGGATGCAAAGTTTCCCTTCAGTTCCACTCAGTCATTCAGTTGTGTCCGTCTCTTTGTGACCCCATGGACTGCAGTACGCCAGGCCTCCCTGTCCATCACCAACTCCCGGAGTTTACTCAAACTCATGTCCATTGAGTCAGTGATGCCATCCAACCATCTCATCCTCTGTCGTCCATCCCCTTCTCCTCCCGCCTTCACTTTTTCCCAGCATCAGGGTCTTTTCAAATGAGTCAGTTCTTCATATCAGGTAGCCAAAGTATTGGAGTTTCAGCTTCAGCATCAGTCCTTCCAATGAATATTCAGGACTGATTTTCTTTGGGATTGAATAGCTGGATCTCCTTGCAGTCCAAGGGACTTCCAAGAGTCTTCTCCAACACCACAGTTCAAAAGCATCAATTCTTCAGTGCTCAGCTTTCTTAATAGTCCAACTCTGACATCCATACATGACTACTGGAAAAACCAAAGCTTTCACTAGATGGACCTTTGTTGGCAAAGTAATGTCTCTGCTTTTTAATATGCTGTCAAGGTTGGTCATAACTTTTCTCCCGAGGAGCAAGCATCTTTTAATTTCATGGCTGCAGTCACTATCTGCAATGGTTTTGGAGCCCCAAAAAATAAAGTCTGTCACTGTTTCCACTGTTTCTCTATTTGCCATGAAGTGATGGGACCAGATGCCATGATCTTAGTTTCCTGAGTTTTAAGCCAACTTTTTCACTCTCCTCTTTCACTTTCATCAAGAGGCTCTTTAGTTCTTCTTCACTTTCTGCCATAAGGGTGGTGTCATCTGTATATCTGAGGTTATTGATATTTTTCCTGGCAATCTTGATTCCAGCTTGTGCTTCATCCAGTCCAACATTTCTCATGATGTACTCTGCATATAAGCTAAATAAGCAGGGTGACAATATACAGCCTTGACGTACTCCTTTCCTGATTTGGAACCAGTCTGTTTTTCCATGTCCAGTTCTAACTGTTGCTTCTTGACCTGCATACAGATTTCTTAGGAGGCAGGACAGGTGGTCTGGTATTCTCATCTCTTTAAGAATTTTCAACAGTTTGTTGTGGAAGTTTCCCTTAGCTAAGAACTATTGCTATGAAGTAAAAGAGGCTTAAAAAACATACGGACCAGTCACAATATTTGGACCTTATTTGGATACCGAGTCAAGCAAGTAAAAATTCAACTGTTTAAAAATAAAAAGGAAAAATTCATGAGATAGTACAGAACTATATATTTGAAGTTATTAAGGAATCATTGCTAATTTTTCTGTGTAACAGCATTACAAGTATCTTTAGTATCCCTTTTCTTTTATCAATGTTTATTGAAACATACTAATCAAATGCTAGGGTGTCCAGGCCTTGCTTCAAAATAATCCAGAGCAGGGGATAGAGAGTAAGACAAAGATGAAATAGGATTGGTCATGAGCTAAAGATCACTGATCTCTCTTTTTTTTTTTTAATTAAGTAATTTGGGGGGGGAAGGAGGGCTTACCTCACAGCATACAGAGGGCTTCCCTGGTAGTTCACTGGGAAAGACTCTGCCTGCCAATGCAAAAGACCCTGACTCAATCCCTAGATCAGGAATATCGCCTGGAGAAGGAAATGGGGACACCCTCCAGTACTCTTGCCAGCAAAATCCCATGGACAGAGAGCCTGGCAGGCTATAGTTCATGGGGTCACAAAGAGACAGGACTGAGTGACTGAGCAAACTCGATCCCTAGATCAGGAATATCGCCTGGAGAAGGAAATGGGGACACCCTCCAGTACTCTTGCCAGCAAAATCCCATGGACAGAGAGCCTGGCAGGCTATAGTTCATGGGGTCACAAAGAGACAGGACTGAGTGACTGAGCACATACACACGCGGCATGCAGAACCTCCCTGGGCAGGGATTGAACCCACATCCCCTGCAGTGGGAGCACAGAATCTTAACCAACAGACCACCAGGGAAGCCAAAGCTCACTGACATCTGATAGAGCCACAGAGTTCGTTACACTCTTCTCTCTATTCTGTGTGTGTTTGAAAGTTTTCCCATAAAAATAGGTAAAAGAAACAAAAGCAGAAAAAGAAGGCAAATAGTAGCTGGGATTCTGAAGCTGGATGGTTTTTTTTCTTTTTTGCCTCAAAGAACTATTGTCACTTTCTCCCCAGCTTTTCCAAATCTGCCCTTGAATCAGATCCCTCTGGGACCCTGTGTTCGTGAGCTCACCACCGTAAAAGGCATCAAGTTATGTGAAGAGACATCACATTCAGCTGAGCCCTTGCTCCATGAGAATTTTAACAGTCAGTGGTGTCTGCATGGCCCATCTCATCCCCGCAGTTCTTTCCATAGAGAATCTAATCAGTGCAAGGTAGGCGCTCCACAAATGGTTTCCGCATGTGGGCATCCATGAATGAATAAATTCATGAACGGGCAGAGTTCAAGGCAGTCTGCTGGGCTGTGGGAAAAACGTGGTAATAAATAGGTCACAATCCAGGCTTTTGAGAAGTTCACTGTCCACTGGGGCAGGAGATGTTCAGATAATCGTTGTGAAAATAATTCAGAATAAAGTCAAGGCTAAGTAGACTCAAGGCAAGGTGACAGGGCATGGCCAATTTTGAGGAACGAAGGGAGCAAAGTCCCAGCTGATACCTTAGGGACTGATCTCAGCAGAAGCAGCACAAATTCTTATGACATCTAGCTGCTTTTTTCAAGTCTTTGGGTTTTGAAGTCATAAAAGCCGCCATACTTCAACAGATTCACTGGGGGGTGCTTGGCTGGCTGCAGAGGGGAAAATCTGTTTACATTAAAAAGAAAAAAAAAAATCAGTTCGACTACTGCAAGAAAACCGAAAATCAGAAAAAGCTGTCGATGGCTTAATATGCTCTTTAGCGGCTTCAGAAGATCTGAGTCATGCCTTTTCCTAATATGTCTTCCCGTGTCAAAATCCACCACCTCAAAGGGAAGCGGAAGACGGTCTTAGGGAGACCGCGTTCAAGACAGCCGCATGTGAACGGTGCCAACGTGTTAGCTCATCGCCCAGAGCGCAAAGTCCTTTTAGGAAATTGATTTTCCTTGGATAAAGTCACTTCCCCTCTCTGCACCTCCGTCTCTTCCACTGTAAGATGAAGCAGTTGGATGAGATCAAGCATGGCAAATTCGTGGCATGCTTTCTACTCCCTACCGCTCTGCCCACAGCAGACATTGCTAATTGATCCAAGCATCCTTCCCCACTGGGACACAGCCACACCAGGGGTACTCAACAGAGGGTCCCAGGCCCGCATAAACCATCAGAGGAAATGATACTGGCCTCAAAACTCCTTACCACCTTTGGCCTTCAGTTTCCCAGAATGCTGAATTTAAAAGCCTTGATCAGCAATATGTATACCTATGGCTGATTCATGTTGTGGTATGGCAGAAACCAACACAATATTGTAAAGCAATTATCCTTCAATTAAAAATAAATAAATTTTAAAAACATATCACCGTAGAAAACCCCAAGCACACCATTACTTTGTGCCGTTGTTATGAACAACCAAAAATTCTATTGAGGGACTTCCCTGGTGGTCCTGTGACTAAGATTCCATGCTCCCAATGCAGAGGGCCCAGGTTCAATCCCTGGTCAGGGAACTAGATCCCACATGCCACAAATAAGAGTTTGCGTGCTGCATCTAAAGATCCTAAGTGTTGCAACCAAGCAGTATAGCCAAACTAAAAAATTAATTTTTTAAAGAAAGGCTAACTAAGGCCGTGTGGCTTGCTGAGGGTTGTGATGGGAGCTGAGTTACCAGCAGAAGATGTGGCCCACTCACCCCTCCTCCTACAACTTAAGGGGCTTATGGTTTGGGGAGGGAGAAAAGAAGTACAGAGGGAAGAAAAACCACAGTGCAACTCCAAGGGCCAGGGGAGTGACCAGGGATAGCCAGGCTGCAGAAGGTGGAGCGGAACAGGGTTCCCAGGAAACGGAGACAAGTTGTACCTTGAAGGATGAGCAGAGTAGACAAAACAGTGAGGAGAGCCAAGGTCACCCAGAAATCGGGCCCCTGCTCTGGGCTCTCCCTCTGCTCCCTAGAGAGATAAGATGTAACGTCCGCGGGGATGGTAGGCAGTGAGGTCATCCAACAGCATCCATAATGGGAAAGGAAATTAGTCTTGGGAAATCTACCACCCAAAGTCATCCTCCCTCCCCACAAAGGGAATAATACCTGGAAGAAACTTTCTGGTCAGGGGGCATTTAATCCACTTCCCCATACATACTGTGCTTAGTACAGAGGATGGACATGAAACAGCCAGGAGTCCCTGAACCCAGCTGCATAGACACGGGAGGTGAGGGGTCTGAATGCCTGCAGGCTAGGATTCTTTCACCTGAACCTTCTGTTTGTTATCAAAGTGGCTGCCCCAAACCTTCATTCCAGAAATAGAGTTNTTTTCTGGTCAGGGGGCATCTAATCCACTTCCCCATACATACTGTGCTTAGTACAGAGGATGGACATGAAAGAGCCAGGAGTCCCTGATCCCAGCTGCATAGACACGGGAGGTGAGGTATCTGAATGCCTGCAGGCTAGGATTCTTTCACCTGAATCTTTGTTATCAAAGTGGCTGCCCCAAACCTTCATTCCAGAAATAGAGTTGGACCAGGCAGAACCTGCAAATGCAAAGCCTGCCTTAGCTGTGCAGCTAACGGAACAGACTATATAACAGGAAAAGGCACAATTCAATGTCATATATATGTATAGTATATATACATGTATATATAAATATATGTATATTGATGTGCTATTGATTTCTAAAATGGGGTAATTTGAGAATGTGCCTTAGCCACACTGTAAGGGGATGTATTGGAGATCACCTTCTGTGTCTCCCTGGGTCTGGCCAAGTCCAAATGGACAGCAGACTCACAGCATGTCTTCTCTCCAAGGACTGTGAGCCTGGGGCAGACCCAGATTCACAGCACACTGCCTCTAGCAGCCCCCAGACTGCTATTTATCCAATCAGTCAGAGCTCCTCCCCACTGTGCGCACAGCTCTCTGTCCCTTAGCATGACATAGATTACAGAGGACAGGACAGGCAGGCGGGCCTGGAGATCTGCCCTTGTGGACAGAGGAAGCAGTGTCTATCCGGGGTCCAGAAGGGCTGGGAGGACGGTGACTGAAGCAGGAAACTGGTCTGGGCTTTTCTAACTCCAGCACCCTTTCCCCATAAAGGTCCCCAGTTCACTGAGAGAGAGGATGCTCAGAGGTGCTTTGCTTCTACTCTGCATTCTCTCACTGTACCTCAGACCATACTGTGTCCAAGCCACGGAAACCTCAGGGACCAGTTAGTCCAACCCCCTCTACCAACACATCCCCACCTCCTCTGATTTGATGCTTTTCAACTGCCACTGTCTGAGAAATCCACTCAACATGCTTTTGGACTTGAATGTCAATTAAAAATATGCAGCTTGGGAGAATTCCCTGGTGGACTCCGTGCTTCCGCTGCAGATGGCACAGGTTTGATCCCTGATCCAGGAACTAAGATTCCCACATGCTGTGCACTGCAGCCAAGAAAAAAAAAAAAAAAACATAGCTTGGAAGCTCAAAGTACCCAAATGTTCATCAGCAGTTGAACGGATCTATAAATCCTGATGCAGCCACATGGTGAAATACTACACAGCCACGAAGATGGGAAATCTTCCATCCCCCACACATCAGTACAAAAACTGGCAGGAGTAATCCAGGACACAGAAGTCAAGAGGATGGTTCTCCCTGAGGAGTTAGGGCTGGTGGGTAGAATGAAGGGCTTCTGGAGGCTGATAACATTCTGTTTCTTGATTTGGGTGGTGGTTGCTTGGGTGTGCTCTGTTTATGAAAACTTGCCAAGTTGTACAGTTAGAATCCATGGCTGTATGCATGTTATACATCCAGAGAAGGTTTTGAAAATCTGTTACATAAGAAGTTGCACAGTGTATGATTCCATACATTGGAAACATGGCACAGGTAAGTCTGGAGACAGAAAGTAGAACAGAAGCTGTCAGGGACTGGGGCGGAGGGTGAGGAGTGACTGTTCAATGGGTAAGAGGTTTCCTTTGGGGGTAATCAAAATGTCTTGGAACTAGACAGAAGCGATGGTTGTACAATCTTTTGAATGCACGAAATGCCACTGAATTGTTCATTTTAAAGTGGTTAGTGATGAATTTTATGCTATGGTGATATAGTGGTAATGAATCAGCCTGCCACTGCAGGAGACACAAAAGACATGGGTTTGATCCCTGGGTTGGCAAGATCCCCCAGAGTAAGAAATGGCAATTCAGTCGAGTATTCTTTCCTGGAAAACTCCATGGACAGAGATGGGGTCACCAAGAGTCGGACATGACTGAGTGACTGACGCACACACCTGTAAATTTTAGTTCAAATAAATAATGTCTATCTACGAAGGGCCACACACTAAAAGCCATCTTTGTTATTTCTGTAATTCCTGTAGCTTGATGGTTTCCCTATCTCTCCCAGCTCTTGCAGTGGTCACAGATGAATGAGTTCAAGGGGTCTCTGATCTGAACTCCAAATAACAAGAGGTTCCAAGGCAATGCCTGGTCATTACAATGAGCAGGCTCACAAGATGGCAGAAGCCCATCACACTTTCAAGGGGTCTTGGGTAACGGAGCCTGGGCTTGCAGGGGGCCGAGCTTCATCCACTGCCATGTCAACCCCACTCCAGAGCCAAGGACTTCCCAAGGACTTCCACTGCATCCTTGCCCCTGTCCTGACCAGAGCTGGGTCTGGTGGCTTCCCTTCAGCCTCACGTGCAAACTCACATCTGCAGCAGTAAGCGAGCCCCGGCTGGAGAGCGGTGGCTGCTCACACTATTATCCCTTTCTCAGCAATAATGTTTAGGTTCAGGAAAGAGTTCCAAGATATATATAATTCCTCATGCTGAGTAAGGGCTCCAGGCCTGACTCCATTGCTGTCCCGGCTACTGCTCTATCCAGGAATGTTAATACACCAGCCTTTGGCCCCGCGCTATGGATGGATGTCTCTCAATGTCCTCATTATGTGCTCCGTATTTCAGGTCATGTAATTCAGCTGTAAAAATTTGCCCCTGGCTGCACCTGGCATAGGAGTGGCACAGAGGGGTGTGTTTATTTTTTTAAGGTGCTGTTAAAAATAAATTTAATAAGAGAAAGAGAGTGGAAGAGAGCGAGCAAGGGACGGAGACTGTGTATAATTTGAATGAGGGAAGAAAAGACATGTACAGAAGGTTTGAGATCCTGGTGCTTTGGAGTGTGAGTGTATGTGTGTGAGTGTGTGTGTGCGTGCACGCAAGGGTGTTTCTCCTGAGTAACTCAAAGCCAGCTTTGTTTATTAAACCGAGATTTTCCACATCGTTAGGTTGTGATGTGGCTTAGTTTATACTGTGCAGTATCCCATCTTAAATACACACAGGTACATAAGTGAAAACCGGTGGAGCAACTTCAATTAGTAAGAGTATGGGCAGCAATTAACTTTAAATGAACATTTTCATGAGTTTTTCTCCTTCCCTTTCCTTCTCTTGGCTCTGTAATTAACAAGTCTCTAAACGAACTCAGTCTCTCTTTGAGACTAGAAGACTTTGGTTCTAGAAGCTACAGAGTGAAGATGGAGAGGAATGTAAGGGTCTCCAGACTGGGACACTTAGGTGGCAGGGGCCTGTCCTTTTGGGCATGCCTTGGGTGGAAGAGAGTCACCACCCCCGCCCCCAACCCCTAGGAAGTTAAGACGCACCTGGGGCGATCTTATCACCTAAACCAAACCCTAGACCACGTAGGCTGACAGAGGAGTTCTGTCCCATTTCTGGCCAGGAGAAGTTGTTTGGGAAACAGCGTCTTGACTATCGCGTTTTCTAGACTATTTTCAGTGATTTATGCAAAAAACTGGGATGTGGGAAATTAACACGTCTTGGAAGGGCTGAAGTAGTGCCAGTAATGGGGTGATGGGGAAAAGAGGGGGGAATATGGACACACCAAGTTGTCCTTTCTCCACTTGAGCTACGTTGCTATGTTTGGGGGGCTATATGTCCCTTGGACCCAAGATGTCCATGTTTGCACCCAAACATGGTACCACACGGAAGTCAAGAAATCAAGGCTCCATGGACAGTGGGAAAGGGGCGGGGGAGGTGGATAGAAAAGCCTTGCTCCAGAGGGGCAGCCCCCTCTCCTGACCTCCCTGGACTGCGATGAGAGGCTTGTGGTCTAAGGAGGACCTCTCGGATGTAAGCACATGCATCTGTCTGCTGGTGTCTACCCAGGGCACCACGGAGGGTCACCCAGAGCAGAAAGGACCGGGAATGAGGTGTCTTAGGTAAACCACAGGACCGCTTCGCACCACGCCACCTTCAGGGTCCCGTCCCCCTCACCCGCCTTGGAGGACCCTGTGGCCACACCTCCTGCCCGGTCACCCTGCCTGGGACAGCAGGAGAGTGGCCTCAGGGGCTTGATGCTGAGACAGCGCTCTCTCACGTAGTCCCTCACCAAAGGGTCGCCCTACCGGAGCCAGGACACGTCTCTGGCCGTCCGACACCTNTGTGGCCACACCTCCTGCCCGGTCACCCTGCCTGGGACAGCAGGAGAGTGGCCTCAGGGGCTTGATGCTGAGACAGCGCTCTCTCACGTAGTCCCTCACCAAAGGGTCGCCCTACCGGAGCCAGGACACGTCTCTGGCCGTCCGACACCTTAATCCTCTCCATCTGAGTTTGCGGTCGCTGTTTCCCCGCAGAGCGAGCCTGTGCTGAAGCTCCTCGTTCGGCCTTACTTGGGCGCCACCTGGTGTCCAACAGCCTCACTGCCAGTGGGTTCTGGCCGAGTGGAAAGAACAGGAGGGTTTTGCTTTTTGCTTTTGTCTTTGTTTTCCCTGCTCTTCTTTTAGGTTCTGTGGTGAGAGGTGGAGTCGGCCTGGATTACAGCAGGGGAACAGGCAGAGCCTGTTCACAGGACATTCCTGCCCCAGCGGACACTCTGTGCCCTGGCTGCTTCTCACAGGGCAGAGGGAACTTTCAGAGTTCCCCTGTGTGTACTAAGCCGCTTCGGTCATGTCCAGCTCTTTGTGACCCCATGGACTGTAGCCCGCCAGACCCCTCTGTCCATGGGATTCTCCAGACAAGAATACTGGACTGGGTTACCATGTCCTCCTCCAGGGGATCTTCCCGACCCGGGGATCAAACCCGAGTCTTTTACGTCTCCTGCATCGGCGGGTGGGTTCTTTACAATTAGTGCCGCCTGGGAAGCCAGGAGACTCCCCCCTGCTGCTGCTGCTGCTGCTGAGTCGCTATCTCCTGGAGCAGCGGCTGGTCTCTGAACCAACCAGCAGCGGCTTTTTTCCCCAGCCCCAGCCCTGGGCATAAATCACATCTCGGTTCCTGCCCATGGCTCATTGGTTGGGCTCCCAGCTGTCTTCCACCTAGTTCCAGGCGTGCGGCTATATTAAGAATGTGAACTGTAACATTAACACTTAAAAAATAATCCCAAAGAGAAAGGCAGAAAGAAAGAAATACCCCTAAAGAGTCTAATGTCAGGTCCAGCCAAGGGTCATAAATCAATGTCGGTAAATTTATAAACAGTTCATAAATGTAAGTGCTTTTTACAGGGCTGTTTGTTATTGTGTCGGGGCTGGGATGGGGCGGGGCGGTCCATCCATCTGTCTTCCAGTCGGGAGCCACTCAGATGGTTCCAGCACCTACAGCTGCAGAAGGAATAAGAACCGGACCAGTGCGGCCAGGTGATGGGACGCTCGCAGGTGGGTGAGGGGAGCCCTGAACTTGAAATGAGGTTTCGAGGACATTTACAGCAACAGCATGACAACGATGACTTTTTCTCCAGGTTTTTCTTTTGATTTTTCTAAGTATGCTGTTCTTAGAAACGCTGGTGTGTCCTTAGCCTAGATGCACAGCCAAAAGGAAATATTCCAAAGCAGAGAACCAGATTTTCCACAGAGCTCCCCGTGCCCACCCATGGGACACCCCACCACCACCTCACCTTCACTCAGCCCATTCCAGTACCCAAAACCCAAACACTGGGTTTAAAGACAGGCTTGGCCAGGACATAGCCTCTGCCACTGCAGGAGAGGCTCTGGCTAGAAATTTCTGGAATTAGAAATAAAAGGGAGGTATGGTGAACGCTGCCTTCTCCCGTCCTGTCTCCTGGCTATAAAACAGTAGGTCTTGAGCCCCGGGAGCTCACAGAGCAGGTCTTGAAAAGAGCTTCTCAGCTTCTCTAGGAAACCTTTATTCCTCTAGGAAATCAAGAGTAGGAAACACACAGTATCCCCTCCACTGTTTACTTTTCTCTCCTCCTTGACTTGACCACATGTCACTTCCTTATCAGCCCCAAACTGAGACTTTACACAATAAGCTTTTGCCCACAGGTCCTTGGGGTGGAGGACAGGGAGTGGGGTTGCCTCACTCTTCTTCCCAAAAGCTCCAGTTTCTGCAGTGCCAGGCTGGCCCAGCCCAAACACCCTGTGGAACACCTACCTCAACCCCTGATGGTGCAGTAGCCTGTCGGCAAGGGTGGAATGAGTGAGGGTGATGAACTCTACCCTTGGCCACCTACGTCCAAGCCCCAGTCCCCTGAGCTAAGTCACTCACTGATGATCAGTTCAGAACAGCTGTGAAGACCTGAAGGATCAACTCAGGCTAAGCCAACTATGAAAGTGAAAATGAAAGTGAAGTTGCTCAGTCATGTCCCACTCTTTGGGACCCCATGGACTGAAGCCTACCAGGCTCCTCCCTCCATGGGATTCTCCAGGCAAGAGTACTAGAGTGGGTTGCCATTTCCTTCTCCAGGGTATCTTCCCGACCCAGGGATCGAACTCAGGTCTCCTGCATTCCAGGCAGATGCTTTAACCTCTGAGCCACCAGGGAAGCCATCACTATTACATTCTGCAGACTCAAGATCCTGGAGTCTTTCTGGATCTTGAAGGCAAGTGATCGTGAAAGTAGGTGTGTACAGTCAGTGTCTTCTAGCAACTTCTCTCAGAGCAATTTTGAAACACATACATGTCTCAGCATAAGCGATGGTATTTCTGACACAGAGCAGCTCTTTTTATAGTGAAACTTTATTAAAATAATGCATTTGTGGAACTGGTGGTCCAATGTTTAAGAATCTGCCTTTCAATGCAGGGGACACAGGTTCGATACCTGTTCCGGGAAGAAACCACATGCCTCAGAGCAACTAAGGCTGTGAGCTGTAACTATTGGAGCCCAAGTGGTCTAAACCCCTGGCCCCACAACATGAGAAGCCACCTCAGTGAGAAGCCTGTGCACCGCAACTAGAGAGTATTGCCCGCTCACTGCAAACAAAGACCCAGCATAGCCAAAAATGAAATAAGTAAATAATTTTAAAAATGCGGCATGGGCGTGCATGTTCAGTCATGTCCGACTCTTTATGACCCCACGGACTGTAGCTCGCCAGGGGATTCTCCAGGCAAGAATACTGGAGTGGGTTGCCATGCCCTCCTCCAGGGATTTTCCTGATCCAGGGACAGAATCCACATCTCCTGTGTCTCCTTCATTGACATAGGCAGATTCTCTACCACTGCGCCACCTGGGAAGTCCTTGGCCCATAAAAGTTGTTCCACTATAACCTTATCCCTCGATTTCCAGAAGGCTGTTACTGCACACTCTTCAAAAGACCACTGGGTCTGGCAGAACCACCTCATATGGCCAGAACCACCTTGTATGGCCAGAACTGCCCATGAAAACCCCGTTAACCGGTTGCACCTTTCCAGGCGAGAGCTAAACAGGGATTTCATTTATTTGAAAAGTAGGTATTAAATATGTCAGATGTAGGAAGTGAAATGTAATGGGCCCAATTCCACACTCGGTTCCATATGCGTAAATCCCACTGATGGAGAACAGAGTGTGGCTGGGGCAGCAGAGACGAGGTCCCTGGTCTGCGAGAGGAAATTGCGCTCTTGATGGATCTTAGCTGACATTCTAATGGACATGGAGTCGAGGCTGTTAAAACTGGAAGGGGCCCTGAAGTTTCTGGTTGGGTTGCTCAGGGTTTTTTTTTTTTTAAAGCTTTAGGAGTTGTCACATTCCTGCTTTATTCCTCGGTTTTATTTTCTAACTCTTGGTAAACATTTGCCATTCCTCCTCAGTCTTGCTCCAGTTCAGCTGTGCTTGAGTGGAGTTTTCCAAGAGGGTGGCCGGGTGCTTGGCCAAGGAACGAGCAAACATTTCATAGCCTAAGTTTGGGAAGCAGCCTGAAGGCCTCCTAGCCACTGACACTACAAGTAAAGTCTTGCTATTTAAAGTGTGGTCCCTGGACCAGCAGCATCAGCCTCCCCCGGGAACTTGTTAGAAATGCAGGGTCTCGGGCCCCACCCCAGACCTTCGAAGTCTAAGTCTGCATTTTAACATGATGCCAAGTGATTCATGGGCACATTACAGAGTGAGAAGCCCTGGGTTAGAGAAAAGACACTGGGCATGACCCCTTGACACGAATTTATCACCAGGCATTATCTTAAGCACCACAAGAATCCAGCTCAGATGTTTGTGATAACTGCAATGGGAACTCACCAGCCCACTGGTTCTCTTCCAAGCCTGTGCCTTAGTATCATTGAGGGAACGTTTTGAAAATGAGGAAGTGCAGACCCAACCCATCAGTAATTCCACTGGCTGGGAAGGGGCTTGGACCTTTGTTATTTACTTCAAGTTCCAGGTGACTTTACCTTGGAGCAGGACTGGGAGGTCCTGCGGTAAAACATCACCTTGAATAGTGAGATTTCTTTTGGAAGCAGAGTGATATAGGTTCCTGATTCTCCCACCATGCATAGCGTGCTGGACCCCAAAGATGGATCCAGGAAGGGATACCATGAGCGCTATTCAAGAGCTTGCGGTTCAGTTAAGGATAAAGTGAGATGCATAGCAAGAGGTGTGTGGTTTTGAGAAGTGCCCTGGTTCTGTGAGGAATGTTGAGCGGGTGAGTCCACCGCAGAAAATGATGGAAGCAGAGAGGCAGAGCATATGAGAGGATATGCATTCACCTGGTATGTTAGAGCTGGGAGGAACCTTAGGAATGGTCTGATTTTTCCACAGAATGCCATAGAGCAGGGTTTTTCAACCTCAGCAACATCAACATTTGGGGCCAGATAATCCCGGACCAAAATAACAACGTGGAAATGGTCCTGTGCATTACAGGATGTTCATCAGCATCCCTCTATATGCCAGTAGCATCCACACCCAAAATGTCTCCAGACTCTGGCAGGTGAGGCCTGGGGACACAATTGCCCCTGGCTGAAAACCACTGGCATAGACCAATTAGGGAAGATGGTGGTAGGTCTGGACACGTACTCAGAAGGTGCACAGCAATGGAAGTAAGTTATGACTTCTAAAAAGTAAGTTGTCAACAACATGGATGTTAGTCCCAATAACAAGGGGTGTGTGTGTGTGTGTGTGTATGTGTCCAAGGGTTGGGTGCAAACAGTGGAAGTGGTGTGTCCTCTCCAAGTGCTTAAAGCATGGGTACTCAATTACCTGGGCTCCAATCCCAGTTCTATCACCTACTACCTACCCTGACCAATGTCCTTAATCTCCAGGACAGGTGCCTCAGCTTCTCCATCTTTAAAAATGGGACTTGCAGTGCCTACCTCAAAGTCTCTACAAAGATTCGTGTAGTCGGTTCCCGGGTTTGAGCCATGGCTGGCCGCATCAGCTCTGAGGATATAAATGGAAGGCTGGATAATGAAAAGGGAGACCTTCAGGTCCTGTTTTGTAAACTTCTGCCGGCTTGAATCCTGTCTAATGAGATTGTGTTTCTATAATTGTGTAAGAAAGCAAACACACACACAAAAGAAAGAAATGCTCTTGTTTAGTCCACCTCGTCTTTTTAAATAAACTTTTTATTTTGGAATTACTTTAGACTTGCTGGGGGAAAAAAAAAAAGCTGGCCAAATAGCACAGAGTGTTCCCTCGTGCTTCTCACTGGGTGTTGGGTTATCATCTTACATTTCCATGGTGCAATTGTCAAAACTGAGAAACATTGGTGCATCCCTATTAACCAAACTCCAGACGCCACTTGGATTTCACCAGATATTTTACAAATGTCCTTTTTCTGTTCCAGGATCCCATCCAAGACTGCACAGCGCGTTTAGTCATCCTGTCTCCTTCGACTCCTCTGGGCTGTACTGGTTGCTCTGTCTTGTCTTTTTGTTTCGTGACCTTCACACTTCTGAAGAGCGGTGGAGGCCTTTTATAGCAGGCCCCCTAATTTGGGTCTGTCTGATGTTTTCTCATGACTAGACAGGGGCTCTGGGTGTGGGAGAAAACCACAGAGGTGGGGTGGCCTCCTCGAGCCATCACCCCAGGCCCACATGCTGCCACCGTGACCGCCACTGGTGAGGCTGACCTCACCTCGACCACCGTGGTGTCTGCGACATTCTTCCAGCAGAAAGTGGCCCCCTCCCCCTCCTCCTCCTCACTGACGCTCTGCGCCACCCACACTCCAAGAGGGGGCAGATTAAGCTCCTCCTCCAGGAGGAGGGAACGTCTAGGTTGTATTTGGAGTTTTTCTGTAGGAAGATTTGTCTCTTTGCCCCATCTATTTACTTACTCAGTCATTTATTTATACAAGTATGGACTCATGGAGATTTATTTTAGACTTCGGTTTGTAATCTAATACAGTGATATTTATTTTGTTGTTCAAATACCCACTTCATTTTCAACAGTGGAGAAGCCCTGAATTGGGGTGGGGGTGGGGGTGCTGATTTGTAGATCAAGGGGCGCCAACAGGGAGATGGATCACGAGTTACAGACGCAGAGCAGGGTCTTTGGTTTGGATCGGCCTCCGTGAAGGCCATGGTCGATGGGAAAGCAGAAAGAACAGAGGCTGTGTGGCCGGTGGCAAAGCCGCTGCCAGTGTGGCTGGGGAGGGGGAGAGCTTCAAGGGCGAGGGACGCAGACAAGGGTCCCAACTGTGCGATGTCAGGGCACGTCCCATCTACAAAATCCCGGGAAACCAAGGCCACGGTGAGGTTGAGAAAGACACCGTGGAAACCTGAGACTTTCTCAGGGATCAAAGAACAAAGTCTCTCAGAGCTGTAGGCTGTGTGTTCTCTGGGGGAAGGGGACGCAGGCCTGCTGCACTCCCCAGGGCGGGAGTGGGGAATACAGCGGGGAGTACAGACATGGAATCACAGGCTCCGACGTTCGAGGGAGTGTAGCGACCTTGCTGCCATTAGTCAAGCTTGAGCCGGAAGCCCATTGGACCTCACCATCTTGACTCCAAGGTTGCGTTGCAGCTCCAGTCGCATCAAGATTCCACACTGCTGTGGGAGGCCCTCTTTCTTTCCTTTGCGGCCTCTCTGTGCCTGGGCCCTTTGCTGTCTCTCCCCCAGGGTCCCGTCTCTTCCTTTTCCTGGCCTCCCATGTGGGGCCTCAAACCCTCTCTGGTCATTCTGGCCCCACTGGTCCGAGGACAGGGCAAGGAGGGGGGCGGGACGTGGATCCTGTGAGCTGACCCCCCGGTGGAGCTCAGCCTTCCAGAGCCAATCTGGCCTCTCCCAGTGCAGCCCCGGGGGACCTCAGGTTCTGGAACTCCTCCCTGCCTAGAGCCCCGTCTCCCAGGCCCGTGCCCCAGCCTCCTCCATGCATTTCTCCAAGAGGGAGAGAGGGTCAACTATCCTCTCCCCAATTCTTGTTAGGCATCCTGTAGGAAGAGTAAGAAACTATGGTTTTCACAAACGCAGACACAGAAAGAGCAGCTCTACAGCATCTTCTTGGCTGATGGGCCTGGACTAGAGGGGGCCGTCTGCTGGGCCAGAGGAAGCCACCCATGTACAAAAATCCCCATTCTTAACTAGAGCCTTTCAGTGAACCCTTTTGAGGTATGGGGAGAAGCCCTGGGATTTTAATATTAATTCGAAGGAGAAATGGGTTCCAGGTGGAGCATGGAGGTTCCAGCCTGGTCCCACTCCCAGGTCTGAGCAGGTGAGGGGCCAGGCCAGGGATGGAGGGAGGCTTGGCCAAGGCCCTATTGAGGTATCTTTTTAGCTTACTGGAAGCCATGGGCTTCTTCAAGACTTCTTCCCATGGGGTCTGGCTGGTCAAGGCAAGTATAAGTCACCCTGGAGGGAGAGGTGAGTCAAAGAGGATGGCTTCCAGGAGGAGAGAGAGCAGACTGACCACAGGCAGGCCTCCCGGGCAGCTTCCCACTCCCACGCACCATGGGAGAGCCTTCCTGGAAGACAGAATGCTCTGGCCAGGAAATTTCTTTTTTAATTAAAAAAAAAAAAAAACCATACATGGATCCCAGGACTATCAAAGAGCAAGAGGAGAAGGGATGAGAAAGCCCTTGACGAGGCTGGGATGTGATTACACTGTCCACCGGAGGGCTCCCAGAAACCCCACCAAGGAAGTGCCATGGAAACAGAAAGACGCGCGCAAGCACCGGAGGGGGCTTAGCTCATCTCGGCCAAGTATGGTGGTCCCCTCTCCTGACCAGTGTCTCCAGAAGGGACCCCAGCCTGGCCACCCCCAGCTGGTGAGACTCCCGCTGTCCAGCAGACTTATTTCAAGAAAGAGCAGGTTTCTGTGAAGGCGGGGAGGCTGCTGGCTGTCGTCTCTGGCAGGAGCACAGGAAACACTCGTGGCTGATTCTGTTTCCAACAGGAGATGGTGCTGGGGCTGCCCAGGACACGAGAGATGCAGCCTCTGCCCTCGAGAAGCTCACAGTCTTCCTGAAGAGACAAGTCTGGTCTAGGAAGGAGCACAGCCTGGGAGTCCAAGTGTGGACTGGAGCCTCAGCAGGACCCTGTATGGGATGAGCACCTACATAGACAGTGTCATGATTATCTCCCTCATATAACAGATGAAGAAACAGACCAAGGGACTTCTCTGGTGGTCCAGTGGTTAAGACTTCGCCTTCCAATGTAGGGGCTACAGGTTCAATCCCTGGTCGGAGAGCTAAGATTCCACATGCTTGATTGCCAAAAAACCAAAAGGGAAAACAGAAGCAATATTGTGACAAATTCAATAAAGATTTTAAAAATGGTCCACATCAAAAAACAAAATCTTAAAAAAAGAGACCAGGAAAGATGCAAAGGACGTGTCAAGAGAAGAAATGGAGGCCATGGAGATTGGTGGTTCATCAGGGATGGAAAGACAAAGACAACCCACGAATAACTCTCTAGATGAACCTCAGAGGCCCAACTTGCCATGGACATGAATCTGGTTGTGATGTGACCAGTTCCTTCTGCAATGCAAGCAGTCATCACCCCCTTGGGAACATCCCCTGGTAGTCCTTCAGGATCAGGGCAGGTGTCCTGGCATTCCCAATCACCTCTGCTTTTCAGGCCGTCATTGCCCTAGGACACTGCAGTCGGTGTCTGGGTGGGAGACTTGATTACCTGGGAAGCCTGCAGTCTCACTGCTGCCATTCCTCCAGAAGTTGCCCCAAGGCTGGAGCCCATAGCTTCAGCCCCAGGCCCAAGTCTCCTTCCTTCTCTCTTGTCCCAGAGAGAGAACCAAATCCTGTTCAGGACCTGCAGCTTCTGCCTAGATTCTCACCATCTTCTCCTGATGCTAGGAAGCCTGGCTCAGAAGACCCTAGGTGACTTTCACAGCCCCCAGACTCATCCCAGAGAAAAGAACGACCCTCAGGTTTCCTCCAGTGACTGAAATAAGAACATACTAGAAACCCCAGAGGAGTGGCAGGCTTGGGCAGAAATGTCCCACAAATACTCCTGTTGGATTCATCTTGGACCCCACAAGATCCTAGAGAGACACACCTGGGACAGTCTGTAACTGTGCGATCCAAGGAACCCATTTCCCATATGCCTGCCCAGCTCCATCTTTTCCTCTTTCAGTCTTAATTTTTTGCCTCTGGCCTTGGTGGAAGTTTGGGTAGAACTCTCCAACCATAGTAACCATATCAATGACTATGGCTACCACATTAAACACAGGCCTGTATGAACCAACTCCTGGGCTAAGTGCTTTGCAGGTATTATTTCTAATCCTTAAAAGAAGCATGCAAAGTAGGTGTCAGACACATTTTACAGATGTGGAAATTGAGGCCAAGAGAAGCTAAATAACTTGTTCAAGCTCACACAGTTCTTGGGTGGTTGACCCAGAATTTTAATTTTTTCTCACTAGATCATTCTGCCAAACTCAGCCAAATCCTACAGTACAGACATTCCAGCTCAGACCCTTTTTCACGTGATGGCACACGTAGGAAGTGCAACACTGGCATGGTGCAGGGAGGCAGATAGATGAGGCTGCTTGATGAGGTGGGCTCTGGGGGCTCTGGCAACCCCACACCAGTCTCAGCAGTGAGGTTGAGAGGACCAAGAACTTGTACTCTGTGACCCGTTCCCAGGACCCCTTGTTGGAAATTCTGCCCTAAATTACCAATTCATCAGTAGTTCCCGCATTTGGCTAGTCAGTGGAATCATCTGGGGAGTTTTAAAAAATGCCTGTGCCTAGGCCACCCATACTCTCTGGGAGTGGGGCTTGGCTTAGGTGTTTTTGAGAAGGCACTGGCTTCCTGCTATTCTTGCTGATGACTCAGCCACACACCCCATACCCACTCCCTGGCCATCCCCCGCCCTTGTCCAGTCTCGTGTCCTGATCCCCATCATGAACACATGCACACACACTGCATGCCGTACACAAGCAAAGATCATGTCTGTTTTGTTCACCACTGGACCCCCTGACTAGCACAATGCCTGGCATGTAGAGGGTGCACAATGGATTTTTTTAAATGAATAAATGTTGAAGCTCCTGGAAAGATTTCAGACAGAGCCCTTTCATGTCTAATCGAATGGCAGCTTTTTACAGAGCACAGTAATTCATGTCATAGAGGGCTCAGATTCGTTCAATTCACTTTCCTTTCTTTACATTTAGAATTTGGCATTGGTTTGTACTTAAACACAGAAATCTCCACTCTGACCACAATTCTTATCGTGTCAGTATCTAAATGTGCTACCCATATTAATTGATTTGCAGATATTGAATCATCCTTGAATCCTTGAGATAAATCCTGGGTTATGGAATGCTTCCTAGAAAAAGTAGGATTTAAACTGAGACTGCTACTTCTAGAAATAAGGTAGACAGGTGTTCAGACTAGCCCTCCTGCTCAAAACACTGCTGCTGCTGCTGCTGCTAAGTCGCTTCAGTCGTGTCCGACTCTATGCGACCCCATAGACGGTAGCCCACCAGGCTCCCCTGTCCCTGGGATTCTCCAGGCAAGAACACTGGAGTGGGTTGCCATTTCCTTCTCCAATGCATGAAAGTGAGAAGCGAAAGCGAAGTCGCTCAGTCGTGTCCGACCCCCAGCGACCCCATGGACTGCAGCCCACCAGGCTCCTCCGTCCATGGGATTCTCCAGGCAAGAGTACTGGAGTGGGGTGCCACTGCCTTCTCCGGCTCAAAACACAGGCAGGGGAAATTTTTTTTCTTTTTTCTTTTTACTATTTTCAAATTTTCCATGAGTTAGCAACAAAGTATGGAATACTCTGGCTTAAAAAAATAAATAAATGAAAGCAAAATTCAGAAGGTGAGATGGGGACTGAAGCCAGCATTTGCCTTGAAGGAATTTTCTGGACCTAGTGAACTTGAAAGTTGATGTTTGGAGCCTTATGAGGTTTGGTGGGTAGGAGACCAAACCTAGGTCTGTCCAAGATAGACAGTCTAGTAGGAAACGTCTCATAGAATTAGAACAGCCAAGGGCCATACATTTAGTGTAAAGAAGGACTGGGGAAAAAATCCAACCTCCTCCCCAGATTTGAGGAGCAGGAAATACCTGCAAGGAAAATTGCTTATCTTGAAGATTGGTATTGGAGCAAAGGAGGAAATATCTCTCCTGAGAACTATAAGCCAAACATCTTGTGTAGCCTAAATTCACTCTGCATTGCTGCTGTTGTTTAATCATTAAGGCGTGTCCAACTCTTTCTGACCCATCAGACTCCTCTGTTCATGGGATTCTCCAGGCAAGAAGAATACTGGAGTGAATTGTCATTTTCTTTTCCAGGAGATCCCAGACTAGACGACTAAGGAGGAAGCAAACAGAAATCCTTTCTGAAGGTGTTCACCTTTTCCCGAGGCTGCCAAGTATTCCCAGCAGTTTCTACAGAAAATGAGAAGCTTGCAACTAAAATTCAGCCCCAATATGAGGAAACGAGGTACCAAGATGGAGAGCCAGCAGCGACAGACAGTGGAATCAGGCTGCAAACACTTCTGGTTTGAGAATTATCAAACGAAATAGAACTGATTTTCAATAAATGGCAGAGAACCTTTAAAATATAAGTTCAAGGTCCTTAGATTTGTAAAAGAATAAAAGAGAACTTCTAGAAAATAAAAGTTGAGAAATGAAATAAAATAGAAATCAAAAACTCAATGGAGAAAATGAAACAGCAGATCAGCACACAAAGAGACTCTGTGACCTGGAAGGCCACGTGGACTGGAGAAATTATCCAGAAGGCAACCCTAGGAGATAAAGAGGTGGAAAGTGTAAAAGAAATTAAAAGCCATAGAAGATAGAGTGAAAAGGCCCCAGATGTGTCTAATCAGAGTCTCAAAAGGTAGGGAAAGAGGAAACGGGGCAGCGGCATAATAGCTGAGAATGCACCACAACTTAGGACTGACACCAAGCCACAGATTCAGGATGTGAGCTGAGCTGCAAAGATAAAAAGTGAGGAATTTGGATGCTCAGAGATGAGGCACGTGACAAGCAGTAGGACCTCAGAGTGTGCTGATGGGGAGGCACCCTGAGCACTAGTCTCCTGGGACTGAAAGGAGGTTCGGAGCCTCAGGGAGGCTTTGAAGCCCAAAACCTCTTCATTCCTCCACTGGAGAATCAATGGGAAACATGCCTGCTCCCAGATGACATAGCAAAAACAGCAGGACAGCTCCATTTTGTTCTTTGAGGGCAATAGACTTTTGAGAAAGGAAGAGAAGAGATAATTTTGACCCTGATCCATTGTATAGATTGGGGGATTGAAGCACAGAGAACAGATTCTGAAAACAGAGTCTTACCAAAGTTAAGTGGCAGCCCCGGAATTGGAGTTCTTTCTGTCTATCTCAGGGCAGGCACCTCTTGGGTAACTCATCCAGCCATTCATACTCACTATGTGTTTGGCATATCAAGTGCAGTGATGGATGGAGCCACTGGCATCCTTTCCAGCCCTGATGAGACTTTCAAAATTAAAAGCAAAGTCAAAACCACTCTGGGGCACGGGTCTGAATGCCCTCCCTTTAGACAAAGTCCTAATTACCCATGACCGCCTACACCTGATGACTTGGACCAGCCAGTTGTGAGGCAGTGTTGACATCTATGTGAGTGATGTGCACATGAGTACATCTGGACCCAACAGCTGTCCCTGGGCCCTGAAAATGTGTCTGACACATTTGGTTCTGTGTGTAGCGTGGGGGAACAGCAGACAGAAATGCAGACATGCTGAATCGAGTGGGTGTGTCTGGTTCCTCCCTGACCTCCATCTTTACCTTCTCCATTCCAAAATGATTTTGTTTCTCTTGGTAGCAGTTATGTTGTCCAGTTATCTGAACTCTAATTCCAAGTCTATGACTGTCACAAGTTACTTAACATCTTTAAGCATCAGTTTTTTCAACTGTACAAGGGGCTTTGTATTATGTCTTGGAATTAAACCAGACTACATATGTTTTGGAGAAGGAAATAGCAACCCACTCCAGTATGCCTGTTGCATGGGAAATCCCATGGACAGAGGAGCCTTGTGGGCTACAGTCCGTGGAGTCACAAAGAGTTGGACACAACTGAGTGATTAAACAACAACAACCATTATATTTTGGTCATTTATTGGGCTTATTTCCCATATTATGATTAAGTTAAGCAACCAAAAGATTCTATTCTCCTATGATTATAGTGTGTGTTAGTTGCTCAGTCATGCCTGACTCTTTGTAACCCTATGGACTATAACTTGCCAGGCTCCTCTGTCCATGGAATTCTCCAGGCAAGAATACTGGAGTGGATTGCCATTCCCTTCTCCAAAGGATCTTCCCAACCCAGGGGTAGAACCTGGGTCTCCTGCCTTGCAGGCAGATTCTTTACTATCTGAGCCCAGACAGAGTTTATTTTGGGTTCAAGTTTGGAAGGAAAACTTAGAAAATTGTCATTCAATTTCAAAATGTGCTAAGCAGGATGTCTAAAGAAAGAATAAAAATGCCTAAGGAGAAAAATTAGGTAAATTAGAGTTTAGCTTTCTTTAGGTTCATATTTGACAGTGATTCTCAGCTGGGACAGCCTAACCATTTCTGAATTTCAAAAGACATTCTTCCTGTTTTGCCACATTCTGCAATTTTTTTTTTTAAACTCCGCCACGCTAAATTTGGTTCAAGGATTGAGAGGAGAGGTGATGGCACAAAGAGGTAATGTTTGCATGTGTACACATTAGAGGGTCAACAGTGTGGGCAGACAGAGGGCTGAACCTGGAACCTGTCTGAATCTGAGGGAGGGGACTCCAATGCCACAGCCATAAACTGCTGACAATTCAAAAAGTGTGTCGGAGACCAACTAACGTTGGGAAATTCCAGTCTACACATTTAAAGCGCAGGCACAGTGGGTGGTCCAAAGGGATCCAGCAAGAACATGACAGTAGGAAAAGAAGGAAAGGAAAAATTAGATTCAATCAAAGGGGAAACAAATTCCAAATGGTGAGTTCGTTCTATTTGGCTGCAGCGTAACCCCTCCAGGGAACATGGTGGAACTTGAGTCATTGAAACCTTGGCTGGGGAAAGTCGTGGAGGATGTACTATAGACAGAGCTGCAGTTTGGATTAGTCTGGTGGTGGGAGCAAGAGATCCAGGAGGTGATTTGCATCGGCATTGCTCTGATTCAGCAGACATGCCCCCTGCTGACAGAGTCTGCTGAGGGGCCGACTCTGGCCAGGGTGATGGGCTGAGCCTGGCCGCGTGTGAATGGCTGTGTGTGTGTAAAGGGAGATGTTTTCCAAGTCATCATGGCCTCGTTTCCTCAGACTGACTAGGATGTTTGGATAGTTAGCACGTTCCCTCTCATAATAAATTTCACATTTCTTGCAGAGAGTTTATTTTACAGGAAAAAAAAAAAAAAAGAAGCAGGGGAAAGGATATTCCATCTGAGTTTGCAGGAAATAATCTTGTTAATTAGAAAGCCTCCACACATTTCGGATTTTCCAATAGTGCTTAAGTTCACTGCTGTCATATGTATGCATGTTTTTTAGAAAAGCAAGCCGCTATTAATTATTTATTTTTCCTAGAAAGTACTGGTGGAGGTGTGATTTCTGCGAAATTAGGCTATTTTGGGTCATCCGCGTGATCAATACAGAATGGCATGTTCTGTGAGGTTGGATTCATAAAGTGCTTTGAAGCCAGGAAGCATCACTATAAAAGTGGTAAAAACCAAGATCTTATATGCAGGATCACCCATACCTAGCACAAACTGGGTCAACAGACAACAGTCAGGGACTTCCCGGGTGGTCCAATACTTTCACTGCAAAGGGTACAGGTTTGATCCCTGGTCAGGGAACTAAGATCCCACATGCCATGCAGAAAGGCCAGAAAATGTTTTTAAATAAATAAAATAAAGAATAAAATAGTGTTTATGTTTAAAAATTTTTATTGGAGTATAGTTGCTTTATACTACTGTGTTAGTTTCTCCTGTACAGCAGAGTGAATCAGCTGTACATATACATATGTCCCCTCTTGTTTGCATTTTCTTACCATTTAGGTCAGCACAGAGCATTAAGTAGAGTGCCCCGTGCTATACAGTAGGTTCTCATTAGTTACCTGTTTTATGTGTGTGTGCATGAGTGCTAAGCTGCTTCAGTTGTGTTCAACTCTTTGTGACCGTGTGGACCACACGGTCCATGCCAGGCTCCTCTGTCCATGGAATTCTACAGGCACGAATACTGGAGTGGGTTGCCACGCCCTCCTCCAGGTATCTATTTTGTACATAGCATCAAAAAAACAAAGACAGTGGTCAACAATTACATACTGACTGATTGATTTGGTAAGTTATCCAAAGTAATACCTCCTCCAGGGTCTCTGCAAGGAGCAATGATGATTAGCTTTTTCAAAATCAGAAACACACAGGAATCCAAGATATGAGCAGAGGGGATGGGGTAGAATCCAGATTTTACATTAAGAAACCTGAATTTGAATGCTAGCCTTCTCTAACTCATCAAAGGACTTAAGCAATAGCCCATCAGCCCACCCAGCCTTAGTTTCTGAGTCTATGAGATTGGGGAGCTATTAATAGCTCCTGTGCTTCTTGCAGTTCCCCTAACCTTGCAAACCCTTCCCCTGCCTGGTAACAGCCAGAGACATGCTACCCAGCGCTTATCCTGTTTGCAGTTGCCCAGGAGTCAGCGATGGGTACCTCTGCTGCTATTTCAAGAAAAGACACAATATTTATAAGAATATCTTCATCAAGTAGCAAGTAGGCTACCCAAGGGGGGTTGCCAACACAGCAGAGCAAAGATAAATCAAAAATAAAATTTTAAAAAGAATTGGGACCCCTAGTTCTGGCTCTAATTCTGTTTTTGAACTGACTTGCTTTAGGATCGTGGACAAGCCGTTCAACGTGGGCCTAGACCATGTGTTATGCAAATATAAAAAGGCGTTATCGCTAGCAATGATTCATTAAGTGCATATTTGTCTACTGGTTTGTTCATTCGTTTGCTTGTTTGTTTAGCTATCCTTGGATATCTTCCTGTCCAAAGGATCTATAGTAGCTTAAAAATGAGGTAACCCTCTAAAGAAAACCCTCCAAATCAGACCCCCTTATCTGGCTCTCGCTCAATATTTTAAAATATTTTTTAACATAGCTTTTTATTTTTTTTTTTCCAGCCACACCATGGGGCATGTGGGATCTCAGCTCCCTGACCTGAAGGAAACTAACTTCCTGTCCCCTACCTAGGAAGCATGGAGTCTTAACCACTAGACTACCAGAGAGGTCCCTCTCTCAATATTTTAACACTGGGCATTAGGAAGGCAGTGAGCCACTGGCTGCCCTGTTCCAATCTTGGTCCTGCTCACTGACCCATTAGCCATATAAATTGGGGAAATCACTTCACTCTCTGGAAGTTGGAGTCTGCAGTGATTCTAAAACATATCCTCACATTCTTTACTCCCTTCCTATTAAGAGATGATGCCTCATTCCCCTCCCTTTGAATCCAGCCAGCTCTGTAATTCACTCCTAACTCACTGAGGTACAGTGTGCAGTGGAAGTGACACTGGGTGACTCCAAGGTTAGGACTGCTGTGCATGTGGACCCGTCAAACATAACACAAGAGACTGGCATCTAGAGATGTTTTTCTAGCTTCTCCCTTGATGTAAAGTGAAGTTGCTCAGTCGTGTCTGACTCTTTGCAACCCCATGGACTGTAGCCTACCAGGCTCCTCCATCCATGGAATTTTCCAGGCAAGAATACTGGAGTGGGTTGCCATTTCCTCCTCCAGGGGATCTTCCCGACCCAGGGATTGAACCCGGGTCTCCCGCATTGTAGGCAGACGCTTTTGCCGTCTCAGCCACCAGGAAGTCCCCTTGATAACATGGGATTTGTAATGCTGGAGATATCCTACATGTATGAATAGTTTATAGAGATGTGTCCCCAAAGATGGGCAGAGTGTGAATCAGGAGAAGATGAAAGAGAGGTAGCCTTTTGAGGAAGGGCGTGCATTCTCAGCCGCTCAGTCTCGTCCGGCTCTTTACAACCCCAGGGACTGTGGCCTGCCAGGCTCCTCTGTACATGGAATTTTCCGGGCAAGAACACTGGAGCAGGGGTGCCATTTCCTCTTCCCAGAGATCTTCCCAACTCAGGGATCAAACCCGAGCCTCCTGCGTCTCCTGCATTGGCAGGCGGGTCCTTTACCATTAGCGGCCCCGGGAGGGTAGGGCCAGGCCAGGAAGAAAGTGGGAACAGGACGCCTCCTGAGCTGTGGGGAGAGATGGACTGAGTGGCGGAGGGCACCGCTGAGGGGAGTGGGGCTGACAAGCCACGAGCCCCACTTCGCGAGATGCCTGTCGCCTGGCTGTCTGCGCCCCTTCCTTCTGGCTCGCCCCAGTCCTGCTCGATCATTTGGAAGCAGCAGCTTTTTCCCAGACCTGGCGTTTGGCGGTTGGCAAGGAGCACCCGCCTTCTCTCAACAGCCCTCCGTCTTCTTGTCTTCCCCTTTCCAACAGGGTGAATACATTTCTCTTCTGCTACATGTGCCAACATACCTCGAATTTGCTGGCAGCAGGCACTTCTCATGTGTTGGTTTTGGAACCTTTTTAGCAGTTTGTCCTATTTCCCTTCCATCTGGGCTAGAAACATGCCAACCAGGATTTCGCTGGATTTTTTTCCTTAACCCCGGGCTGCAACCCAAGGCAGTGAGCATCCAGGACTCCCTGGGTCTCAGGGTCCATCCCTGCCTGGTACCCATCTCCCCTCCACAGCTCTCACCAGGCACCATGGCCATCAGTCCCCCAGGCATAGTCCCAACTTGTAGTGACCCCTTGAACTTCGTGCCTGGAGGCCAGGTTATTGCAAAAGGACATTTGAGCTTCCACTGGAAATTGGTAATATATATTCTTGGCAGCAGCAAGGACAGGCTGTGAAAATTCTTGTAGCCTTGGACTTCTTTTAAGGAGTAGAGTTTGGTTTTAGTGTACTCCCAGGCAGTGAAATGGGAAAACCAGGCTAAAGATGGAGATGTATGAGGGTGGCAGGTGGAACCCAGAGCCCCGTGTCTGGAGAACATCAGGGCCTGCCACCTGATAGGGGCTCAATGATCGTCTGCCGGATGAGATTTAGCAGGAAGCCACACATGGTGATACTTCAACTTCACTTTATTACATTGATTGTCCCACTGGGTCAACCTTGTAACCTAATCACTAACCTTTCAGGTCTGTGTCTCCCCTCCCGGCTCCCTTCTGCAACAACTGGAAACCCTGGCCTCAACCACCACCCACACACACACCAGGCTCTTGCCCAACTTTCTCCCAGGTCCCCTGGCCTCCAGACTTGGGCCTCTCCAGTCCACTCTGCAGACCACAACTACTGCTTATCTTCCTAAAAACAGACCTACTAAATGTGGGATCCTGGATGGGACCCTGGAACACAGAAAGAGCATTGGGGATGTCCTTGGTGGTGCAGTGGGTAAAAATCTGCCTGCCAATGCAGGGGACACAAGTTCTATCCCAGGTCTGGAAAGATCCCACATGCCGCGGAGCATCTAGCTCAGTGTCCCACTGCTGAGCCTGAGCTCTAGAGCCTGCAAACTGCAATTACTGAAGCCTGTGTGCCTAGAGCCTGTGCTCTGCAACAAGAGAAGCCACTGCAATGAGAAGCCCATGTGTCACAAGGAAGAGTAGCTTTCGCTTGCTGCAACTAGAGAAAGCTCATGCAGCAATGAAGACCCAGCACAACCAAAAATAAACACGTTTTTTTTTTTTTAAAGACCAACATCAGTAGAGAAACTGGGAAAGTCTGAATAGAGTCTGAAGCATAATTAATAATAATATATCTATGTGACTCTCATAGTGTTGACAAACCCATGTAAGTCCTTAATAATAGGGGGAACTGGCTAAACTGAAACCTCTGTACTATCTTTGCAACTTTTCTCTGAATCTAAAAGTATTCTTGTAACAAAAAATTATGCCAAAATGAAACAAATTCAACCATATCGCTCTCCTACTTAAAACTAGGGTAGCCAATGGGCTTATCTATGAAACAGAAACAGATTCACAGGCAAAGAGCACAGATGGGCAGTTGCCAAGGGGGAGGTACAATGGAGAGGGATGCACTGGGAGCGCCAATCCTAGAATTCTACTGCATAGAAACACTCACATATGCCACAAGATGTATGCACAAGGATATTCTGTTATAACAAAATATTGAGGATAATCTGCATGCTCATCAACAAAGAAAATAGCTATATAAATTGAAATAAATTCATGGAATGGAAATACAGGGCAACCATTAAAACAATGAGGTATATTGCCACGTATTAACAGGAAGAGGTCTTCAATATATAATCTACATCAGGGGTCAGTAAAGTGAGTCCCATAAACCAAATCCAGCCCCTGTCTGTGACTGTACTGCCCACAAACTAAGAATGGTTTTTACATTTTTAAATGGTTGAAATACAATCAAAAGAAGAGCAATATTTTGTGATACATGAAAATTATATGACATTCAAACTTCAGAGTCCATAAATAAAGTTTTATGGGAACACAGTCACACCTGTTCACTTTCATACTGTCTACTGTTGACTTCTTGAAATGCAGGGGCAAAATTGAGTACAGGCGTCAGAGATCATCTGGTTCACAAAGCAGAAGATATTTATTATCTGGCCTTTTATAGAAAAAAATTTGCTGACCATCACCTAATTGATAAAAGGCAAGTCATATATCCATGCATAATTCCTTTCATAAAATAGACATAAATTTATATATAATACATATATTTCAGCATGTAATTTAATAGAGAAAGGTATGGAAGGATATATCCCAAATGGTTAATAATGGTTTCCTATGAGACAGGAGCAGGATTAGAGAAGAAAAGGGGATAAAGGGAGATTACGTATTTTATTACTTTATATTTATATATGTATTTGTATTATTTTCATCTTTATACTGAATATATGCATGAATAAATTGATCTCCAGGTAATTCTTATTAATTCTTATTATTTGCAATAGTTACGTTCTACAAAATCAATGCAAACACTGAAATACAGAGCAGTGAGCATTGCTTCCAGGGGAAATGTGGGGTCAGGTTTCTGGTCACAATATTTTCATCAACCAATCAATCCATAACCTTGCTTTATGTGTGTTTCTGTATAAAGACACCTTACTTAACATATTTTGTTGATTCATTAACACTGAACTCAGCCAACAGCTCTGTAACTCAGACCTGAATGAAATTCACCTAACACATGTTTTTTTTTTTTTTTTTTCTTTTTTCAAAAAGGCACATCACAGCCCTCTTTGACTTAGGAACACTAGGCAGATTTTTCAGCACTACGTTTGGGAGCCATTTTAAACAACAAAATCACCAACCAAAAAAAAAAAAAAACGCAAAAATGTTAAATGGACGAGGATCCTTGTTAACAGTATGAAACAACATCACCTAATTTGACCTCAGCTGGGGACGTGCCCATGGGTGACTCAAATCTTTTTGCCCCTCTGCCCATGTCCTCAAATGGCTGCAGAAGTACTACGTCTATTAACTTGTGGGTTACAAATAAATTTTAATGAGTAGGCAAATTCACATAACGGAATTGGTGAATAAATAAAATCAGATATGTACACACACATATGTATTTCATACTGTTTGTGGGGTTCTCGCGGCAAGAATACTGGAGTGGTTTGCCATTTCCTCCTCCAGTGAACCACATTTTGTCAGAACTCTCCATGCACGGCATGGCTCACAGCTTCACTGAGTTACACAAGCCACTTTGCCACAACAAGACTACGATCCATGAAGGGGATCACATTGGACTCATTGGAAAAGACTCTGATGCTGTGAAAGATTGAAGGCAAAGGAAGAAGAGGACAGCAGAGGATGAGATGATTAGATAGCATCACTGACTCAATGGACATAAATTTGAGCAAATTCTGGGAGATAGTGGAGGACAGAGGAGCCCGGTGTGCTGCAGTCGATGGGGTGGCAAAGAGTCGACACAATGCAAAGAGTGACTGAAAAATAACAACATATGTATTGGTTTTGAAGTTAAACAAAAAACATGTTTGCTGTTTGCCTTTGATCACAGAGCTGCCCCCAAAGTCTATCTCTTGGGCAGCAAGCAGAGGGTCCCTCACTATGCCTTTGATGGGTAGAGATGCTCATTTTCACATGAGAGCCCACCTTTCGCCAGGACCCCCATAAAGCAGAGACAGCACAAGGCAGAGGACATATTAAGGCTCCTCATAGGTGTTTGCCACATTGCAGGGGTGACTTCTTGGACATCCGTGAACAGCTGTGTCCTGGGCACACACGGTGAGGCCAGCCAGAGGTACTAACTTATATGTTTTCATCTATAGTCTAGTGGGGAGCTGATCTCTGGCTCGTCTTCCCACTGGCCCTTTCAGAGTCCCAAGAGCAGACCTGTGTCCTGGTGTTGCCCCCACTCCCACAGAGGTTATGGAAGAGCTGAAGGGGAGTGGGAAGGTCAGAACCCGTCAGCAGGGACCAGTCCGATGGAGTTAAGCCACTAAAACAGGAAGGAGAGACACCCAGGCCCAGGTGAAATGACCTGAAGACCTCGAAGGACTCCTCAGACCATCAGGAAACAGGGCGTGAGACCTGGTCCTCAGAGTGTGCTTGGACATCACCCCCACCCCAACCCCAAGGGGCTCCTGCAAAGCGCTGTTGCCACCTTGTGGGGAGCAGAGGTGGGGCTCGGAGCCCTCGGGCTTCTCCAGGCTCCTCTTAGGTACTGTCTCTCCCTGGGGCTTCAGCGACCCTACCCCATCCCCAGAGTGCACCCTGGACCAGGCTCCAGGGGACGGGCCGCGTGGCTGGAGGAGACTCCTCTGTGGGCCCCGCCCCTCTCTGCCGAGCCGCCGGTTGTCCTGGCATCACAGGCTCCCCCGGGTTCCTTCCAGTTTCTACAGTCCCTGTTTTGTACCAGACACCATGGGGGCCCAGAAGCTCTAAGAGCTCCCCCAAAAGCCCTCAGCCCCCGGCTGGAGCTGCCGAGAGACTATACCCTGAATGGGCCTGAGGCGTAAGAGCCTTACTACTCTTCCTTTTGAGAATTCCCACGGTCAGGGTCTCTTTGTAGGTAGAGAAGGGGAACACGTGTCCTTTGTGTCTGCCCTCCACGTCCACAGTGGAGTGCAATCTCTCCACGTGCGGGGGCCAGGGGGGCAGGGCAGGTAAGACCTGGGAGAGGGGGTGTGTGTGTGCGCACACGCGCGTGTGCCTGTTATAGTACCTACTCCCTTACAAGAAGAGACCAGACCTGGAGGAAGAGGAAAGGTGCAGAGGAGCTGGCCTGCTGGTATCTGGGGAAACAAGAACGCTGGCTTTCTCCTGTGAGAATGGGGGCTGTGCCTTGCAGAGCAACCAGTTCCACTTCCAGGGGTGGTCCTCGGGACAGGACGCCTGCAGCTTTGTGGCCATTATTTCAGCTCGGGGTGAGCCTTGCCTTGACAACAGTAGCAGAGTGCCCTGCTGCAGGGTGGGAATACCCACCTGTGTCTTCCCAGGCCCCCCAGCCAACACTGGGCCTCAGCCCCTAAAACACCCCTCCTCCATCCCTCTGTCTGATACCTGTGCTCTGTCCTGAGACTCAGCCAGCAGGCTCCAGCTCATCCCAGCCATAGCATCTCAGGCTCACAGCCAGGCTTCATCACTGTTACTGGCTCTGAGCAGTGCCCCCCTGGAACTCTTGGGAAGAGGCGGGTCCTCCCTGTGAGTCTAAGGCCTCTGTGTTTTAGATCCAGGAGGCCGAGCTCCCAGTGTGGTAGTTGGGACAGTGATTGACAACTCTGAGAAGTCAGATTTTCATACTTTTTGAAGGGAGTGTTGCTGAGACCAGCTGGGTTGGGGTGGGATGGGGAGATGGTACCATGGGATTGGAGTGATCACCATCCCACTGTGGGGGAAAACAAGCCTCGGTCAGAGTCGTCTCACAGGTCCCTAGGAAAGCTGGAATTAATCCATGAAATTTTGTACCCTTTGCAAAGGATGATAAGTCAGTATTACTGTGTCCATTTTACAGAACAGAAAACTGAGGTATGAGGTGATTCATCCATGAAGTTCATATTCATATATTTTATACTTTAGTGTATCTTATCTATATAACACACATTATTTACATCTATTTCACATTTTTATTTTCTGTCTTCTTTCTTTTTTAACAGAATTTGAAAAGAGTTTATTTGGAATTTTTTTCTTTTTTTTTTTTTTTGCCGCTTTGTGCTGTATGCGGGATCTTAGTTTCCCAACCAAGGATCAAACTCAATACTTCTACAATGAAAGCATGGAGTCTTAAACACTGGACTGCCAGAGAAGTCCTGCCATCATCTTCCTGATTCTGACAGCTCTGTGAGACAGAAGGCCAGACCAGACCAGGTCTCTGTTAGAACAAGTCTTCTGCCTCTCTGCTTGGGAATACTGTCCATTGCTTAACTGCTTTCATTATCAACTCACCATTTCCCCTGCCTTCCTTACAGAGTCCAGTTAAGCCTCCCCCATCCCTACCCCACCCTCATGTAGTGCCTGAGTCTCAGGGGAATCTGATCCCAGCAGTCAGGGTAAACAAAGACTTAGGTCTCTTTGCTAGTATCGGGCTTAGAACCCCAGGCCGATTAACCCAAGATGTCAGCCTACTAGCTGCTATTAGTCCAGGGTGTGGCTTAAATTGACCATAAACTGAAGGAAAAAGGTTTCCTGTCTTTTTCCTCTGGATGTGACCGAGGAAGCAAGTGCCGGAGCTGCTGCCGGCAGCCACCTTGCAGCCATGAGGTGAGTCAGCCT